>RCWM02000412.1:515000-993528 GCA_003667255.2 Euschistus heros | reverse complement strand
CCAATTCCAACAATATTACACACATACAAGTCAAACTGATAAACTCCTTTTTCTGAAGTCGGTTAAAAAATGATGTAAATGAATGGGTTTACCTCAACAAAGACGTAACCCATAACAACTTTTAGAAAGTGAGATATTTATCGAAAATGTCGTAACCCTCACAATACATCGTGGGGAATATTTTTTACCCATTCAAATGTTGATTTTTCTAAAATAATTTGTAGAAAAATTAAATATTTAAAATTATTAGGAAGTCGCGAGCAGTAAGTTTCATTCCACGTATGGGGTACTTTATTGATAATTAAAACTACTTGTGAAGATGGAACGGATTATAGTGTTGCTTCAAATCAGCTGCTTCGAACTTTAGATAAGGTAGCTAACAGATAGGGCTTAGTTCTGGATTGGTTTCCTGGATGTTTGGCCAGGGCTTCTTGTTAAATCAACTAAGGATTAATTGGGAATTAACTCTTGACAAAAATAATTAATTAACTACTTTAAACACTAGTAAACATTCACATAATCATAATTAAAAAAAACAAAACATACGGAATGGAATAAACATAATTTGAATGTCATGAATATAAAATATAATTGCTATGTCCGTAGATAATAGGAAATGTGTTCCTATTGATTAGAAATTATGTGCATACAATAATCGGAATTAGTAGAAAAATGTTTTTTAAAAATAAAAACAATATCAGTAAATAATCAACATGTGTATTTTATATTTAGAATAAAAAAAAACAAAAAAAAAATATATTAGTTATATAGAATAAGCTATATATATAGATAATTTAAATATATATATATATATTCTCCTGATTGGGAGAACTATAGAACATGTATATGTCTACCTATAATCTACTATATCTTTCCCAATTTATATTTTAGAATTAAAAGGATCAAATTTATATCGAAGAAAGCTGCAATACACGAGGGTACTGATTAAATGAAAACCGCGGAATATCCACATTAGCTATTGTAAACATTTATTTTTTTTTTTATAATTGTTTTATTGAGAAAGTATTAAAATCTGCCTCAAACAGGGCGGGCAAATACGTATTATAGATGGCTTTTGATACAAATATTTCTCTTACTCGGTCACAACAAAACGATATTTTGACATTTAAAACGGTCAAATGATATTCCCCTAATCCCTGTTGAACAGACCCGCTACCTATGGACTCCACTTGGACAAACGTCTTACAAGACTAAACAGTCAATAAACTGCTCGTCTTTTGCAGACCACTTGAACATTTACTAAACAAACGATCAAAGCTCCGAATTAATTACAAAAGACTCATTTACATGACTGTGATTAGAACGATTTTGGTCGTACGGAGTTGAGCTTTGGGGCTCTACTAAAACCATCTAATTCATCTTCCCAATCCAATCCTTACGATCCAAAATTCTTCGAAAAAATCTCAAATGCCCTTACTTTGCGATTATCCATAAAGATAAGTTTGATATGTTCTTATGTGCTGATTTAGCCCAGACCAGATACCTATGTTTCCATATATGCGTCCCATAACCACTCCAATTCACTATTCTCCAACTTGCTTCCCACTCCATTCCCGATAATCCTCCGGGGCGTCTGAAAAGAAGATGGCCTAGAGACTTGTTAGTGTAGATTTTTATTTAAGTGCTACTTTTTTGTAGTTCTTTTTACAAGTTATTTACATGCCATGTATTCACTACCAACACATTTACTTGATCAATATTATATGCACAGTTGTAGATATCAATAAATAAAAAATGTATATATTCAATGTTTAATGAGTCAAAAATAAATATTATGAATTATTAAGATCCTTAATGTTTAATGATTTACATCGTGATGGAACTGTTTTTATTAACGTACTTATTAAAAGGAGACAAAAAGAGAGAATGAGCTCTAACACATTCATTATCCCACACTTTTAGTTACTTCCTTATTTTTCACTTTCCTCATTCATTAAATGTTAAAAAAAAAAAAAAAAAAAAAAAAAAAATTTCCCTCAGTAAGCACAGTTCAAAAAATTATCTTGTTGTCTTCCTGTCATATCAAGTGCACTCTATTCAATACATTAATCATATTTTTTATTATAAATAATATAATTTTATATTTAATTATTCAATCATCGAAACCATATTGTTGATAAATAAAAAAAATGATTGGAGTCATATATTATCTTTGGTGTATTTTTGTGTCTGGGAAATTCATTAAAAAATATATCATATATTTTCAGAAAAATAATATGTTTTTCAAAGAAAAAAAAAGTAGAAAAAACGTACAAGGTCCAGAAAAGATGACTGATGAGAGCCGGGCACCCTATGCTGGTCAGACACTGCGGACTTCTTACAACACATTAATCGGCGGATGAGCCTTGGTTCCTGACCGAAATAACAAGCGCCACCTCTATCACCAAAAAAAAAAAAAAAAAAAAAGAAAGAAGAAAGGAAAAGAGGATATGAGTCAATCTTAGTACACAAGCTAGCGCAAACACTATAGAAACAATGGAATTTAAATTAATTATAAAAAAAAAAAAAAATTTACAGTAGCAATTAAAACATTTTCAATGTATAACATTTAAAGAGCCGTCACATATTGTGTTTTAATCGTAGATTGTAATACTGCTTTAGCATAGAAAAAATTTCGATGTTTTAGATAATCTAGGTGTACTATTAACAAAGTTACAAAGCTTAGGAAATTTGAACTGCTCGTAAGAGTAAAACTAAAATAAAACTTTGAATTTAAAAATATGTTATTTTTATATTTTAATTTAAATATTTGGACGTATGTGCGCATTTCCGTCCTGACAAAAATAATATTGGATAAAAAGCCATCTTTCAAAAACACATTTCCAACATAATCCTGGAGGAGATAATTAATAATCATTATTTTCCTCATGAGGGAGGGGACATGTACGGGCTTTTTACGGAAAAAAAAAAAGATCAGATTTCCAACAGGAAGTTTTTGTCAAGTACTGGAGGGATTGAAGAAAGAAAGGGCCCCTACAATAAAGTTAGACAAGGAAAAAAAAAAAAAATATAATTTCCTGAAAATGAGCTGATAATCGATAGATAATTATATAGAATATTTATACTGTACCTTCTAGTGGAAAGTGAACAGCCATTGAAGGCAAGTAGACGTAAGTGACTTCGTTGATGGATTCGAATTCCAACCATGAAACGGAAAAAAAATTCACGGATATAAACTAGAATAGTTCTAAAATATTATTGAAACTCAAAAGATATTATGGAAGAAAAACCATACATATTTACTACTTCCACTAAAGCTCGTTTGGAAACAAAAGAAAATCAATATAAAAAAAAAAAAAGAAAAAAAAAGAAAATTCTTTTTAAGATGGAATTATGAAAGGGTTTAATTGAGATTAAAAAAATACAATAATGATAAACATTAGCATTTTTCTTCTTCTTCCTTAGCGCAACAGTCCAGGATGGACCTTGGCCTTTCGTACGATTCTCCTCCATTCGCTCCTATCCAGATATTCCTCCAGTCGATAACCCCAAGTACTCTTAAGTCCTCCTCAACATCCTTTAGCCAGAATTTTCTAGGGCCTCCTCTCTTTCTTTTTTCTGGGAAGCTCTCTCCCATAATCCTCTTCACCATTCGTCACTGGACATCCTTTTGACGTGTCCAAGCAAGCTTATTCTTTTTGATTTTATAAACCGCACAATGTCAGCATGTTTGATTACTTCGTCCAGTTCTTTTTTAGGCCTTGCTCGCAGATTGGGCCATATATTCAACTCATTATCTCCTCTCAAAGATTCGAAGAGCATGATGGTCAACTTTCTTGAATGTCTTAGCTTCTGCACCGTAACATACTATGGACCTGATTAACTATTATTTATACATATTTAATTTGGGGCATTTCGAGAATAACCTTTTTGATATAAATTAGGAATTACTTTGCGCCAAGTATATTTTGGCACAAAGTGGCCTCTCTGAGGGAAGAAGTCTTAGACAGCATTGCTTCTCCTAAACTAATCAATAAACGAGGATATTTTAAAGTTAAGGAGTTAATAGGCGGTTAAAATCTAAATTATTTGGATAACGTTTAGCTTCTTGTTAACAAGGCTATGTCATCTATATGCAAGTATATTGACGAAAGCTGTTAGAATTTTGCCTAGTCATAGCTTTAAGTTTTTTTTCATATAATAGTGTTCGTTTTTATATTTTATTAATTTTTGTCTAACCATTGTAGATTGCATTTTTCCGGAAGTGTGTCTCTAAGAATCTGTGTGCAATTTGTTTTACAGGTATATTTTTGTTCCTCGTCTACCAAATTATAGTTGTTTACATTATTTAGGCATGTTTTAAGTCGTTAGTTTGTTGCTTTATAATATTTTGTTGGTATGTTTTTGTATTTTCTATCGTTTTTCAATAAACCTTTTTCTTGTTTCTGATATCAATGAAAAACATTTTAATTTACAATCGTTTCCCTAAACAAAATCCTTACAAAAACAGAGAAAAAATCACTAGTCTAAATTCCAAACACCATCAAGAAATGACTTTGCATCTCTTAACTATCAAGCTTTGACTTTGCACCTCTTAACTATCAAGCTTTGACTTTGTACCAGAATACGTTTCTAATGCTTTTTTAATTGAAAAAAAAAATATGGTGGTGCAAAGTCACGGGTATCCGGTTGACTATGCACAAAAGTTTAAAAACAATAAAATTAATTATAAGTTTTGTAAATTTTGCAATTTAATGAATCGACAGCATTTTTAAGTTAATTATTGAAACGAAATATTTTAATACATGCATTTAAAAAATTATTGATAGGTAGTTAAAGAATGAAGTTCAACAAAAATAATGCAAAGTCACGCCATTTAACGGTATATAATGAAAATTATTACATCTAGTATAATTCACTATTCAGAAAATTAACAGCTTTATGAACAATATATATATATATATATATATATATATATATATATATAGATATATATATTTTTTCGTTGGGCTCTACAGACCTTGCATATCCTTGGCCGCTTTAACCAGCCTACTGCAACTCTGCTTATCTTGAGCTATCGCTTCCACTTTGTTTTATATAGTTCTGGTATCTTTTTATACAAAGCCGGGGTCGTTACTACTTTTAAGACAGATTTTCAGAGGCTGATTGAAGGTTTCGTAGTAGGTTGATTTTTATAGGCTAGAGTTACTAGCCCTATGCAACCCCCCAACCTCGAGGACCAGTAGCTTTGTCAGGCACAGGGAGCGCTCACCTCCCTGTGACCTCAGGGTGAGGACATTACATTGCCCCCATGTGGGAATCGAACCGACACCGTATTAGCCTGAGTATCAGGACTATGCGGTCTTATTTGGAAGGCGGTCCCATCCAAGTTCTTACCACGCTTGTTAGTGCTTAATTTTAAATATCTAATGTACATGTCTTTGTCCACTCGGCCACCCGTGCTTTTATTCATATAACGTTTAAAATAACAATTTGATGTGTAATATCCATTCACAAAATGTAAGGTTCAACAAAAATTCCTACAGTTTTTAAAACTTTTGATCATCTACATCAACAAATATGACGCTACGCTCTATGTGGAACCTCGGCCTCTTAAGGAATTTTCCTTCGACTACTAAGGGCTTCCCGACTGCACTCAATTCCTCACTTGAAGGGTCTTCAGGACCGCCTGAAGGTCACAATCAAGGAGTTCTTCTTTTTCTCCGCTTACATCTGCTGATCATAGTTATTAAGATTCTATGGTGGTTAATCTTATGAACAAGGCACAGCCTACTAATTCTTCGTTGTCACAAGAAATCTGCAGCAATTACTCGATTGACAAATATATTGCATATGTACAAATGTAAAAGAAACATTCATTAACTGCCTTTTGTTTTCTGTTATCTGCCTACTTATCTCATTCATTTAATTTTTTAAATAGCGACGCAATGTTCACATCAGACTCTGATATCAGAATAATCTTACAAAACACCCAAACACAAATTTAAAATTATATAGGCCCTTAGATTCATATGTTATTGTACTCCACTGTCTGGCACAACATATACGATCCAATTGTTGATGGAATGCTTAGGAGTATTAACAACGGCATTATCGTTTTGTACTAGCATTAACGATTCATCAGCGATCGTTGCCTATTTTGGATTAACCCTTTTTGGACAGCACTGCATATGCTTAAACATTAAAATATTTTTTTTTTAAAAAATAGTTCCAGAAACTTATTGAGTATGAAAAAAAGTAATTTGTAGTTTAATAAAAATGTATGCTAGCAGATATGAAGAGCGGGACCTGTTTGTCCCATTGTGCGCTAAGTGACGAAAAGTTATACTCAATCTCTGGACAGTGATGATATAACTGTCCCAATTATAAAGTAATATGTGTTATTGGTCATTTTGTCCAAAAAAAAAAAAAAAAAAAAAAAAAAAAAAAAAAAAAAAAAAAAAAAAAAAAAAAAAAAAAAAAAAAAAAAATAAAATAAAAAAAATAAAAAAAATTGACTTAATTAAAAAAACAAAAATTTGTTATTGACTAACAAAATGTGTAAAATGCAATTAAACATTTCAACAGAGATAAACTGTAGGAAGTAACAATTTTTTATTTTCCTTTAGGAGTCCTTCTTTTAATAACCCTATAAAACAAAATAAGATTGTAACTGATATTTTATTTCGTATTTAATATATATAATAATTTTTATTTGCACGATTTCTGAATGCCATAAAGGGTTATCTTCATACAGGAGGCATTTTTTAGTATTAAGCATTTTTTTTTGTCTTGGGTGTTTTAAGAAGAAATCTAGTAAAGATTTCTTAATTATTCTGTGGATCAAATAGGACAGGAGTCTAAGTTGGCGTTTTTCATTGAACATAAAAACATAAAAGTATAATTATTCCAGACCTTTGAAATTGAATACATTTAACTAAATTTCACTGAAAGCAGGAAATAACCAGCTACAAGGCCTGGTCTCGGGGAAGCTGGTTACAAGAGGAGGAGGCGAGGGGGGGGGATTTGGCCTAACGAGCCCTGGATTAGAGATCTTAGACCATTATCGGGCTTTAAAGAAAGCCGTATTATTTACAGCAGTTCTCCTAAAACCAGACCATTCTTCACCCACTAATAACACCATTAGTCGGCTCTGAACCATCCCTCAACCGGAGAAAATTCCTTCAAGGCAGTTTTAAAATATATTCTAAAAAACTGGATGCAAATAAACTAGGACCGCAATCAATCAACAATATAAGATTGTTTAATTACCTGAGATTTTACCGATCCTCACACGATAAATAATTCATTTAAAAATTTAAAAGAAAAAAGTAGAGGACAATTAATGTAATTAATTAATATTAAAAACTTAAGTTGATAATATTGTTAATTATAGTTCTCTCTTCTAATTCATTCTCTCGTTCTCTCGATTCATTTCCTTCGATTGTCTTGTTCATAGTAAAGAAGGGAATCTGATAAAATTGTATTCAATGCTTCCCTTAGCTGTATTTTTACTTTCATTTGTTCCATCTGTCCCGATGATCTAAATTCTACTCTTTCCAACTTGGACTTTTTGAATTGCGTGTCCACCGGCTCACAGTAGTGATCTGGTTTAGGTTTCCGTTCCGAAGCACTGGAAAGAGAGTTTCGAATCAACACTATCCTTTTATTAAAATTATTCACCGAATTAACACTATTCACGCTATCCTATTTTTAGTTGAGTAGGGAATCGCATTACCCCAAATAACGAAGGCAAAATACATTTCTAAATCAGAAAAAAAATATCCTAAATTTATTTTATGAATTTAGAAAAAAAAAACATAATTACTTCACATCAAAATATTAGTTTTGTGTTTTGTCCACCTTTCATCAGCAATTATTCAAAGAACGTGCTGTTCACAAACATATTTATAATACAACCTATAAATTGTGAAGATAGCTGAGAAGATTGATAAACTAAAGGAAACTGCGGAAAGAGCCGGCTTAAAAATATCGTTTGAAAAAACCAAAATGGTTGGGGTAAGGTAAACAAACTGTAGGGGAATAAAGGAAGAAATGGAGACTAAATATAAAAAAATAAAATTGGTGTAACTGTTTAAATATCAAGGAGAGATCGTAAACTATTATGGGAGTGATGCATGCATGCAGCACGAAGTAGGGAAGTAAAACTGGATAAAATAAGGTTCTTAGTCAGAAATCTATACAATCATAAAAATCTCTCCAGGAAAGGTAAAGTTAGACATTACGAAGCAGACTGTAGGTTTCACATGACATGGATAGAAGAAGAATACCGATTACAAAAGAAAAGTGAGGTTTCTTAGTATATAGGAAACCTTGAAACGTAGATGGGAAAAAGGAGACCAAAATTCTTATGACATATTGAGATAATGGACAAGGGTGCGCTGAACAAACTAATGATGAGGTAATTGATAAAACAGGTTGATAAAATGATGAAACTGAAGAACCTCAAGGAGTATCTGGAACAAAGAAAGGAGGAAGTGGAGAGATAGAAGATCGGAAGAAATGGTGAGAAGCATAAAGGTTCTGGTCGTGGAGAACAGAAAGGGAAGTAAGAAATAGATGGATGAGCAAAGGAGGGGGGTGGGAGTGAAGATCTGAAGCATAAGGGTGGACAGGAGAACAAAGGAAAACTCGAAGAAATGATAGCGTAGTCCTTAGCCTGTATCGCCATATATATGTAAATATATCGCTTATATTGAAATCTTAAAATATAATATAAAACTAAAAAGTATACCTATAATTTAAAATATAATTGTACATGTATAATTATATACTTGATGTATGAATGAATGTTGGGAAAGAGTGCCCAAAGCAAGCACTCATTCATTGTTTCATTTATTTATGAATAGGAAAGGTCAATATTAATCTGCGGTCAATCTTTTGAATCTATTTCAATTAGTTCAGTTAGATTTGGTTAAATTTATCTAGGGTTGGCTCTATAAAAATGAGTCTTTAGGCAAAAATGAAAACGGGCAGGGTAAAGTGAGTACTTTTTTTTTAAACTTACTGGAAATAATAGAATACTCAATTAAGCTATATATCTGATTAATGTATCGAATATATATTTCACTCAAACCTTCTTTATATTACTAGTGTATTTGTTACTTTTTTATACAAACAGAGGTATAACCCAATATCGCTAATAACATTTTTCACTACATTTACATACATTCATAGATTCATTCAAACACACGCACACAAATATATATTATTAATTTTATAATATAATAAAACTTTACTTTAATCGACTTGGACATCCTGCACAGAAAAAAAAACTTCTCGATATGAGTGGGTTGCACGGAAGGCTCTGTATTATTTATTAAACTGTGGTGGTGATAGTAATGATGTGGTCTGCACTTATTTTCTGACGTTTTCTACGAAATAATAATATTATACACATATGTAATAAAACAAAATAAAAATAAAATAAAATTAACAATGAATTTTATTTTAATAATTTCCACTATTATATTATATTAACTTAGCATGAATGTGTGAATAAGGCTATTATACTTTTTAGGATCTTTATTATCGCTTCGAAGACGAGTGGTTGCTGGAACGTCATATTTATATTTAGTGTTTATATTTTTCATCTCCTAAACTAAATTCTTTATTTTGTTGCCAAGGAAAATAATGTTTAGGGGTATCGATAGAGCGGATGAAAAAAAAAAAAAAAAAAAAATGACCATTTTCCAACCAAAAATTAAATAATTTTTCATTTTATATAACGAAAAATTAATATTCAAAATATACCATTTGCAGTGCACCGCCATTTCTAATCTTTTAGCCGCTTGCTTGTTCCCAAGCAGCTTGCATACTTTGTAATGCCTATCCGTATTCCTGAACAGTTTTTTGACCACATGAAATTTATTAATTAAAACAAAGAAATTAATTATCCTAGTAGACGAAGAATCGACAACATACATTAACATTTTTCAGTAAGAAGATGATCATGGATGTAGCCAGGATAAAGGGAAAACAACTCTATGTGACAAACTTTATTGGAATCCCAAAGTGTCCCTCTACCTTGCAGCTCTTCTTCAGGGCGACCGAACCAGGGGAGCTGCAAGGCTCCATCTTAAATATATTTTAAATAATAAACTAAAGGATAAATTTAGAATTGTACAAAAAGAGCCATACTTTTTAATAAAAATTAATTATAGATTTTAATTTGATACATTTGATTGATTTAATTTGATGCATTACTATCAAGAATGTACATACATTATATATCTTATGTAAAACTTTCTGTGATTGAATTATCCTAATAACCAAAATTTGAAGCACTACATATTAAACAACTGAATAAAAACATGAAAGTAATAACATTAATATAATATGTACATATATTACAAAAATAATAAAATATTGTAGGTACACATATTTCACGCAGTATCTATACATAAATCAATAAAATATAATCAATAAACATTTAATAACTATTTAATACAATTAGGATTGATCCTTCTATACCATCATGCGTACCTCAAGTAACTATTTAATAGTTTTTACATAATGTCTGTAAATTTGTTTTTTATTTATCCATACATATCATAAGTAAATTGTAAATTTTTAAGGATCGTTTTAAGTTTTAATATTGAATTTCAGTTTTACCTGATCCCTCCCCAAAAAAGTTTATTATGGCTCTAATCAGAATTATCCGAATCCTTGATCCAAATCGCATTGTTAACATGTAACAAATCTCAGGGTCGAATGATTTCGGTTTTTATGTTGGCATTTTTCGGAGATTAGGTATTAAAAGATTGAAAAATTTTAACGGCCGATTAAAAACTCCATAATATTATGAATTCTAGTCTTCCTACTAAAATGGCCCTTATAGACCTTATAATCTTTGTTGCGGGTCTTTAATTAAAATTAAATTTTTTTGATTTGTGTAAAGGAATTCAATTCTGCCTTCACTTTTATTTTTACAAGAGCTCCTATTATCATATCACATTGGAAGTTTCACAATTCTCTTGCGCTAGATCGAATTAATTAACATAAAAGATTTAGATCAAATTTTCAAATTTCAAGATTTATAGTCAATTTCATATCTAAAATTTTATTTATTAATATTTTATGTTACATATAGTTCGCAAAAAGGCATGTATCCACTATTTTTAAATGTTGTTAGGACCCATAAGGGTAGGTAAAATCAACATTTGCAGCCCTCTAAACCAGGAGCGATTTTTTTAGTATCAAAAAAAAAAAATCTTTAGGTCTTGAAAAATCTCTCTCAAATATTTTTTTTTTTTTTTTTTTTTTTGTATGTTACGTGATTACTCCGTCAAGTCTTTTCACCTTCAGAGGTGGTCAAACTTTTCGGTGCTAACCAAAACAAACAGAATTTGAAAAGAAATGGTAATTGTAAAGATCCTCCTACTGTTTCATTACAGCCACACTGCTGTCTCCGGCAAAGTTTATCGCAAAGGCAGGATTAAACTGCCTTTCTTGGCTGACACTGACTCCAAAATGAACTGGTCATAAAGTGTGAATATTTCGTGATAATTTCGTTGATTGTCATTTAATGGTTTTTGTTTCGAAGCAATAACAATGATATATTTTTCATTTTTTAGTTCACGTTTGTATATTTAGGTTAAATCTTGAAGTCTGTTTTGTTTTGTTTTTCAAAAAAATTATTTTTTTTCCCTTATATCTCGCAAAGTATGGAAATTTGCTTGACATAAAATATTTGCTATATTAAAGAGCACTAAAGTTATGACGAATCATAAATCACAGTTTAACACACACTAAATACCAACGAAATAATACCTTAGTCCCAGAGAGAATTGAAGTTAGAGGGGTTGTGATGGCCGATGGCCGAGTACAGTAGCAACCGATGCAGAAGGATGTGGGTTCAAATCCCACATGGGCAGGTTAAAATTTATTTAGTGACAGACACTTGGAATGGATCTTAACCTTTCCACGCTGGTTAAAATAGGTTATTAACTTGTAAGATAAACCATACTTAAGCGTTTTCCTGCCTTATTCGGAGGTTAAACTCCAACAAACAAACATAATTGAAGATCATTTTTCGTAATACCGACAGATAAAGAGAAAAATGCCTGTTAAAACTGGTTAGTCCAACTTAATATTTTAACATATATAAGAGGTAACAAAATAAGTTAGTTTAATAAAATACTAAGATGCTCGTAAAGGAATAAAGTATTATTGGATATTTCATTAGCTGTTACAAGCCGAAATATTACCTACCGGAATCACCGGAGTTTTGCAACCAGAGGTGTTACTAGACAACCAATTTTCGAAAAGTTGTTGGATCTGGGGATTTTCTGGCTGACCCTTTCCCCGCCATACTTCGTCGACGACTATTACGTTCTTTTTTTTCAAACGCGGATACACTTTCACTTTCATAGGCCCTTTACAGATTTCGCATCGAGCCGTGTAAATTCTAGGCATTCTAGGGTTGATGCATTGATCACTTAGAATCCTCTTGAACCTAAAGCAAATTTTATTACAATGATAAAATATTTGTTTTCGGTGGGTGTGATGATGTAATCGGTGTGTTGTGATATAGGAAATGGTTATGATAGTAATGATGGTTTCAATACTTATTTTCTAGATTTATTTAAATTACCTTAATATTTTAATTAATAATAATAAATATATTTATTACTGAACGAATTTAATCTTCTTCCAATGATATAAAATTCTGGAGTAATTAACAAATTATTAAGATTTTAAAGTGATATTCAAAAAAAACTTTTCCAGCAAAATTCCACCCCATTCTTCTGATTTTCAGTTATATGTACATATATATATATATATATATATATATATATATATATATATATATATATATATATATATATATATATATATATGGATAAATTTCTTAACTGTTACTATTAAATATTTAGTAAGGTTCTTGAGGTTCAGTCGATAAATAAAAACAACTATTTTGGCGACGTTTTGAGACTATATTGTTCTCATAATCATGCCAATGTTACTGGTGGATATGGTATCGACTAACTAAATTCTAAATTAACAATATAGCCTCGAAACGTTGCCAAAGTAGTTGTAGTTGACAATATATATATATTTAACAAACAGGTAAACAATCTGTTGGCATTTGCTGCGCAAACCGGACCCCCTCTTGTTGCCTAAACCGGACCCCTTATTTGTTCATGTTCAAAGTTTTCTAAATCAATATACACTCTTATTCTTTTGAAATTTCGTTTCAGATTTCCAAAGGATAATAGGAAAAACTGAACAAAGAAAGTTGAGTCAAAATGAATAAAACAATTGAAGCTATTAGGAAAAAGAAGACGGGGTGGAAGAACGCCAGTAAATATTTTAATGTTCCAAAAACTTTTGACCGAGTCTGGCAACAGGGACTGCTTTACAAACTCCGTAAATGTCTTCCTCCTACATACTTCCTTACTATCTCAGTGACAGACAGTTCAAAGTTAACCATAACTTTTCCTATTCTTCCCTCTTTGTCCAAACTGCCGGTGTTCCGCAAGGTAGTATCCTAGGTCCCATCCTCTACACGGTGTATACAGCAGATATCCCGATCCATCCTTGCACCTTCCTCACCACGTATGCTGATGACACATGTGTGTTATCAGTAAATAATGATCCCTTCAATGCTTTACAAACACTCCAATTTCATCTCATCAACCTTCAAGAATGGTGTCAAAATTGGATAATTAAAATAAATCCAAGCAAATCACATCAAATAACCTTAACCCTTCGCCGTAAACCTACGACTTCCTGTCCAACCGTATCCTTTCATAATATCCCACTGATCCCTGTTGAACAGATCCGCTATCTAGGACTCCAACTAGACAAACGTCTAACTTGGAATCCACATACAAGACTAAAACGACAGGAAACCGCTCGTCGTTTTCGACTTCTAAAACATTTATTAGACAAACGTTCAAACCTTCCGATTTACTACAAAAAACTCATTTAAATGACAGTTATCAGACCTATTTGGACATATGGAATTGAGCTTTGGGGCTCAACTAAACCTTCTAATTCTTCCCGTATCCAATCCTTACAATCCAAAATCCTTCGAAAAATCCTTAATGCTCCCTACTTTGTCACCAATAAACTTATCCATAAAGATCTTAATGTCCCATTTGTTGCTGATTTAGCTCAGACCAGATACCTATCCTTCCATAGTAAGCTTCATAACCACTCAAATCCACTAGTCTCTCAACTTGCTTCCCAATCCATTCCCGATAATCCTCCGAGGCGTCTGAAAAGAAGATGGCCTAGAGACCTTCTAGTGTAGATTTATATTGAAGAGCTACTGATGAGTAGTCCTTTTCAAGTTTAGGCATGTTGTTGTAATCATAATCAACCTATTTACTAGATGTATATATTGTACAGTTGTAAATTTCAATAAAATGAGAAAAAAAAAAAAAAAAAAAAATGTTCCAAAAAGAACGCTCATGAGGTTGTCTAAGATCAAGTATGATATATCTGAAGAGGAAGCATAAACAAAACGAGGCAGACCTACAATTTTGGGAAATGATATTGAAGAAGAGCTGGTTCAGTCAATTGTTTTGTAATTTGTCCGAATCGTCACTAATTAACTGTTACACTTAGGGCTTAGTAACAATAATAATAAATATATTTATTACTGAACGAATTTAATCTTCTTCCAATGATATAAAATTCTGGAGTAATTAACAAATTATTAAGATTTTAAAGTGATATTCAAAAAAAAACTTTTCTAGCAAAATTCCACCCCATTCTTGTGATTTTCAGTTATTATATGTATATATATATATATATATATATATATATATATATATATATATATATATATATATATATATATATAATTAACTGTTTTACAATAATCGGGTGTTTGGTCCTTTATATTTAACAATATTTTGTTCATACAATGTTATTATTTATCCATATACATATTTTCTTTCTTCCTTCTCCTCTCTGCTCTCTTTTTGACGTTTCGACCCCTTATATAATGGGGTCCTCCTCAGAACAAAAACTGGGTACCCCGAAACTCCAGGCCAGTAAGCCCACCGACTCCTGCAGCAAGTGCTTGCCAGCTCAGACACCAGGGTACTTGCGTACAGGGTACTTGTAATTGAGGGCTTACTGGCCTGGAGTTTCGGGGTACCCAGTTTTTGTTCTGAGGAGGACCCCATTAAATAAGGGGTCAAAACGTCAAAAAGAGAGGAGAGAGGAGAAGGAAGAAAGAAAGTATGTATATGGATAAATAATAACATTGTATGAACAAAATATTGTTAAATATAAAGGACCAAACACCCGATTATTGTAAAACAGTTAATTATATAATTTCTAAGGGTCGACAAAATATAATTTTGATATATATATATATACTAGCTGAAAGTGCCCGTGCTCCGCTACGGTTTAATATCATTAGGATTAAGGACAACTTAAATTAGTAAAAGTTGAGCTTAATGTTCATAATTATTATTACTTAAATAAAGCTAAAGAATTTATTTCTTTATATTTTTAATTTTAACAGTCCTGCAGTGAAGCTTGATGGCAGCACTACCATCTTACCCAGCTCCGATACCTGACCATCAGCTTCTGTTATGGCATCATTCAAGTGAATATAGTCCCCACTTCTCATTTTTTGTTTCTTTCGAATAAAGTTTAGTGTTTCTGTTTCTATTTTTTCTTACATATCAAGCACAAATTGGTTGTGGAGATTACGAAAGTAAAATAAATAAGGTCTTTCGCCTTCTCGCTCCACCAGCATATCAGTATAAAATCAGCTGCAGACAGTTTTCTTAAGTGGTGTATTTGTGTTTGGGTCACGCAGAGGGATATTAAGACTGTACCCATCTTCTCCATGGCAGAAAAAGAGATGGTACTGAAGAGAATCATACGCTCGATAGAACTCACTAATTCTTATTAGTCGAGAATAATGGCTCGCTTTTCAAACACCTGGCCAACAATCAAGAAGGTAACTTCGTTAGATGTTAGAGTATTGTAACGTCCTCAGTGAGCATTTGAAGGCTTTTTGTCAGCACTGATAACTACCTGGAAATCTAAAAGATCTTTGGGCACAGACTCAACAGCAGCTCTGAAGTCCTTGATATACTTGTTATGTTCATGAACAATTTTCTGGAGTTGGCCTACCAATGCATGCTTCACATTCTGAAAGTAACTACAGAAAATGTCTCTTTCTGACATTAATTTTAGATAAAAAAAAATTTATCTCAATAATAGACGGCTGCTTTTGTGTTCGAGGCATCAAACTCCCTATTCTGTGTTATACATGTCCTTGCACCTTTAATGTTGGCATGAAATGTCCCTCTTTTATCTCTTTTGCTCCAAACGACGTCATTTGGAAAAAATCGTTCTGTTTCCAAATATTATTTAGAAAATGCTCAACCTCAGCATGTTCGTAAGTAAGGAGGTCGTGCAAGAGTTCAGCATATTCTTGAAATGGAGGAAGTTGGACTTTCCCGTTACTGCAGCACATGACAGGGCTCTCGTCCTTCCATTTTACATCATAACACCCATTGCAAGTTGACCATTGTCCAATATCGACTGTTTTATCTTTTGGATATTCAGTTTTTGGATAATAACTTGTAACCTGAATGCTTCTTCACTATCCTTGACTGTAACCTTTCCATTGAACGTCTTTCATCATGTTTTGTTACAGCTACACGTACAACATGAGGATTGTTTTCTGAGTATTTTTCTACGGAAGACTTTCTACGGATTTCAGGATGGGTTTTGTTATACTTCTATGTACTACAGCCCCTCTATGTATATTGGGTTATCCTCAGTATATGTGTGTACAACATTTCTTTTAACTCCGAGTTGGTTCTCTTTATGTTTGTTAACCGCTTTTCTGCTAATGTTTTTCCAGGATAATGTTTCCTGTATTTTTTAACAACTTCCCGGTTAACCTCTACATGTGCTTGACTATATTTTTGTAGCCGATTTCCTTAGTTGTTTGTTGTGAAGTAAATCTCTGAATCATTTCCTGCGTTATTCTCATCTGAACTGAGAACAAAGGTAGATTGTTGGTTCAAAGAATTAAATTCATAAAGGCTAGGTACAACTTGTTCAGATTCGAGAAATACAACATGGGCCTGGTTGAGAAAAGTCGATTTGAGAAGGGCCAGGTACAGAACAATTATCTTTATCTTATCAAGCTAAAGGAAGATTAGTTGGGGAAGAAGCTACTGGTAAAGTAAGGTTGGTTGGTACATCCAAGTGGCCTTCCGTGGCATCACCAGAGAACATAAGTCTTTTAACCTCCTTAACCTTCTTAACTTCCTTTTCACAGCAGGCTAATAGTCCCGAAACTCAAACTTGTAAGGGTACACTCTGCAGCCAACATGAGTTTACAGAAAGTACCATATAATAAGCTTTCCACATTCCAGTATCGTATTTTTGTTTGTTTACTACAATAAATAACTTAATTTATGGTCAAAGTGTGCGGTTTAGGCATCTAACCTATTTTTTAATTTAGCTTATCACCATATACCATATGACAATAAATCTATTATTATTTTAACCCAATAAAATCAAATGAGTACTTTTATTTTACCCCTTTGTAGTACCGATACAGGGCAAACTAATTAGAAAATAATTGTTATCGTTCATCTAACCTCTTATAAGAAGCAATGTACTAAGTTTCATTAAGATCCGTAATGTTAATTCAAAGAATTTCCTATGCGTAAAAAATCGCGTTTTTCGAGAATTACACGCGATCCAGACCAAATTTTTTTAAATTCTTTCTTAGCGAGCACCTACGGCCCTAGACGAAGCCAACTACGAAATTTCATTCCAATCCGTTCGGTGATTTTTGAGATTTCGTGTTAAATGAGTGAGTGGTATTTGACAAATATATAATAGACTAGCTGAAAGGACCCTGCTCCGCTACGGTTTAATATCATTAGGATGTAGGAAAACATAAATTAGTAAAAGTTGAGGTTAACATTGATAATAATTATTACTTAAATAAACCTAAAGAATTCCATTCTTAGAATAATTTCAATAAGTAACTTTGACAATTTGCAAAAGTTAATTTTATCTTATTTTGATAGTCCTCCAGTGAAGCTTCGAGGCAGCACTACCATCTTACCCAGTTCTGATACCAGACCATCAGCTTTTCTTATGGCATACTTTAAGTGAATACAGTCTCAACTTTTCACCTTTTTTGAATTTTTCGAATAAAGTTTAGTCTTTCTGTTTCTATTTTTACTTACATATCAAGCATAAATTGGTTGAGGAGATTACGAAGTTAAAGTAAATAAGGTTCTTCACCTCATAACATTTAGGCGTAAAAATCAGTTTCAGACACGGTTTTCTTAAGTGGTGTATTAGTGTTTGGGTCACGCTGAGGGATGCTAATACTGTACCCATGTTCTCCATGGTAAAACATGAGACGATACTGAAGAGAATCATACACTTGATAGAACTCACTGATTCTTATCATCGAACTGGCCTTACATGTCATCACCAGAGAACATAAGTCTTTTAACCTCCTCTTTAACATAAGTTTTTTAATAGTTTTTCGTCACGAAACAACTCAAACTTGTAAGGGTCCACCTCTGCAGCCACCATCACAGTACACAGAAAGTACCAATATTATAAGGTTTCGACATCGATCATATTTTTGTTTGTTTACAACAAAAAGAAACTTAATTTGTGGTAAAAGTATGCTATTTTAAACATCTAACCAATTTTTTAACTTAGCTTATCTCCAAACACCATATGGCTATTAATCTATTATTATTATTAGCCCAATAAAAATTGTAATCGCATTTTTCGCGAATTACCCGCGATCCAGGCCGATTTTTTTATAATTCCTTTCTTAGCGAGCACCTAGGGCCCTAGAGGAAGCTACATATCGAATTTCATTCCAAACCGTTCGGTGGTTTCTGAGATTTCGTGTTTAATGAGTGAGTGGTATTTGACAAATATATAGTAGATATATATATATATATATATATATATATATATATATATATATATATATATATATGGGTAAATTCCTTAACTGTTACTATTAAATATTTAGGAAGGTTCTTGAGGTTCAGTCGATAAATTTTGGGTAATGATATTGAAGAAGAGCTGGTTCACTATTGCCTTGCCATGGAAGCTTTCTTTTTTGGCCTTACTCGTAATGACGTAAAAAAGCTAAAGATTGCAAGGAAGCTAAAAATCAAGCAAGGAATCGTATTCAAGGATGCTAAAGTAATTACGGAGAGGATTTAAAAAAGGAAAAAAAAAAACCTGTTAAAAAGCGCCTAAAGTTCGAACAGGTTGAATCAAGCACCGAATATGAAGGCAGCGTGTCATCCGGAACATCAAAATTGGATCTTTTTCCGGGAGTTTCCCTATCCAAAGATGTTAATGCTTGGTGCATGGTTTCGGAGGATCCTAAAGAGGAACATTGGGTTATGTGCGTTACGTGCTCACTGAGGGCCCATGTGGATTGTGCTGGAGGTGAAAAAGATGTGTACATCTGCGATTATTGTCGATAAGAAATTAAATTATGTTTCTGTTTAAAATACTTTCTGTATCATTTTTTGAGAATAAATATTCTTTGATTTAATGCCACTTTTATTATTTTTACCAGGAGACCAGTTTTGGCAACTATATCACAAATTGATATTGAGATTTTATAAAAAAAAAATGTCTACTAATTTTAATTAGATTTTCTTGACATACCTTGCAGTAGCAAACTGAATCTTTAAAAATCCTACCTTACACAAAATCTAATGATCTACAACTATCAGGATATAACATTTTTTGATTGGATTAGCCGACTCTTAAACATGACCAAAACTAACATTTTGAGAAAGTTGGCGAAATTCGTCAATTTTCGACAATCGGTTGTGGCTAGACGCCTTAATCAAATACAGCTTAACAGTTGTCTTTAGACGCACAATATAATAAAATTTAATTCTGTAAATTATATATTTTTCGATCTAAAGTATTTTCGTATATGGTTTATGAAAAAAAAGTGCATAAATGTTGGGTTTTTTCGCCACCCGAAAATTTTCTCCTTATCAAAAGTAGTTTTTTGATATTTTATTCTCAGGTCCGATCTGGATCATACTGAATCATAAAACCTACTACTCCACTTTTTGCAAGGTAGATCCCATTGTTTGGGGTATTTCGACTAGATTAAGTAAGAACATCAAAACAAAGTTTTACAATTATTGTATTGTCATTGGTTCTTGACACGTGTGATTATTTTCAAGATGATAGCTGGAAATTGGTGAAAATTGTAATGCAAGATTCCGTAACATACAGGTGAATTTAATAAAAGCGTATTATTAAATGTAAGGTTATTTATTCACTCATCTGTATTTATTATATTACTCATGTGAGTTTCTTATTTTATGTTTAAACCTCTGTGCTATTTCAATTATTATGAGTATGGTTTGCCTAAATAATTCGTTTATTTAAATCCCGTCCTAACAATGTTAGATAGATTCACACAAATTAAACCTTAAAGCGATCTTCCAATTTTAATAATAGGATTTATGTTTTAATAGTAAAAAATGGGGAAATTATAAAATAGGTCTAAATTTTATTTTTTAAGAATTGTGAACGATAAGTCTCAATATATATTGGCTATAGGCATAATAAACTAAATACGACCACATCTAACCAGCAACAATTTTAAAGTTGTAGACAATTACAAAAGGCGGAAAATTAATTCGTAGGGAAGGAGTGGCCAAACAATATCATTTTCCTTCAAAAATTTCAAATCCTAGCTGATTTCAAAATAGTATCCTTTAGTGGCTCTGGATTCCGATCGATTCACATCGCGAAAGGGACTAAAAAACATATTTAGGGAAGATTTTGTTTTGTTTTTTCACGAATTTTCAACTCTCTTTTGCTATATAGAAACTGATATGGAATGAGGGCTTAGTGAATGGAATATCTTTTCTCATGCGCCTTGTTATATGCTTGTAGTTCAACTGTCAATTTAGCGTATTTTGTATATGTCGTTCAAAGTTACTGTTAATACTTATTTAATTATTGAAGAAGAACAATGATGAGCATTAATGGTTTCAGTAAACTTTGATTTACTATAAAAATAATTATTACGATTAAAGATCAAATATATTTGAAATCAATTACCTGCAACACGGTTTGTAATTTTCACCTGGCAACCAGATTTTTTCATCTTCGTTTATTTTCGATCTCAAGCAATACGGCTTTTCTTTAAAGAATTTGAAGGTATCTGCACAAGGGTCTACGGAGGTACGGACAGCGAACTCTTTCATGCTATTCGTTCTGTATTTTTCATCGGGAATTCTAACTGATGACCTGGAAATCAGATATTAAACTCCAGTTAAAAAACATATGTAATTCGTCTTCAGCATCATTTTGGATTTAGATACTTTATGAACAGTATAAATACAGGATCATCCCTCATCAACGCCCGCGGATCAATAGATACTGGGATTAATCATCCAATTCCGTGAAACCAAGTTCATATTTCAATATTGTGAAAAATTAGGCCTTATATCCTAGTTATGAGGAGTTATCTTTCAAAACTGAGCATGTCCACTTTCGATCGAAATATTTTTTTTTTTCTGACAAAGCTCTGCGAGCTGCACTTCAGGGGAAGAACTTTAAAAAAAAAACAAAAAAACTCTTATTTAAATATTTTCTCAAGTGGACATGTTCAGTTTTGAAAAAAAACTACTTACAACAACTGTCCTTAGAATGATAAAACTGAAAACCATATTACATTTTCAGAAGAAATCACATCTATCAATAGTCTGCATTCTTGTCCCCTCTACCTCTGTGCAGTGTTTATTCTTGTGAGGTGACAAGAATAAAATGACGATGATTGGTAATAGGATTACAAACAACATAAATTTTCTTCAAAATTTAATAACGAATTATTTCCAACCAAAAAATACTGAGGTTAAAACACTTGCTTTTCCTGCTACAAGATCACGATAAACGAAACTAAAATCTTCAAGCGAATTTTCCCGTTATAAATGACGAAGGCGACAACTTCGACAACACAGTTGAATGAAAAGTTCTTATGTAGTGACGGAGCATGAAAAAACTCATTGGAGCTTGTATGTGGAATAAAACTATGTATTATCAGAAATTGATGCCAGCAAGCAAAATAAGGACAGTGGCATAACTATAACGAAAACTGTTTTCAACCATTGAAAAATCTTATATCTTATTCATCCACCTCGTTTATGACCTGAACTGCGGTATCAGTAACAACCACAGCAGTAAACGCCCTTGTCTCACCAGCAGTAGCAACCAGCATCAGCACCTCCATCAGCCAAAGATATGTTCATGTTTGATTAGGAAAATGGAACAAGCGACTTCTCCGGTAAAACCGTTCTAATAAGTAAACTAATGCAGCCCCTTTTTAGTCTAATACAATAACTATCTCGTATAACACAAGCACTTGTCCATCCCTCCCTCCATTACTGCTTCCCTACCAAATGACTGCATGCTCTGTCATACTATGGAACGCAAACGATCTGAATCAACATAGGACTGAAGTTGAACTATACTTACATGAGAAACGTATTGAAATTGCACTAACAACAACACTATTGACTCAACGGTTAAACCTTTACATCCAAGTTTATAAAAAATACGGAACTAATTATCCAGACCACATACCGCACCGAGGTACTGCCATCCTCATAAAAACAAAACCGAAGTATGCTCTAACGCCTACAATGTTCAGTGATTTCTTTAGATGCCTTGGTAGTTGCTTTATAACAGGAGGTAACAACACTAAGGGCCAGTCTTGGAATTCCCGACTGAGTACTCCAAGACGGAGAAATCTAAAGTTTACTCTCTATGAGCTACCATTAGATACAATTTCACCTGACACCTACTTATTTTTCAAATTCCAGACAAAAATCGCCATATTTAATAAGCTTTAAGTATAGAGCTTTAAGAGTTATTAAGCTCAGATCTCTGCTCGTATTATTCCCTAGTCCATTAAATATTATTTGAAGAGCCTTTTGAAGAAAATAAAAAACTTAAAAACGGTATATTCGATTGGGACGGCGTTAGGGCTTTCTTAAACAACGCTCTCTGTACCCTTTTGTTGTTAAGACTGAGAAAAAACTGAAGAGAGCAGTGAAACATTTAAAGCATAACCTCACAGTGGATCCACGCAATGGGTAGCGACGGCTAGAACAAGATGGTAACCTGTAGGTTAACTGTTCATCCCGCCCTAGTTGGAACACATTAAAAAGTAAAGCCCTGAAAACTTCCTAATTGATTCCTAAGGATTACCTGTCCGAAAATAGATTTGGGAATTTAACCTTCCCGAGAAAAGGTCATCGATCCAGGTTTTTAAGATGTGTTACTCTCACGATTCAAACCACTTTAATGGTTTATTAGTGGGTCCGGAATTATATTCCAACAAGTGAAAAATTATGTATTTCGTCAGCATTTAGGTTGTAACAGATTAAAAAATAGCTAAGATGAGTTTACTAATAAACGTTTGAGGATGGTAATTCTGCCGAAAACGTCAGTGAAATGTGAATAAATAAAAAGTAAATATTGAGAATATATCACTTTAAATCCATTAAAACCTTAATGGATTTAGAAATGGTAAATAATGAAAATTCAGATTCATTGAGCGTCTGGCAGAAAGCACTATAGAAGTAAAATGATCTATTAACTATGAGACAATAAATAAAACATCAAAATGAAGAAGACTTGAAAAAAAGAAAGTACTAGATCTCTAGCAGAAATGGAAAAAAATGGGGCCAGAAGTTGTGAAGTGTTAAGTCCTTACTTTAGCTTATTAAAAGTAGCGAAAGAGAAATAAGTAGATTATTGTTATAATCGATATATTTTAATAACTTACCAACGATTAGATTTGATTTGGTAATCGATCCCAAACATTCTATGATTAATAAATAATCTATACCGTTATATAAAAGTACAAGCTATTTTTCGTTTGTGATCACAAACCACGAAAAGTACTGAGCCAAATTGTAACCACTTTATTTTTATAGTTCCAGGAAGGTTTAGCCATAATAGAATCAAACTGATTTAGAATCAAATCGTTATTAAAAATGTTATAAATATGTGGATTCCAGTGAAGTTCGAAAATCGATCGACAGGTGGCGAACAGCTTTCTGCTAAGAGATGTTATAATGCTACAGTGTTATATATAGCTTGAAATTGATAACAACATTTTTTTATGTTTCTTTAAATTAGTAAAAAAAGTATTTAAATATGTAGCGTGACGTGTTGACAAAGGTGAAGTTTGAAAATCGACCGATATGTGGTTAGCGCCATTCTGCAATATAGTTTACAATGGTAAAACTACTTCAACCATCTGTACCAAATTTTAACTACACCATATTCATAGTTCTAGGAGTGTTTAGCAATAATAAAAATTTAAATGTAAAATGCTGACTAGCAAAAACGATGTTTGCTGCACTGTTTTATACTTTTACGGTTATAAATTAAAATCGAACCAAATGTGAACGATAACATTATTTCTGCCGCACTAAAAGCTATCGCCTGATTAAAATATCGATTCCTTGCATTTTCGATATTGTGTGTAAAAATATGTTTCATTGGCTTTTTGTAGCAAGTACTGTAAATGCAGTTTATTACGTTTCAGTCCAACTGGATTACGAACTCACATATTTAAATTAAAATTGGGTGCCCTATTATGCCCTTACGTAATTATCAGACACCTAACCAGTGCAATTTTAACCAGGTTAAAAATTACTGCTAAGCGTGAAAATATCATTGAGGAAATCATTAATACAAATTTTTATCGATGAAAAAATAAAACTTCAACTATTATTAAAAATTATCTAAGTTCTTTACTTATGAGAGTGGGCGAAGTTGCGACGGGAGATGTTAGTAAAAAAAAAATCAAAAAAAGCTTCATTGCTAAAAAAAAAAAAAAAAGCACTTACCAAACTTCAGCTACACATATGATTGTATATTTAATATGAATGAAATTACACTGCTAAACTTATTTATTATTGTTCTAGGTACGCATATGTTGCTAACTTATTCATGACATATAGACTTTTTTTTTACAATTTTTTTTTGTTTTGAATTTGGACATAATATGGAAATAATCACACAAGAATCTTTTTTATTTTTTTTTTTTTTAATTTTGAATGAGGTACAGAGGAAGATGTTTTTGGGTGATTCTAATTTATTTTTTATGTGGGTACTATAATTTAAAAATTAAATTATTTTAAGACATAACTAACACATTTGTCGCTTTACAAGTTCTTCAGTTGTAATATTCTTTTAAATATTTAGTAGAGAAATTTGTAGTAATAAGCAATATTTTTTATAAGGTATTATTTATAATAATTTATTTATTTTTTTAATCTTATATATTAATGTTATTCTTTGCTTTAATATGTGTTTTCTT
This sequence comes from Euschistus heros, assembly GCA_003667255.2. Lineage (NCBI taxonomy): Eukaryota > Metazoa > Arthropoda > Insecta > Hemiptera > Pentatomidae > Euschistus > Euschistus heros. The sequence continues at coordinate 968,183 of RCWM02000412.1, read as the reverse complement.
TTGTTACATTTTTGGAGCCGTATATTCAGGTTTTAGGATATATTCAATGTGTAATGGACCTAACGGATCTTCTTCAGCCTTTTTCTGTTAGATAAGATAGTTTTTTAAAGAACAAACTAAAATCGCAGTTGAAGACGCTATTTAATAACTTAAAAATCAAAAACTCGAACAAGTCTTCCAGCTGGACTGAGACGGCTACCAGATGATAAGGAATTCCGCAAGGCTTCTCTGTTCTGCAATGTTTTCTCTTTTTACTTTCGTAGCTTTTATACGTGCCCCATAAACGATGTTTTGGAACACATTCTTCGTCTTTTTCCAGTCGAGCGGTATTCCATAAACGCAGCAATATCGCGATGTTGTTCTATTCTACAGACGTGACCGAACCACTGCAGGTGTCTTTAAGCAAACCCTGGACGGGAGATATATTGAGCGTCCCTGTGATCCTTTCATTCCTCACTTCTCCCTACCTTGTTTTATCTTCTGCTCTCTCATTTAATTCCAGCTAACCTGGTAATCATTAGGAAGAACCGAAAACATGCAACAGTGAAGGTTTAAAAGCAGTTGAAGGCGCGATTCGATATTTCAAGCAGCAATGAGCTTCACCCAAGGATATTATCTTCCTCCGCCGACTTCAAAATGAAGCTCCAAGGAACGAGTGTGAAAAGCGAAAGAGTATTATGAATTATTTTTGGAAAAAAAAGTGAATAATTCATTTTATTCATCAAGTTAAACTTATGTACAGGTATATTAATGCTATGGCGTCGTAATTATAGTATATATATATATATATATATATATATATATATATATATATATATATATATATAAGTATAATATCCCTATAATGTCATAGTTATCGATTTTGCCCTAATTCCGACAGGCCACCATTTTACTACTGGCCACCATACTCGGCACCTTTCTGTTTCATATTTTTAGGACTGTCCTATATACATCACTAGATGAAAGTACCCCGCTCCGCTACGGTTTAATATCATTAGGATGAAGACAACTTAAATTAGTAAAAGTTAAGCTTAACGTTGATAATTATTATTACTTAAATAAACCTGAACAATTCCATTATTAGAATAATTTCAATAAGTAAATTTGACAATTTGCAAAAGTTAATTTTATATTATTTTGATAGCCCTCCAGTGAAGCTTCGAGGCAGCACTGCCATCTTACCCAGCTCTGATACCAGACCATCAGCTTTTTTTTATGGCATACTTAAAGTGAATATAGTCTCAACTTCTCAACTTTTTTGAAGAAAGTTTAGTTTTTCTGTTTCCATTTTTGCTTACATATAAAGCATAAATTGGTTGAGGAGATTACGAAATTAAAGTAAATAAGGATCTTCACCTACTCGCTCCATCAACATTAGGCGTAAAAATCAGCTTTAGACACAGTTTTCTTAAGTGGTGTATTAGTGTTTGGGTCACGCTGAGGGATGTTAATACTGTACCTTTCTTCTCCATGGTAGAATATGATACGATACTAAAGAGAATCATACACTTGGTAGAACTATTGATTCTTATCTGTTTTTTGTCCCTACATCGAACTGGCCTTCCATGTCATCACCAGAGAACAGAAGTCTTTTAACCTCCTCTTTAACATAAATCTTTTAATAGCTTCTCTTCACGAAACAACTCAAACTTGTAAGTTGTAAGTAACCTCTGCAGCTACCATGAGTTCACAGAAAGTACCAATATTATAAGGTTTCGACATCGATCTTATTTTTGTTTGTTTACAACTATAAGGAACTTAAACGATGGTCAAAGTTTGCGGCTTAAAGATCTAACCTATTTTTAACTTAGCTTATCTCCAAATACCATATGATAATTAATCTTTTATTATTCACCCAATAAAAATTGAAATCGCATTTTTCGCAAATTAGCCGCGATCCAGGCCGATTTTTTAAAATTCGTTTCTTAGCGAGCACCTACGGCCCTAGAGGAATCTACATATCGAATTTCATTCCAATCCGTTCGGTGGTTTCTGAGATTTCGTGTTAAGTGAGTGAGTGGTATTTGACAAATATATAATAGATTTATACGTCTTATTCACCGTTTATTATTATTATCATCATTATTTTTAAACTATTTAATGATACTCAGAACTGTATACGTTATATATAGCAAGTAACATTGAGGAAAATTATTACAACGGCATGTCAATAATATGTAAAGAACTACTCACTAGCAGCACTTATTCCACATTCCACATCAGATGCTCTCAATGCTTTCTTCTTTTCAGACGCCTCGAAGGATCGGGAATGAAGTGTGAGGAAAATTGGAAGACTGGTGGATTCGAGAGGGTAAAGAGTTCACTATGAAAGGATAGGTATCTGGTTTGGGCCAATTCAGCAACATATGGAACATTCAGATCTTAATTGATAAGTTCGCGACATAGTAAGGAGCATTGAGGATTTTACGAAGGATTTTAGTTTGTAAGAATTGGAAACCAGAAGAATTTGAAGGTTTAGTAGAGCCCCTAAGCTCAACTCAGTATGTCAAAAAGGGTCTAATTACTGTCATGCAAATAATTCTTTTGTAATTTATTGGGAGCTTTAAACGATTGTTTAGTAAATGTTGGAGTAGTTGGAAACAGTTTCTTGTATTTTAAGTTTGGAACGTCCGTTTATTATTGATTATTTTTCCTGTTTTCTTCATGTAATTTTACCCCTTATTTAAAGCTTAATTTGAAGTATATTTTGGTTTCGAACTTTACGTCTACATTTACTGAATTTCATAAACATTCATAGTAGAAAGGTACACATAAACGATGATTGTTTTTCATGAAACGTATTATTATTTTTTGATTTTTTTCAAATTAAACATATTATATTCTTTTAAAGTCACCACTGATGCAACATTTTTTTATAATGAGCTGTTGTTAATATGTTGGGGGGAGAGGACATTCATTAGGCTGATCCTGGTGTATAAAACAGTTCTTCTTTGTGTAATTAATTACGTTTGAAGCTAACAGCGGCACTACCTGTAAAGGTGATCAATGGCCGTGGAGCTGCTGTCGACAGGGGAGACAATGTCCTCTTCTCCTGCAAAAAGGGTACCCACTTTACATATAGATAGATCTGTATTCAGTCGGATTAGCATTCCGCAAGGAGTAGGCAAGGAGTTGCTTACTCAGATTTCAAACTTTTAAAATTTCTTCACTTTTAAAATACCTTCTCGTTGGAAACCCTTTAAGCTCATTCAAAGTGGTGAGAAAGGAAAGGGTAAAATTAATAAGATTTTAGTGAAAGAAAAGGGAAATACTTCGCGTAACTGAAAAAGAACAATTCCCTCGACGGATCAGAGATTGAATAAAGATTTAATGGTGTATAGTTCTTGGAATAAATTTTGAAAATAAAAACGCACGAAAAATTACGACCCGATATTTATCAAAGTCGGAAAGGAATTAAGAAAATCAGTATTATATTCCGCATTTAAAATAGAAAAACTGTTGTCATACTATTTCCCTTCACCTAAAGACGAAATAGATTTTATTAAACAAAACATTAGAGGCGCCAGAGAGTATAAAAAAACAAATATTGTACGTTTACTTTTATATTATTATTTCTTTTTTTTTCATAATGCCTTCAGTGAAATTATAATGAACGAATGTTTGTGATCTATGATTTTCTCCTTTTTAAAACCAATAGCAATCATACAAATATATTTTTATCAAGGTTTTCCAGGTTTTCCAACACGAGCCAATTAAATATCAGATACACACTTTGCAAAGGCTAGACAAGCTGCAAACTTTATTCCCACCTTCGACCGAGGAAACGATTCATAACAAGCAGAACAGTCAATAAATTCTCCTACACTTAACTCGAATGTTCTGGTAATAGGAGCGTGTGAAGTAAAACGAGACAGTGAAATCAAAATTTTAAACCAGCAATATTAAATTAAATACAGTTTATAACAAGATAAGTCCTCTTAAAAATGTATGTTGATTGTCATTAGATCTAATTATATATAATTAAATGTAAGTAACAAATTTAAAAGCGCTCGTTAGAATATTAGCTTCAACATCAATCTAATTATAAAAATTCAGGATATAAGCAATTCAGGTCAACACTATTTAATGTATCAGAGTGAATAAAAATTTAGATGGGTTGTGATGATTTTTATTTCCATATTCATAGACCACGTGTAGTTTAATCAAACATGAAGAAATATATGAATAAAACAAAAGGAGAATTAACATTTTGAGAGTATTTCAAAGGAAAAAATAAAAATATAACAATATTGTAGGTAAAAAATAAGAATAATAAATCGTTTATATTTTATATAGGTCACTATAATAATTTTGCAGCCATTCGTCTTTTCAGTAAAGTGGAGATCTTCAATGTTAAATATATGTATTATGTGTGGTTGTATATAATTATACATTATTTTTTTTTCACCCAACCGCAAATTCAATAAATTTAAATTAATTACACTGTAAGAGCTAAACCAAACCCCAAATTATTCACTCAAGAAAATATAAATGTGTAACATTAAAATGAAACAAGTAGGTATTAGGCATAAAAATAATTTAACACAACTTTTATAATCGAAATTATAAAACGATTAAGGGTTTGGCATTTGCTGATGATTTGGCACTATTGGCAGAAACTTGGGAAGAAGCCAAAGATCAAATCTCTAAATTAGAGGAGCAGGCGGGGATGATAGGACTTAAGATTTCTTTTGAAAAAAACGAAAATTCTGACGAATATGCTGGACATGCCCAAGAGAGTTAAATTGGTAACTCAAAAAATCGAGGTGTTCAGGAATTTCAAGTACCTACGGGAATGGATTGATTGGAAAACCAAAAACACATACAATAAGAAAACCCTTTCTTGGAAAACCAAAATAAGGCATTATAACACAGTAATTAAGCCCGAAGTACTTTATGCAGCAGAGACACTGGTCATGGGGAGGAATGGGCAAATCGAAAAACTGGAAATCAAGGAGAGGAAAATTTTAAGGAAGATCATGGGTCCCAAATTCCTAAACAACAAACAAGTTTTCTATAGGAATGAAGTCATACGTAAAGTCAGAGAGATTATCAGATACAATGCGGAAAAGGAGGATTGATTTCTATGGACATATATTACGAATGAATCCTGACAAAGTAACAAAGCAAATCTTTGACTTCTTTTACAAAAAGAAAACTAAACCCAATTGGTTTAAAGAAGTGGAAAAGGCTTTGAAAGAGCTACGGATTTCCAAAGTCATGTTGAGGAATGGTACAGTCAGGGCCATAACCAAGGACAAAACTAAGAGGTTCCAAACTAAGAACAACACCAGAAAACCGATCCACATATCAGAGGACGAAAGGAGGAGGAGATCTGAGAGAATGAAGAACTATTGGGAGAAAAAGAAAGCACAAGCATCTAGGAAGTGATTGATCTGACGTACCCTAAAGATGGGTGATTCAAAAAAAAAAAAAAAAAAAAAAAAAAAAAAAAAAATCGAAATTATTTGAATATGAGTCTCATTTTATAATATAGTATTTAAGAAAAATTTGAAATAGTAAAGTTTTATCATCAAAGGAGTTGTAGTATCCATGACTTTTGTCGAAATAAAGTTGCGGTAAGATAATTTTGGAAAAAAAAGTTTTTTTTCAAAACGTTTCTGAAGAACTGTTTAGTGTAGCTGACAGCTCTATCACTACACCAACACAAATTTTAGGGATGATAAAAAAAAAAATATTAACAAGAAATTATTTTCATAAATACTAAACAAATATCAGGGATATTATTATCAGTCTAAAAACGAAATAACATATCAGCATAGCGAAAAAAACTGATATCTTTCGTTGTTTTTTTTTGTATTTATACCTAGCTTTAGTCAAACTAGGCCTAACAACTCGTTTCAATGGAAGACATACGTACATCTTAATTCTATGAAAATACTGTATCTAAAAAAAAAAAAATAATAAATCCCACTTTCGATGTTAATCCCTTTTAATCAATATATTAACAAAATTGTTAATATATCGAATAACTATATAGAACTACATCATTTCTGTATAATTAGTGAATATTATTCGTTAGTATCTTATTCCGTCTTTGCCAAAAGAAATGCATTTTTTTCTTTTTTTATCTTCTCTGAATTCATCTGGTAAATTCTTTTGGAGGAGTCCCTAAGTTAATCCCAATTATTCTAATGTATCAACAGCCACTCCTATTAACTACATTTACAGTTTTGCAATTAAATAAAGGAGATGATACTAATTTATAATATCTAGATATGAAATAGGCAATAAAACAGCATCATAAACGTATCTAATTTATTCTTTTAAAAATTACTTATAGTGGTTTTTACTAATTAGGAAGATATAATTTCTTATTCTTTATTGTTTTTAAGCATGAAGTATAATATTTTCACAATATTTACTACACTCAGGTCTTATAATATTATAGAGTATTCCATTATCATATACTTTAATATTAGTATCTTAATTAAATACAGTGTTATATGTGGGTACATTAAAATTATTGAGCACATGTGAAAGAGTTTATATGAATTAATTAATAATTATATCTATAAAACGTTTTATAAAACATATTTAGATGGTTAATGAAAAAGAGTTGTATTATGTTAAATAATAAAATAAACATTTTGTCGCTAATAACTTAAATTTGTAATGTTGATTCGACGCTAAATAAAGATTAAAAAAAATACCTAATAATAAAATAAACATTGTGTAGAAAAACAACAAGCAACGATTTTTAACGTGGATGTTATGGAAAAGATATCGATGGATCCAAAAATCGAGGCACATAATCAATATCGTTCTATCGTGTCATTCTAACGATTCGATTTGAGTTGGGGTAGGATAGATTAGAGAAAAAACACTTGCCTACTGGGACTAATATAAAATCCAAATTGTAGCTTTGAAATGCAAAAAAAAAAAAACCAAAACAATTCTACACCAGCTATATTTCTTATAGCCTACATTTGTGGCAGTTTGTAATAATTACTTAATAAACGTTTCAATAAAAAAAAAAAAAAAAAAAAATTCAGTGACAGTAGAATATGAAACATAATAACATAATAAAAATACTTGCAATAATTATATTCAAAATAACTTGAGGTACGCATGATGATGTAGAAGGATCAATACAATTAGGATTGATGAATTAATTGCCACTTCTATTGAAATTATTTTATTAGAAAACTAGTTTCGAATGCTAAACATTCATCTTCAGTTCTAAAACATACAATTTTTTTTAAACACATCAGTACTATGTTACATAGATTATATACACTTAAGTTTTTAAAAAGGTTAGACAAGAAATCAAACATGGGCACTCACCTTCGAGGTAACTAAAACACTGAATTCGTGAGAAGTAAAAGGGGAAGCAGGTAGGTTAAATTTTTGATTTACAATAGGGTTTCCCTTGACTCATTGGATTTTTCCGTTCCTATGGGGAACAAATTTAAAATGGGGCTATGGCATATGTTAATCTGATCATTTAAACAAAAATCTGGATCGGTTTTAAACTATTTTATTATTTCTAGTGATTCAACAGTATTTAATTTTAGGCTATTTTCTACTTGATGTAATATTTTTACTTCCGAGACTTTATTAAATTTGTGGTTATTTTCATTTAGATGGATAGCGAAATTGGAGTTTTGGGTCTTATTAGTGTATGCTCTTATATGTTCTTTTACTCTTTGATTTACCGATCGTCCAGTTTTTCCTGTGTATTTTTCTTCACAGTCATTACATTTTAATTCGTATACGCCGCTTTTTTGGAAAGGGTCTATTTTGTCTTTCGGTGAAGGGAAGTATGATGACAATGGTTTATCTATTTTAAATGCAGAGTTTATAGGGGCCGTAGTATGGTATCAAAATATATTTTTTAGGGGTAGCTTTATGCTCCGGGGGTGTTTTGTATATATTATTCATAGTTTTTTTATGTATTTGTTTTCTTAAAATATTATCGATTGTGGTTTTACTGTATCCGTTGTTGTTAGCTATAGTGTATTGTTTGTATTTCTTTGTTATAATATCGTTCATTTAGCGGTATATTTAAAAGGCTTATATTAAAAAAAACTGTAGCATATATAATCTACGTGACATAGTACTGATGTGTTGAAAAAATGTTGTATGTTTTAGAACAGAAGATGAATGTTTAGAATTCGAAACTAGTTTTCTAATAAAATAATCTCAATAGAAGTGGCAATTATTTCATCAATCCTAATTATATTCAAAATATAATTTAATATTCATACTTCTAAATGAAATATTTATAGAATATTTGATGGAGGAATTACAATGTATTAAAATAACATACTACATCAAAGTTATCAAGAATATAATAATGACACACGTAATTTGTGTGAACAAAAATTATTTTTCAATAAAAATGAGAAATATGTATCCTTCTATTGGGTTGTTTCACATGAAATGTCCGTTTTCAAGGTAAAGGGATTTTAGTAAAAATACAAAATGAAAACAATATAATTTTATTCGAAGTATTTACCTTCTTTTTCTACACATTTTTCTCAACGTGACAACAACTTTTTTATCCCGAATTTGAAAAACTCTGAGCTTTGAAGTGAAACAAAATCTGAAAACGCACTTTTGATTTCAGCATCATTTGCAAAAAATTTTCCTCTGCAGAAGTTGTCTAAATTCCTGAAAAGGTGATAATCTGTTGGAGACAAGTCGGGAGAATATGGTAGGTGCGGAAGAACTTCGTACCCCAGCTCTTTCAATTTATGCATGGTAAGTTTTGAAACGTGGGGTCTAGCGTTGTCGTATAGGAGTATAGGGCCCTTCCGATTTACCAATCCAGGTTGTTTTTTTTTCAATAATTTTTCGTGCATTTGGCCAATTTCATTGCAGTAGGTTGTAGAGGTAATGGTCTCACCTCTAGGCAAAAAGGAATAATGTATGATTCCAGCCATGGACCACCATACTGTAACCAACAATTTTTTCGGGTGCAAATTTGGTTTTGGCATTTGTCCTGGGCTTTCGTCGATGTCTAACCACTGCCCTGACCGACGCTGATTGTCATAAGCAATCCAGCTGCCGAACGACCTAGTTTAAACTCATAAAAAAATATTACACGAAAATCGCGTGTTTCCATATTTATATTTGAAGGTATACTAAACAGTGTGTAATTGATTGGGAAGCTAATGTTTATAAAAGAAAAGTAGAGGATTAGTAACTGCTTGATTATGATATGTGAACTTTGGAAGTAAACAACAGAGACTCGCAAAATCCTCTATGTATTTCAAATATTATAAAATCGGACATTTCATGTGAAACAACCCAATATATTTTACATCAGACCAAAGTGAAGTATGTATAACACTGTGGCCGGGCAGGCTAAATTTTGCTTTCTTGAGTCAGAAGTGGTGCTTGTTCAAATCCAGCCTGGACCGATTGCCTTTGATTTTGTGGTATCTATAATATAAATCTGAATATTCTCACTTTGATTTTTAGTGATTTATAGGATAACCTGTATTTCCTTCTCTAAGTTGATTACACAAGGTCGTGAAATTTCGATAAGAAAAAAAAACACATGGATTTTCTATGGAAGAGACTATATTTTAAGTATTAATAAATAATAAAAGTGCTTAACCAGGAGTAGAATGCTAGAGGGCTAGAACAACTCACGATAAATCATAATAGTGGGTAGTGAGCGGAGGGAGTAGAGATTTAAAAGTAGTTTGCGTCGTCTATCGGAAATATTTATTGCTATATAAATATATTCAATGCCAACATATCGATATTTTTATTTCCTTCCAAAACTTTTATAATTTAATTTATTACAGATATAAAATTTTATTCCGTCTACAACTAGATCCAAGAGAATTACATCACAGGAGGAGAAAATAAATGGTTTTAAACTATTACTGTTATCAGAAAAATTAAATATGTTATAAAGGTTGTATTTATCAGCATATCCCGTAGGACCAGGTTCAATTATTTTTTAATTAATTTTTTTTTCGCAATAAAAGGCAGATGGCTAAAACATTGATTGATGGAAATTTTTTGGAATATTCTTGGAAAATGAAACGGGATGGGATGTTATTAGAACAATGCATTTGCTTTGTAGGGAGCTAGTCGGTGTATGAGCTTATGTATTTAATTATTTTCCTACTTCTGAATATTCCTATTTTTAACATTGAATCAATTAAGAGGTTTTATGCTCAAATTGATTATCGTTGGAACAAACATCTTTTAAAAACATTTTTAAAAAACACATGTAGAGAATAAAGTAAATAGATCATGGAGAAGAAATAAATCAGTCGCAAAATTTTAGTGAGTTATGTTGAGCAACAAGATTTAAAGGCATTAAGTGCTAACCCCTAACAATATAGTTTGTAGAACCTGAGATATTCAAATTTAATTTGACTTTTTTAGAAGATACATTACTTTATTTCTGGGCAATAAGGGCTTATTCGTAAGCTCTTACAATAATGTTTAAAGAAATATTTTTAAAGTTCTGTTACTTAATAAAATATCCAAAATTGTGATCCATCGTCTGTTGCTTTTCCTTTGAAATATTAGATGTGTCAAAAAATTTGGATGAGATATCGTGCCTTCACCGAGGGTTGAACTAAAACAAATGAGTCCGATATTGATAGTATATACTTCCGTTTTGTTTTAGATCATGGTTAAATATATGTATATAAAAGAGAAATAACAGAGATTAGAATCTGTAATATATAAACAATTAATCTTAAATTAACTACTTATTAATGAAAATATTGGATGGAGAAGAAGACGAAGATATGAAGAGAAAAAGAGTAAAAGAGAAACTCCACGTCTAAGTAGAAATACTTTAATTCCTGTCAACGTTTCTTTCCTATATTACCATTTTTTTTTCTTTTTATTTACGTTACATCTCCTTCTTTTCTCTTTCATTTTACTTTTATTATCCTTTTATTAACTACCCTTACCTTTTTTTTTTTTTTTTTTTTATCTATCTATTTTAATTTTTTTTTTTTTTTTTTTTTACTTATCATTCCTGTCTTGTCCTTAACCTTCCCTTTCTGCTTTTTATTATTACTGATTTATGTATCTGTTCTCCTCTATAGCCTTTTTTTAAACAGTTTTTTATCCATGTCATTCTGTATTCCACCTACAGAACCTTTTAAGTAATGTTGGGTAAAAACGATGCTGATTTAAGATATCATATGAGTTGGTAAGGGATCAATATTTTAGAGAATACGTAATAAGATCAGGTTGTTGCAAAAGTTTTATAAGTATTGCTTTATTTCCGATTACTTATTTTAAAATTATTCAATACTATAGTAAGGATAACTGACATAGTAAGGATAATTGTTTTCAACTACTTTCAGACATCTTTCAGTAATTGGTTTCAACGCCGGTACAACTCCTTTGGTTCTGAAGCAAAGAACTTTTCTCAAACAATGGTTATGTTCCTTAAACTTTATGACCTTCTAATTACCAAAGATCATACCTTTTTATGACCTATTGATCTGAACAAACCGTAATCTGATTGTACAATGTCTTGATTATACACCGGATGTCACATAACATTCGCTCCTTGCAGCTCTGATAAGTTTTCAATGTTTAAACGAGAATGGGGCAATTTTGTGTAAGTTCTTGTTTCCTGTTGACCAAAGTAGGATAACTGCATAAACTAAGTTTAACTACTTGTGGTAAAGGTTTGAGCCCACTGCCTGATCATCAGAAGTAAGCTCAAAATGCAAAACCAAACACAGAATGATCAAAACGAACCAAAGTGCGTCTATGCATTTCACCAACGTACTATGCAATGCACCAAAGTACGTTTCAATGAATAAACTAAATCTCCTTCTAAGCCAAAAAATTCTTCAGAGGCTGCCTTTGAGGTTAAACATATACGCATGCCGGTATAGAAGAATCAGTTCAATTAGGTTTGATGAATTGATTGCCACTTCTATTGGAATATTTTATTTCAAGACTACATATTTTTTAGGTTTATTCTACTCTGGGGGCTCGATTTCCGAGTTGGGGTGGGGTTCTAAGCGCGCTTGATACAGAAGGTTCAAATCCCACCTGGTTAAAATTTATTTCGGATTAAATCTTGGCCTTCCCACACTGGCAAGAATAGGATGTTAACATCTAGAATAACTCGTCCTACCTGCCCTAGTTGGAATACCTAAAATCGAAAAGTCCATCAGAGAAATCTAAAACGATGTAAACCTTGGAAAATAAAACCTGCGATAACTTAAATACCAATTAACTGCAGGTAGTACAAGCTTAATAATAAATCAATCATCATCAAGTGCAAGTGGAACGGAGATGACAGCGCAACGATAATTGGTATATCATATTAGTTGCATTTAACGAGCGTTTATGCTTTGATGAAATGTGTTTCTATGAATTATTTGCCACTTCTATTGGAATTATTTATTCAAAGAGTAGTTTTGAATGTTAAACATTCACCAACAGTTCTAAAAACATACAGGAAATGCAAAATACCAGGATTTTTCTACACATGTAATATATATATAAGACAAAAAATCCTGAGAATGGATGAAGCAAACACGGCAAGAAGAATTTATTTGAAGAAGCCGAAAGGAGTAAGGCCTAGAGGAAGACCATAAGATGGAGGATTTATGGAAGAACGGGATTTCCATCAGGTGTGCTGCGAACAGAGACGACAGGGCAAAGGACAATTAAGCAGGCCAAGGTCCGCTACATGCGTCTGTAGCACCAATAAGGAATGAATGAAAATAAGAAACCAATAAATAAAAATAAATAAATAATTAAAATAAAATTTTAAAAAATGTACCACTACAACTTATAAAGAGTGGTGGTTTAAGTAATTTAGTAGGAACGTATTGTTACTACACCAAACGTTGTGAAATGAGGAGAATTCACGCCCAACTGCCAAGTTTTTCCCATATAAGAGTACCCATTTTATTATGGAAAATGACAATAAAAATTTACTGCCTACAGTCGGACTCGTACTTGGGCTCGGTATTATGGTATCAATAGCATCAACATGGCACTTACATGTTAAAAAATTAAATGACCCTACAAAACCAAGTCAAGTCGCAAGAAATTAAATGCTTATTCAACGTATATATTGACATTAATAATTGATAAAAAAAACAAAACACAAAAACATAGTATAAATTATGAAAGTTGGAATTAAGGGTTGAGTTCATGCACTAGGACTTTTGTAGAAATCTATTAAATGTGCGGCAAATCATTAATGGGAGATGCTTTATGAATTTCTTTTACATTTACCTTCCATATTTTTAGGATTAGGTGTTCTAAAAATCCCTGGCATTAAGTAAATAGAGCAAAATATTAAGATATCATGGTCCGAAACAAAAAAAAAAATATCGATTTAGATTAACTTTTTTCTTTGAGTGTAAGGAAGGCGGCAGGAGGAAGATACTCAAGACATGTCGGCAGTGCAGCATTCGTGACCTGGGTTCAGAGCTCCACCTAATATCTCGGGATTACTCCTTTCTTTATTTTTCTTATTCAGTTTTTAGTAGCCTCTTATCTCCTTTCAACATCCGAGAGAAAATCCTCCTCAAGGATAAATACCAGGAACAATTTCCTCGACACGTACTACTTGAATAATCATAATCTCTATAGCCAATATCCCTTTACAATCTGAATAGTAATCAGGATGAAAAAAAATCGACAACTTCAAACTAAATTATTCAAATGCCATACAAAGAGAGATCCGTATGCTTACAATACTTTTAAATATTTATAGAAATTCTTGTTAGGAGGCGCGGTAGCTCAGTGGGTAAGGCTCTTAAACTACCTAGTCTCTACGAAGAGGGTACCCTTAATTGGGGAAATACCCGGCGCACAGTGGAAAATATGACCGATTTAGGTGGACAAAATTCTGAAACTTGTCCACATTTAACCTCTGGGGTTCCAGATTATGAAAAAATTATTTAAAAACCAAATTTATTTGCTAAAATCTAAAACTCTCCTACATTTAACGGTTGAAGTCCCAGAATAAGGGATAAATAATACAACAAATCTAATTATTGGCTCGGAGTGGCGTAAACCTGCTAATAGATGTATTTTAAATCATTTAGGAAACTTCAAATTATAGATTGTAAAACTTTTATTTATTTATTTTTTTTATTTTTATTTTTTTTAATAATCAATGTACGCTAAATAGAATTTAAATCAATTACATAAATAAAAATAGACATAATTTATAATAATTAATAAACGTAATTAAGCACAGGTAGATAAATATAAAAAAATTATGAATATAAAACAACTAATTATCTTCTTAACTTGTATCATAATAATCCAGATAATCCAGATTTATCTGATAACTCTGTCTCTGGCATGTCATTGGGTTTCTCAATATTTAAGTTTGATAAGGATAATTGTTCGTTCGGAGTAGTGCACTTAAGTAAATATAGCAAATCTGAATCTAACGGTATTTTATTTTTTTTAAAGGTTTTCGTAGTGAACAAACGATAGGGTCCGATGAAACTAATAGCATTGTCAATAAATCACTGTGTGTCGCTATTAATAAAATTTTCTTGTAAAAGAAGAAGGCTGTTAAGTGGTAGATGCGTCTTTCACAACATTGGAAGAACCATGCTTACCAGAAACATAAATCGGGTGCTGTGCAGCGAAAGTCAATTTTTCACAGTCAACCTTCAATAACTTGCTGACTTTTCTTTTTCTTTTGTTTTCTTACTAGAACATTCGAAACATTTTTCAGGGCGATTTGAGCGTTGACAAGTAAGCTGGATAACTGAAATACTAAAATCCAAGTCATCGGAATCAAGCGAACTAGAGTATTTATTGAAAAAATCTTCCAATTTTCTGTGACTGAATTTTTGTCGGAAAGACGCGAAATTCTAATTTTCAAAGGCCTAATCTCCACATTTTCTTTATATGAACCGAAGTTAGAATAAATTTCAGCAAGTGGTCTTGGCGGTTTTTTTTTTTTAGGGGGGGACAACCCACTCTTCAAAAAATTTCCCCCTCGTGATTCGGCAGTGTTGTGTCTGAAAAAAATTATATATAACCCCAAAAACGCAAAAATTCTTTGCACCATTTAAAGACTAGAAGGATTGATGAAACAAATCCTACAAACGAATACTTGGGGTAACTTGGGGGTTATATAGTTTTTCGTTATTGAATTGGGGCATACATTTACAAACTGCTAAATTAACTCTACAGGAAGATTCCAATGTATATTCAATAGCGAGTGTGGAAATATAATGTCTTACCTGCCTCAGCAATATCCATTGTTAAATAAAACCAAAAAGACTTTGCACTACACACACCTTGAACATAATAAATGGCCATCGAATAAAGATAATCCCATTGTTGGTTTGGTATCAGGAACTTATGTAATCAGGAATGATTCACTCATTTACTATTTATTTTTAAACACGATATTACGGGAAATATTAGTATTAAGCGTCTTACCAAACAAGAACTCAGTAATTCCAAACTTTTGTCCACCTAAATTAGTGATTTTGCCCTGTGTACGGCGGTGGAGCGCGATTTAGGCTAAAGTTCCTCCTTTCACAACCGTTGGCCTAGTAACAGTACATCCTTTACTGAGTGCTGAACTCATGACCCTTCATGGGTTGTAGTGGTACAGGGTTTATTTCATTTTATAATTCTTGTTTGGTTATTAATAATAACTAACACGAGACTCCATTATACAAGCTTGCTACTCATTCTAACAAGGATACCTTGAGTTCAAAGTTCTTATAATGGATAGATTTGATGGATGAAGGGGTTATGTCACATTTTTAAAAATACAAGCTAGTTCATTAGAAGGATTTATGTGCAGAAGTGTTAGGTAGCAAAATCCGAATATTTCAAAACAACCAGAAAAATAGATATAAAGAAGATGAAGATGCTATGTAATATTTTCCTTCTATAGAAAAGTGTAATTAAAAAAAAAAAAATCAAGTATAAATAATTCAAAGTTGAGTTTTGTTACATAATCCCTTTATCCAACAAACCCTTCAATTATCAGTGTAGCCAACCCTAATCATACTAATTACTTATTTAATACCAATAACATATAATATAACAATGAGACTTCTAGAAACACTCGATACAACTCGATCAACCGAGTCTCTATCTCAGACAATCCAGGTTGACAGAGACTATTAAGAAACTTGCGGATAATGGACTGCAATATCAGTGCTTACTACTAAAGGAATTTATTATGTTTTCGTTTGCTATTTGTCTCCAGCTTTAAGGATCTAGTAGTAAACACACTTTATATGAGATTACTGGGCATTTTGCCCATTTACTAAATATCTTTTTTTTCATGGTTGAGCGTAATTTGTTCCTCTTGAGAATAGTGACTACAACATTGATTTTTTGTTTTTTTTATTTTTTAGTACTTAAGAGAAGAACACTGACTTGGTTTAATTAATTAAAAACAGGTTGGAATGAAAATGGAATCCAATTCATTAATTAACCGTTAGCAGAATAAAAAAAAACAAAACAAAACAAACCACTGAATTCAACATTTATTTCAAAAAATTCTAAATTTTTCCTGTATTCGAGATGGGAATTCAAGGAGTAAACAGTGAATAGTAAATAAAAACTGTCAGTTTCCTGGATTTTAATCAACAGAAATGTGAACTGCTGAAATAGCTGACGATTACCTTAAAAATTCGATCAGCCAAGTTTAAAACAAAAATAGCTGCACAAATAACAACACATAAACAGGATCTGTCTATGTTTAAAAAAAAAAAAAAATAATAATAATAAAAATTGCAAAAAAATCTGTGATACATTGACACTTAAATGGTTAAATTCTCAATAACGATGCAATACCAGGAAATTGATTCACTATTCCGATTTCGATACAGATAGCAATTTATAATCAACTGGAACTATTAAAACTAGATCAGATTCGATAAAAAATAAATAAAAAATTAAGATTATTTCTTATCCATGTTCAACGATAGCAAATTGCTAAATCGAAAAGAACAATCAGGACTTTGTTTAATAAATTTTAACTATTACTTTTATTTTTTATTTTATATTTGTTTTTAGGGATCAGAATCGATATCTTATAATTAAGTTGTTTAGTTTAAACAAAATTATCGTAAATTGTAATGAAAACAATATATATATATATATATATATAAGTATACCGAAATTCAGAACATTTTTTTTTTTTTTTTTTTTTTTTAGCCCAAGACTTTCATTGAAGTCCTTTACTGGCCTGGGTGGGAAGGTCAAGGTTCATTTCGTGGGTCCGCCACGAAATAAATTTTAACCCGCCCAGGTGGAATTGGAACCCAAAACCTTCTGGTTATTAATTAAGTGCGTGCTTAATAAAAAAAAAAAAAAAAAAAAAAATAGCTTGAATTTGATTGGTATCACATTTTTTCAGAGTTCACCGTTTTCGAGATATAATCGAAAAACTGAAACAGGAGATCTCCACTCCCCCAGGGTAAACTGGGGAATCTCTGGGAATTTAGGGTAAACTAAATATTTTTACCTTCCAACTACTCTTAACGAAGCTGTGAAGGCAAAAATAGTCGCATATTTCATGCACTCTACACCCCTCGTTTCAGCACTCTTACTGGGGTCGCACTTCTCCGCGAAAACACGTTTGTCGGCACTCTTTTAGCTATAGCTCCGAAACTAATAGTTAGATCCAAAATTATTTTTTCCATCTGGAAGCTGGTTAAATTTACTATAAGAACCTGTATATTAAATTTCGATCAAGTCCCGTAAAATACCCACGCCAGCACGCTAAAACCCGCTTACTGTTTTGAAATCCAAGTTTTTTTTGCACATTTTTCACTATAACTCCAAAACTGTTTGTCTGATCTGAAATTTCATTTTTTCAAATAAAATCAATAAATAAATAAATTATAATTATAAAATAAAATTTTGGAAAAACTTGGTTTCGCGGAGAAGTGCGACCCCAGTCAGAGTGCTGAAATGAAGGGTGTAGAGTATGCACTCTACAAATAAAATATGTGACTATTTCAGACTTCCCAACTTAGTTAGGAGTCTATGGAAGGTAAAGGCGACTTTTTGCCCCTTATTTAGAATGCCAAAACAAAGGTATATGCAAAAATTTAGCTTCATTTCTTCCTTTCCGAGGTGAAATCCTTATTTGATTGGAGTTTTGGTGGAATTTCTCACTGGTAGTTCTATAATAATTTATGATTACAGCAAAACGTACATTACAATTTAAAATTATTGTAGATATTAGAATTCATCAGATTTCTAATCTGTACAATATAATCAAACTATTATGATCTTGTATCAAATTTTATAACTTTTTGAACTCAACAATTTTTTATGAAATCAGCAAAAGTACAAAATCTTTTTTTTATTTTAATATTAATAAATTAAGTAATTTTACTATATAGCCCGAACGTTAGTAGTAGTAGGAACTAAATTTTTTATGCAAACGATCTTTTAAATTAAATGTTCACTCAATACGTACATTTGAGCTCTTTTGAAAAAATAAAATATATATTTCAACACCTTGTAATAAATAATATTCATTATTGTTCATTAAATAGTAAAAAAAAAAAAAAAAAAGAACAGATATTCTATAAATCAGAGTTAGAAAAGAATTAGTGTCAGGATTCCAGGTGTGTTTGGGTATGGTTCTTGAAAAAACAGATAGACAAAATAGAGAATACTTCCAATTCAAAAATAAGCACATTTAATAAAAAAATATATATAAAACAAAAGTTGTTGCAAATTAGATTTGCTTTATTAATGCATAGAATGAAAATGTGCTAAGAGTAACGGTTTCCGAGTTATTTGATCAAACAGCTAGGAACATACGATGTTTAACCCTTTCAAAAATGTTCTAAAAACAATGATTGTATAGGGATTATTATTGTTTGCCTCTGATTCATGTTGACTACCGTTATAGTCCCGGCATCTGTTATAATATCAACTCATGAGCTTTACCCGATTTCATACAAATTATTGATATATTTTGCTAAGAAAACATAACGAACCCCACAATGTGATGTGGCCGTGAGAAATCAGAAAAAAATCACATTCTTCAATTGATTTCCACCACTTGTATTTTCAACCAAATAAATCAAATCATACCTATATCTAACCAATAGTAGCAAATTACACTTTAAAATTACTTTTCCCGGTTATGTTTTTAAAAATATGTTTTAATTCTTATGGTATACGCTATGGAAAAATTACATATCCACGAGACTTGGGAACAACGTAATTACCTTATATTACGGTAATTCTAAAACATTTCCAAGGAGCCAGTTATAAAACTGATTTTATTTATCAGTCATTATTTGATTTTATTTACGATTTTTACAGTCAACTAATGTAAAATTATTGATTTTCTAAGTTGAATTTGAACAACTTTAGCAAAACAACACTATGTTTTCAAATTACATCATAGTAAATATTATATGGGTACGTACTCTTTTTCATTATCAGCTCTTCTTTTCAGTTCAGGTTTTCTTTTTCTAGCAGATACGCGGAGATTCTTTTTAAAAATCTCTACGTCCAATAGATTGTTCATCTTTGTTATGTTCTATCTTTACAACGATAGAAATTGAACGGAAATACAATTTGTTCTGAACAGGAAATATTTTCAATTATTATTGGATTTTCCGGGATATCTTTTACCTGGTTTCTGTACTATCGGATTGACTTCATATACCGACATGCTACCTAAATTTATATTAGGTACGAGGTAATAAATTTACATATGTATTTATATATGTAAATTTATATATAATTACATAGGTATCTATCGGGTAGGTAACTTATGAAATTTATTAGGAATATTTTATATTATTTGCCCCAAATACATTACCGGTGAAAAGGGTCAGATAGTGTTAGACTTCCTGCAATAAGTAAACAAAACTTTTTCTCTATTTGAAAATAAATAGACAATAACTCCTTTGTTGACTTTATAAAAAGACATATTTATCACAACTATAAGTTAACTATGCAGCTATTATCAATTCATGATTTTTCAGATTTTTGGATCTTTAAAGTTCTGTACAAAACATTACAGTAAAAGTTTTTTGTTTGTTTTTTTAATATATTTTAAATACTATGGTTGACATTCAACTTGTTTGACCGTCAAACGCTTCAAGTGAAAATAAAAGTTTACAAATTATTTTAGCTAGGTCTGTTTGTTCCTAATAATTAGTCAGTGAAAAGGGCCAATGTTTCCTATAGATACCGCAATAAAATAAGGATTGCATAATCAAAATGTCGTTTTTTTTATTTGGTAATAAGTAGACAAATAAAATATTTAATAAATTTATCAAAATATATATTAAAACTTGAATTCAACTTTTGTCAATTCGAAAAATTTAATTTAATTGCCTTATTCTAACTTACATTCTTACTTAAAATGAGAAATTGTCAATAGAATGAATCTAACGACAGATAAAAAATAATAATAACAAAAAAAAAACAAAATCATACAATTTTTCTTTGGCTCTTCGCAAATCGAGGAATACCTATGTGAGAAACATTTCGGTAAGGAAGAGACCGTTTCAGCCGGTGACGCAATTCCATCCGGTTGTAAACGAAATTCGTATTTTTCACATTACGATCGTAATATGCATGCTATGATTAGTTGGAATGTGCCATTCGTTCCAGAAAACGTTTCTACAACTGGCTATAACCTCATATTTTTAAAAATATATATTTAACACCTATTTTTACATTCTATTTTCCTAATTATTGAATTTATAGAAAAAAAAAAAAACGCTTCGTAGCGTGAATTCTGTGTTTAACAAACACCCAAAGAATTTTACAGATTGAAAATCGGACATTCCGTTCCGGAGAAATTCCGGAAATAAATTCTACTGTTTCCAACGTTTGACTGAAAGGGGTACATTTAGCCTTAAAGAGATATATGTATCCAAACAGCCAAACAAACCAGAAAGAAAAATAATCATATTTTTAATATTCTTTCTTTATTGACTAACTATTTTATCGTTGATTTGCATAAACCTAAGATCTATGATTCTTTCTGTACCTCAAGGAACTATTTTCGACTGTTTCCTGATCTATTACTATAAGCTCTTAAAAATGCATTATACCGTCACAGTGAGTTCACTTAGCTTTTCGTCAAAGTATCAAAATTTTAATACTAATCTGATAGAGAGCATTTCCAATCAGGAGTTAATGATGATTGTATAGTCCTTAGTTGAAACCAGTCAATCAACATTTGATGTATAATTTATGATGTCTGTCTACAGAATAATTAGGAAGGTAAGCCCAAAATTGTCCATTCAATATTTCAGATTCATCTACCTACTCCCAGTAGTCACTGGCTCCTTCATTTTTTGAAAATTAATCAGAATAGAACTTGAGTACCATACTGGAAATATTGATCCAAGTTAATCTACTTTTATATTTTGTTCATTATTTGTATTTTTTTCAAATATATTTCATTTTTTTCCGATTCTGTCCCTTAGGAAAATACAGGTGGAAGTAACATTAAAATACACAGAGTAAGTTTGTTTTTTTTTTAAAAACAATATGACTAATTAAAAGGGAGAGGAATTATAAATGTGGAAAATTATAAATGACCGCTCACATCAATTATCATTACTATTAAATAATTATGGTTAACTAAATAACAGAATATAATTATAAACATTAATAATCGTTTTCCTTGTTGGGCTACCTTATACAGGGTGAGTATCTCTTAGTGTAAAAAAAAAAAAAAAAATTGGATGAATTTAGATCGAAAATGTAACAAAATGCCGCATACCTCACCTTTCTATTCCAATCCGTTGCAGATATACGATAAATCAAAAACTTTTTTGAGGAAACCACGTTTTTTCCATAAAAGCTATAATATCTCCATTTTGTTTAAATCTTTTTCAAATTTTGATCACATTTTCGGATTAACCATTAAATTTTCTATAATAGCTGAGTATCTGCAATGCGTTGCACTAGTCAGTTATTAATTAAATACTATTTCAAAGACTTTGGGCCAATAACAACATAATAATTTTTGTACCTTCTCTAAGTTGATAATTGCTAATAGCCAATCGATAAAATCAAGTTGTGATTCAGTTGTTGGCTAAGCGTTAATTCTGAAAAGTACCACTTTCTCAGGCTCAACATTTGCATACTACATATTTGATCTTACATTAACTGGAGAACTCAAAAAATAAAAACTCAGTGAAAAACATGAAAGATATGTATTTGTTTTTTGCATCGCAAATAAATTATTAGAAAACTAAAGACGTCACCATCAAACCTTGAAATGAAATGAAAAATTCAACTTTATTCTGGGACATAAAATTCCTTAAAAACAATAATAATGCACTATTACTGGTACCTTTCTCTGGCTACATAACTTACAATTCAACCACTACTTAATAAATTTTCTAATTCAATGTTTTATTAACTAATATCATTTTTTATATTTATAAGCTAGTTTTTCATTTCATTGCTTAGCATTCATAGAAAGGCATCTTCCCCAAGGGAGAAATGTAAGAGGAACGAGTCATATGGTGATAACCTCCAAGAAAGTTTACCTTTTTTGTGTCTTGATAAATTGTTAATTTTTACTAATTTATAACGTATTTAAGTGATATTATAACTGATATTTTGGCAGAAACAGTGGTAACTAGTAATATTTAGTGTTTGTATAGGCTCCGGCCTGAAGAGTTCTATCTTCAGCTCATTAGAGGAATGTAGACAGATAAGACTTTTAAATTCTTTAAATTAGTCTAGTTTCATATATTTCTATAATCTCTATCTGATATATTGTATTTATTTTTGGTTCAGTGTGATTTTTAGTTTATTTTAGTGATTATTAGTTCTTTATTAGTAACTAACCTATAAGCAATGGGGGACACCTCGGACCCCACTAGCCCAATAGCTAAAAGAAAAAGACCTCGGGGCCGAATTAAACTTTCCCCGGACAAAAATATAACAACTACTAAAGTAAGCCCCAACTATCTAATAATAAAGAGAACCGACGAGGATGATTTTAAAAAAGTTTCACCCTTTTTTATCAATAAGTTTATTACAGGATTGGTAGGAGATGTACAAAATATTAAAAAACTTAGAGACGGTACGTTATTAGTAGAAACAAAGAATGGAAAACAATCCGATACTCTAATAGCTTGCCAAGACTTTGGAGGTCAATATCCAATTCAAGTATCCCCACATAGTACTTTAAACTATAGTAAGGGCATAATTCGATATTATGACTTCCAATACTTGGAAATTGATGAGATAAAAAACGAAATGTCATCAATAATAAAAGATATTATAAGGATAAAAATTAAAAAAGGCGGTAACGAGATACTAACACATTCATATATATTAACCTTTCATACCGCAAAAGTACCTGACAGTATTCAAATAGGTTATGAAACAGTTAGAGTACAACCCTACATCCCTAACCCCTTACGTTGTTTTAAATGTTTAGGTTTCAACCACCCCACGACTCAGTGTAAAAAACAATTTGTATGCATCCAATGCGGGCAGGCAAGACACGGCGATAATGTTAAATGCAATTTGGCCCCTAAATGCATAAATTGCGACGGGTCACAAATATATACCGAGAAAGAAACCCTGTTTCCTTAAACAAATCATTTGCAGAAGTTGCAAAACAAAACATCAAAAATATTGAAAAGAAAGATGCAGGAACACAAGTTAATTTTGTATTTACTTTTGGAGAAATTAAACAAAACTCAAACAGAGATAATTCTGAACCGGCGGCAAAGCCTGATAATAAACCTACTACAAAATCCACTCCCCCCACTCCTACCTTACCCAATCTCCCTACCCCCTACCAACATCCTCCTTCCCTTCCACCCGCTACTCCTTTACCTATGCGGACACGAAGCTCATCGAGATCGGAGAGGTTACCCGCTTCCCCAACCCCTGAGCTTCTTCCCCCCAATTCATCAACTACTACTGTCAGAGAAAATTCTGACCCTGCCAACAGTCTGTTGATGGCTGTTGATGATACGGGGCAAATGGTCGACAACGAAGGTTTCACTTCGGTGTCTTATAAAAAAAAATAACAAAAAGGATCAAATAAAATTTAAAGAAAATGATATCAATTAATGACGACACATTACAAATGGCATTAACCAGCTGGATTAATAATAGTATTAATGTAAATAAAAACTATCACTATAAGATTTCCTTTAATAAACTTTTTATATTATATTATTATTATACGATACATGTGTATATGCTTTTGCGTGTATGTATGTATGTATGTATGTATGTATGTATGTATGTATGTATGTATGTATGTATGTATGTATGTATGTATGTATGTATGTATGTATGTATGTATGTATGTATGCATGCATGTATGCATGCATGTATGTATGTATGTATGTGTATGTTTATGTGCGTGTGTGTGTGTGTATGTGTATATATGTGTCTGTATATATATGTATATCTGATTTTATTATTTTTATGGGTTCCACAAATCGTTACTGTGCTTCGTTATAACCCCATATGGCTCTAGTTCAATGGAATTGTAATGGAATCAAATCACATTTTTGCGATTTAAAAATATTAATAAAAAATGTAGACCCGTTTTTTATAAGTCTCCAGGAAACACATCTTAAACCGTCTGATAAATTTACACTAAAAGGTTATGATATCTTCAGGAAAGACGTTTCAAACAATGATCGTGCATGCGGAGGAGTAGCAGTAGCTATAAAACAATCATTGTATTCTAAACGTATAGAAATAGATACGCCCCTTCAGATTGTCGCAGTTACGGTCCATTTAGGAATTTCTTTTACACTTTGCTCCATATACATACCACAGGATAATTCTATACAGCTAGAACACCTCCAACACATAAATAAACAATTACCCAAGCCTGTACTTTACACCGGAGACTTCAATGGACATAATACCATTTGGGGATGTAAGGACACTAACAGGCGAGGGCGTTTGATAGAAAATTTCATGGAAGAATCCAATCTTCTGATATTAAATACAGGCGACCCGACATTTTTAAGTTCTACATATGGCACATATTCTGCAATAGACCTGTCCTTATGCAGCCCCACCTTATTCCACATAGTTGATTGGACGATACTCCCAGACCTCTATGGAAGTGACCATTTTCCCGTTCAGTTGAAATTCCTAAATACTACTAACAAGTACAATAGAAAACCAAGATGGTTGATCGAAAAAGCAGACTGGCCACTTTTTTCTGCTCTTGCAAACCCTCCTCAAACATCAGTCAATGAGTTAGATATTGATGAAGGATGCCAAGCAATTACTGAAGCAATTCTGTTAGCAGCTGAAGCTACTATTCCTCAAACTAAAGGAAATTACAGAAGACAATCTGTCCCTTGGTTCAACTCACAATGTAAAGAAGCCATCAAGAATAGAAGAAAAGCCCTTCGTAAATTTCAAAAAAATATGAATATAAATAATTTGATCGAATATAAAAAACAAAGATCCCTGTGCAGAAGAACATTGAACTGCTGTAAAAAGGAGTCATGGAGGTCATTTGTAAACTCTATTACTTCGTCGACACCCGCTAATGTTGTTTGGGATAAAATTAGAAAAATTAAAGGTACTAGTACTTCGATTAGATACACGTTACTTAAAGATGGCAAACTGTACGACGAACCTGAGTTAGTTGGGGACCAGTTTGCTACATATTATTCAGAATTATATAGCGAACCCTCAGCTGAAAAAATTACAAATAATTATTTTGAAAATGATGGTTCACAACTTTTTTATAATACTCCGTTTACATTGTGGGAACTGCAATCAGTTTTAAAAGAAGTCAAAGGTTCTTCACCAGGACCTGATAATATCCATTACGGTATGCTCCAACACTTACCAAAAAATACATTAAACTGGCTTCTAAATTATTATAATCATATCTGGAACAATGGTAATATTCCAAGCTCTTGGCTACAGGCGGAGGTAGTTCCTATTTTGAAAAATGGCCAAGATAAAAGATACCCATCAAACTACAGACCAATTTTCCTAACCAGCTGTTTATGCAAACTTATGGAGCGAATGGTCAATAAAAGACTAAAGTGGATATTAGAAAAATACCATTATATCCAAAACTTTCAATGTGGCTTTCGTAAAAACAGGTCAACCATTGATCACTTAGTCCAAATGGAAGCTGAACTCCAATACGCCTTTATCCAAGAAGAACAAGCTGTGGCTATATTTTTCGATATGTATAAGGCATTTGATAAAACTAGCTCTACAGTAATTTTGGAAAAACTTTTAAGTTTAGGATTTAAAGGTAATCTGCCGATATTTATCCAAAAATTTCTGGATCGTCGCCATTTTTGTGTTCGAATAGGAAATGTTTTATCAAAGAGATGTGAACAAAAAAATGGTGTCCCTCAAGGATGTGCTCTAAGCCCAACCCTCTTCATGATTGCTGTCAGTGACCTGGGTACCAACTTACCTCGTGGTGTCAAAACAATGCTCTTTGCAGACGACTTTGCACTTCTATGCCGTTCCAAAGACTTGAACTCCATAAAAGACAAACTACAAACATCCCTAAATCGGATCAGCCAATGGTCGCAGACGTCAGGAATTCAGTTTTCTTCCGAAAAAAAAACAATTGCTTATTTTTCAGCAGGAAAAGAAAAACCCCACAGTTACCAGAACTACTGCTAAACAACGTAGCCTTACCCTATGTAAATAATTCGAGATTCTTAGGATTAGTATTTGATAAAAAACTTTCTTGGGAAAATCACTTAAGAATTTTGAAGGAAAAATGTCTGACAAAACTTAATTTACTAAAGGTTCTAAGTGGAACAAGCTGGGGTGCCGACCGAACCACACTGCTTAAGATATACCAATCGGTGGTATGCTCAAAGATGGACTACGGCAGTTTCATCTATGGCTCAGCCAGAATGGTGAATCTTGCAAAACTCGATGTTGTACACCATGCAGGGATACGAATTGCAACAGGTGCTTTTAGAACTAGCCCCTCGTTATCTGTTTGCGCTGAATCAGGACTACCTCCATTATCATACCGACGAGATAAACTTGCAATAAATTACATTACCAAATTATATTCACAAAACACACATCCTACTCACCGATACATCTTTCGAAGTAAATTCTCAGCAAAATTCCAAACGAAGACTAACGCCACGCTCCCATTAGCCGAAAGATTATTACCCGTAATTAACAAATTAAAATCATTCAATATAAAAACAACAGAAAATAATACACCACCATGGACGTTCATAAAACCTCAATTACACCTGGATCTCTCGAAGTTCTCAAAAGGAAATACACCTGCAAATGATTATAAAGAAAGTTTTTTGAAAATAATTAAGGCATTACCAGAACATGAAATGATTTTCACAGATGGATCTAAATCAGATTCAGCAGCAGGATCGGCTTTCGTTACTTCACATCACACTTTCAAATCAAAACTGCACCAGCATTGTAGTGTTTATACTGCGGAGGTAAATTCGATAGTAATGGCACTAGAACATGCCAAGACTTCATGTGTAGGGAATATTACCATTGCTACCGATTCATTAAGTGCTCTTAAAGCATTAGATAATATGTATTCCAACCATCCCGGAATTCAACGAATTTTAGAAATCGGAAAACATCTTAACGAAGACGGGAAATTGGTTCATTACATATGGGTGCCAGGACATGTCGGAATAAAAGGCAACGAAATGGCTGATAAAGCTGCAAAAGAAGCACTAACTCTCCCTGGTCCTGGTAGAGTGCTACTAACACCATCGGAGCTAGCAAAACCCTTAAAAGATGGTATAAATAAGAAATGGCAAGATGCATGGCAATGTAGTACTCCGGGTAAGCTTAAGAAAATTAAGAGAGATGTAAGGCCCTGGCAGACCTCATATCGCAAGAACCGTAGAAGAAGAACCCAAACTGACACATGCTCACCTTTTCACTAGAGAACCACCTACAAGATGTCAACATTGCGACAATACAATAACAATAGCCCACATTTTTGAAGAATGCCCCTTTTACCTTCAAAAACTCAACTTGTTAGGAATACCGAGCAACATCTCGGTAGCATTGGGGAATGATAACCGTAAGGTTGATTTAGTAATGTCATGTCTTACAAAACTTAAAATATATAGAGAAATATAATCCCTGGATAGACAAATACTGATCTAATCACACCAATTAATTACTTTGCTAAAATAATATTATAACTATTATTCCTTATTATGACAGATTGAATACCCATATAAAACTAATATGTAGATGTGTTTCATTGTATTCATTCGAAAAAGCAAGACACTAAGGATATTAGGAATTATATATAAAACATAATAATAACTGATCAGAATAGATCCTACTGGAGGGACCTAGGGCAGGAGGGATGGGAGATTGGTGTCCCGGGGTTCCTGGGGCTGTGGTGGGGGTGGGGAGACGTACCTTTCTCACAGGGCGTTTTAGCTCCGAGGATTGGGATGATGTGGACTTTTCCATGAATAACATATTGTAAACATTGGTGGATTGTACCGATGTAGTAAGGATTTAAACATGGTTTTTATCTACATCCTCCGATCAATCTTCGTGATGAAAAATTCAAAATATATAAATAAAACAAAAACATGTGGGATTGGGGCGTCTCCTACACTCCTGGCCGTCCCCTGTGGGCTCCTGGCTCCTTGACTTCATGCCTTCGGCTCAGTCGGGTTCTGCCCAGAAGGACCTTCAAATCAAGATATAATATTTTTATAGTTACTGAGCGTTGATGACCTAGATGTTTTACGCTCTAAAACTCTAAAGAACAACAACAACAAGAGGAATGAGTTCGTAAATATAAAAAATTCATTATATGAGAAGATAAATACATACCTTCATATGCATAATATCCTACATTATAATATGGTGGCTTAATATTATTCAAATGTTGATATAAGTTAGAAAGGAGAGATAATCCCTATAGCATTGTAAATAAACGATAATAGCGGTATTAAATTAGGCACATAATACCTAGAAGACAATTTACTAGTCCTCTCCAGCGCAAATCCAGGGCAATACTATGTACCTCAGCGCTCCAGGATTCATTTAGAATAATGTGACTTTATCTTCAACGATTAATAACAGAATTATATTTAAATTCATTTTATATATATATATGAAATACGTACATACATATTTGACATCGGTTCGATTCAGATATCACTCCATCTTCGATTAAATCTTAGAGGAGATATTTTAATGATTTTTTTTTATTATTATAAATCTATACCTTACAATACCAAAGCCAATGAAGGGTGCTCATTTCAGATCTAACAATTATTATTGAAGAATATCAATAATTATTGAAGGCCGAAGGGTATTCAGTCGTTATTGTCTCCACGAAAAATGTGTTAGGCAATGACCAAAAAATTATAATGGCTCAAATCTTTTGGAGCTAACAGAGAGATTGAATGCAATAAATAGGTTAGTATGATATTCCATTTGCTATTGAGGGTAGGAATGTATACAAAAAATATTAAACATTAAAAATCCTATCATCATAGATTTATTTACGTCGATTTTCTCCGTTTTTTTTTTGTTTTTTTTAAACTTATACCTCATCCAACTTTCACTTAAGCCTTAGATAAAAACAGTATTGACATTCATACTATTAGCCATAGTGTAGATTTGAAACTACACCCTTGTCTTTATCTATGTTCTACCTTTTACACGTAAAGAAATAGATCTAATAATTTATACCATTAAAAGAATTATATAGCTAGTAGCAGAAACGTTGATATAAATATTTTAGGAAACTAAAGAATACATAAGAGAATTTAAAATTCTAAAATATGCGGAATGGCGTTATATTTATCAGGTGGATAATAGTTCAAGTAATAGCAGCCCGACGGTTAAAATAGGTATGTAAAGTCGCTAGATTTAATAATGACCGGATTCCAAAAAAAGGTAATCAGTTTTGAGTTATCGGGTAAACGTAAGCGTTAGAACGTATGTAAACGTTAGATAGGAAGTTGCACCAGAGCTGATCTGATGTGGATTTGGGTTTTGATGGGGTGGGTTGGAGGGAGGTCTGTGGTAAGAGGTTGGTGGAGTCGGCATCGAACATTCCGGTTCTCTTAGCCTTTTTATTTATTTATGTTTCATCTTTTCAGTATGAATATTTACATATTATGTAGATCATATTTTGGGTATCATCGTCATCGACTTAATATAAGATTTATCGACTTTCATATGATTTATCTTTGTGGTCGACAGACTGTCTCACGTATCTTGCTGGTATAATGAGCTAGGTCTTTTCCCTGAATTTCGATGGCAATACTTCCTCGGCACTTTCATATTTAAATCATTAAAAACCAACAAACCTTCCTATATCCTAGACCTACTTACTCTGCGTTCCTCCATTCACCGCCTGAATACAAGATCCCAACCTTCCAACCTATATACACCATCACATAGAACTGCCTCCTTTGAAAAATCCTTCGTCATCCGTGCTACCTCTTTTTGGAATTCCTTACGTATCTATATTCGCAAAGCCTCTTTCTTAACTTCTTTTAAACATTTTTTATTTATCCATATCCCCGATCTTCGATCTTCCACAAAAATATAAATAATATGTAAATGTACATAAGTGTGTTAACATTTTTACTGTTGATTGTTATATATTATTTTTTTTTTACTTAATTTTAATTTTTAATTTTTTATTTTCTTTATATCTTGTCTCTTCTTCTTTTTCTCATAATTTGATTTGTAATACTGATGTGCTGATTTGTAACAAATCTCAGCCAGACAATTGTACCTTTATTTTGTACTTTAATTATTCTTAGGGGACAGTCTGTACCAGAATAAAGTTTATTTTTCAAAAAAAAAATATCCATATTATCATTTTGATTACAATTGCTTCCGATAACTTTTCTACTTCCATTTGGGCTCGGTGCTATAATATCTCATTATTTGAAGTCACGCTTTTTTTCCGTTAAAATATTAAAGAGTAGAAGGCAACGCTAACTATATTAATTACATTATTCATTATAATATATCTATACTATTATATAAAATGGAAAGGCATTTTTCGTTTGTGACCACTAACAACGAAAACTACTTAACCAATCTATACCAAATTTTAACTACATAATTTTTATTGGTCAATAAAGGTTTAGCAATAATAAAATTTACTAATATTCAATTAAATTGTTATTCAAAAAGCTACAGATATTTGATGCAAATTGTGGATCACAGTGAAATTTTAAAATCGACCGATGCACCGCAAATAATATATAAATACTCTCAGCCCACATGAATTACCAACTTATTCATTAAATAAAAAAAAAAGCTGGATTTAAAATTATGATATTATGTACATTTTTACCCTCTAACCAGAGCAATGGTGCCAGGCTAAGAATCTCAGCTAAGCGTGAAAATATCATTGAGGATGTAATTCTCACTAGTATAGCGACTAGAGAAATCGCAGTTATTCCTATAATCCCAATTATTCCTACCAATCCACTGTTTCAAATCAAACGATTATATTTTTCAAATAAACTTTATTAAAGTTACAATCGACAAATCGCAGGACCGGACTAACAAAAAACGTTGTAGTGGATCATCGGACTGTTACTTTCACGGTTAATTTTGTGTAGTGCTTTCCAGAACTGGACACCCTAACAATCAAATCATTCTCATAACATTGGAAGATATAACTCGAAATGTATTTTTATCGGATGTCTTATGAATTTTTTTTTCCCTTTCTGCATGCGTCTTACTATACACGAATTTTATTGATAAATAAATCAACTTCAATTTTTTAATTATTAAAATTATTCAATTTTTATAATAAATTTCAGTTCTTTACTTATGAGAGCGAGCAAAGTCCCGACGGGGAACGAGAAAAGGATAAAAAAGTTAATGAATACTAAAAAAAAATAGGATGAAGTTTCAGGTGCACTTAGGGTTGCCTTCTGTCCGGCTTTTTACGGCCGAGTCCGGCCAAATATTTGTGTGTCCGGCCTGTCCGGCATTTTTTAGGCTTTTTCGTCTTCTCGTTGAATGTAACAATTTTATAGCGTGGCGGAAATGCGACTGTGTTCAGATCTTGGAAACTCCTTCTCCTCTTACCGTTTGAACTACGCACTCGCCCGCAGTTTTTTTCAGCATTAGAAACATTTTTTCTGTTTTCTGCATTATTCAGTCAGCGGAGACCGACTTTTCGGTGAGTTAATTTTATAATTTCTTTTACGTTGCAATATTATGCTATTTACAAACCTCAAATACAAGTAAAACATAGATCATTTTCTTTCTTAACTCACTATGTCGAAAAGAAAATGTCTATTTTCTGATACCCTACAAAGTCAGTACAAGATGTTTAAATCTGGAAAAAGCCATGGTATGCAACATGTTTTATTTGTGACCTAGTAATTTCAATAGGTAATAAGGGCAAAGCTGACTTAGAAAATTATTTAAAAACCGATAAACATAAAATGAAGATTTGTAGCACAGCATCTACGTCAAGAATAGATTCTTTCATGGATTCAAATTCATTTTTCAACGAAGCGTTAGGGCCTGCAGAATTAACATGGGCAGAATTTTATGATATGATTTCTAAGGGAAACGACTGTTTGGATAAAGTAGGTGAAAAACCAACATACAGCTAAGAATTTATGGATTTTTGTTATTTTTAGAAACATTTGAGATTACTTTATAATTGGCTTTTTAATTTTAATCTTTTTCTTTTCTCTTTAGAAGAGTGCATATATTTTTATATTTGTATGATGAAGATTTTTAGTATGCTGCCAAAGTTGAGTTGTAATTTTTTTATTTTTGTTTTATATAACTGAAGTCTATAGAAGACTGAAAATGTTTCTGGTAGTTATTAATTTTAATGGCATATATAAAGATCAAAAGATTAAGGATAGGACTATATTAATTAAAAATCATATGTAACTTATATTGACAGAGTTTTTTTATTATTGAAGTTATTTCTAACTTTGAAGATGTACATCCGGCTTTATAAAAGGTATGTTTGGCTTTTAAAGATAATGTCCGGCTTTTGTATTTTAGGAGATGGCAAGCCTAGGTGCACTAGAAGTTATAAAGTAATTTTATACACACACACACACACACACATATATTTATTTATTTATAAGGTGCTATAATAATCAAATGAAGTTAGTATTGGATAGCATAAAGTCAATATTGAGCGTGATGTTTAGTAATTAATTTTATTGGGTAAATAATGCAAAAGTTTAGTCGGCTTAGCAAAACTCATTAGTCATTCTCATTCCATCATAGGACTTTCCTCGATGCCGCTTAGAATTTCCTAAAAATATCTGACATTTTTAACAATAGATTGTTTGAATATGGTTATTGATTCTATGAAGATAAGAAAAAAATATATTCTTCGTTCAGTAGAATTAAGTAATTTAAATAGGAACTTTATATGATAATCTATACTAATTACTAATTTTAGATGATAACTAAATAAGAGAGGAGAATAATTGAAATAGTTATACTCTGTATTAATAAGATACAATTGGTTGATCCAGTATATAGGAGTATCCTGAAACAGAGGCCACAATGCCACGAGCAACGGAAGTAACTAATCTAATTAGTACGGTGTGTTTTGCTCCGTAAAAAATTAAATAAACAAAAAAACTTAGGTATCAACATCGAACCACTGCAGTGCTTGCCCAGGGTAAATTTTTATCAATTTTTACCTTCCTCCCCTTTATATCCCCACATTTTCAATAGTTTATCCCCACATAAATTAGTTTAATTTATTCAGTTTACTTTTGTTCTATTTAATTTAGTTTTGTTTTTTGTTTTTTTTTGGGCGCGGAAAGGCCTTATAGATCACGCGAATATCATGATTTTGGATTCTTCTTCATTTCCCAAAACTTCCTCATTCGTTCTGCATGTTTGGCTTTTCTTTCCTCCGTCCAAGCCCCACTCCTCCTTATTCTTTCCCTTCCCACGAAGACCTTTATGTCATTTAATGATTTTCTATATGTTTCCCTATCTTTGCAGTCTGTATCCTTCATTCCCATTGAATTCATGTCATCTTTAATTTGTCTAAAAAACCCAGATGTGTTCTTTTGCTGTTGGAAATGTCGGACGTTTTTTCCCGTTTAATCTTTCAGGACTCATCCTCATCATATGCCCGTAGAATCTCAGTCTTCTTATTTTGATATCGGTTTCTAGACTCTTGTTGTTATTATAGATTTCTCTGTTGGACCTTAGTCTGTAACCTTCTGGTGTCTTTCTTGGTCCGTAGATTTTTCTGAATATCTTTCTTTATACCTTCAACAGCTTTTCCATGCTATGGGAGGTATGATACTCCCATAGAGTATCACGGGCTTAATTACTGTATCATATATTATATAGTGTCTGTATTATATAAATCAAGTAAATGAGCATATAACGATTAGAATAACATGTCAAAACTTGAATAGAACTACTCATCAGTAGCACTTCAATAAAAATTCTATAATAAAAGATCTCTAGGATATCTTCTTTTCAGACGCCTCGGAGGATTATCAGGAATGGAGTGGGAAGCAAGTTGAGAAACTAATGGATTTGAATGGTTATGGAGCTTACTGTGAAAGGATAGGTATCTGGTTTGGGCTAACTCAGCAACATATGAAACATTATGGCCTTTATGGATAAGTTTATTGGAGCAAAGTAAGGGGCATTTAGGATTTTTCGAAGGATTTTGGATTGTTAGGATTGGTACGAGATGAATTGGATGGTTTAGTAGAGCCCCAAGCTCAACTCCGTACGTTCAAATAGGTTTAATTACAGTCATGTAAATAAGTCTTTTATAATAAATTGGGAGCTTTGTTCGTTTGTCTAGTAAATGTTGAAGTAGTCTGTAACGACGAGCAGTTTCTTGTCGCTTTAGTTTTTGTTTTTTTATCTTTAATCGTTCATTTCAATTTAGTTTGGGGCTCTAGTGGATTCCTGTGTTCAGTTCATAAGGGGTGTCTTTGCACCTCTGACACCCCTCCTCCCATAGGCGCACTATGGTTTCACCTTCTTACATTACTTTGAGAAAACGAAATATTATATACATACTAAAGAATACAATGCAAGTAGAAACTGTAGAAATAAAACTTACCATGTGAGGCTATGGGAATAAGCTATCGATAAATATGTAAATCGAAGGGAAACAGCGGAATCGATCTCGTAGTGTATCGTGGGCCATAGCCAATTTAGTGGGGCAGTGCTTCTGTCGAGGCCGACACTTTAGTATTTAATATAGATTTTGTTTAGACTTAAGTTTTCAAATTATTTTTATTGTCGAATTAATCACATGGCCTCATAAAAATTTAGCCTGAAACTGTATCTTGCAACTTCGTTGATCTTCGGGCAATTACGTGAGTCACGTGACATGCTTCGAGGCCCGGAGACGTCAGTGTGCGGCAAGACATTGAGGGAAAGAGGCACGTCTACCTTGGAGCAAGGTTATGGCGGACGAGAGGGCTCTCTCGCTACATGTTTTTTACATTCCGAGCGCAAGGCTCAACAATCCAGATGTGATACTAAGAAACTATGTAGCATCATCTGTAATCGCTTCATCCACCACGGGTATCTAAAGGGCATATACTATCATTATTCACACAAAAGGTCAAGCCATCGTTGAACCACAGTTTGTTGGACTTTACCATTATAATTTATTAATGTTTATTGGTTATAATAACGGTTATCTTTGTATGCAATGTCAAATTATTATTAGGGTATAATTGTTCATTAACATATGCACAATAATTTATAAGCTTTATTTATTTATGTAATAAAGTTACAGGCAAAATGTTTATTTAACGATATTTATTCCATTGAGCTACCAGTTTCACAAAAGCGGACGGTTTTCGGCTGAGTTCACTACGAACCCCTAGCCGCCGCAACATTTGGTCAATTCCGGGCCGAATATTAAAAAAAAATATATATATATATATATATTTATATATAGATATATATTAATTCTATGGTCTTCCGAGGTAATTAAAACCTTTAAGGTTAGAAGGATCAGAAAAAAAAGTGGAACAGAATTTTAAAGAAAAAATCCCAGCGCAAGAAGTGAAAGAAATAGCTGAGGAAGAAGTAAATGAGGAAACTGAAGATGAAAATTTCCAGTCCTCCAACTTTTGTCAAAGCCCCAGAAGTGAAAAAAATTTTATGAAGTAGACCTCCCGATATATGAAGAAGAATTCATTGAAGAATATGAAAAGGATGAAAATAAGATTAAATTAACAAGTAATCCTCATACTGTAGAAGAAGCAGTATCAGAAATTGAAGAACTACTACCTGCGAATAAAACAATTATGATAAAGAAAGAACAAGAAAAGGAAAAAGAAAAGTAAATTTTTATCAAAGAAAAATGTAATTCATAACAAAAGAGGGCCAAGTCACAGAAATAGGAAGGGAACAAGACCAATAAAGCTCAGAATGGTTACAAGAATTAAATCTGTGAAAAGAATAAAATCGGTAATAGCTAAAAGCAACATGAGGTAAAATTAAAGACAATCAGAAGCATAGGAAAGGTGAAAATAGGGCGAGATCCAGATGTTCATATATAATGTCAGATATATAAGTGTAATATAAGTTCAGAAGCTATAGATAATTCGTCTTGTATTTTACAAACATTGTATATTGTGATAAGGACTTATGACTAATTCTCATAGTCTTTGTTTATTAAATTCTACCATTTATTGTTTATAGTTGC
Organism: Euschistus heros; assembly: GCA_003667255.2. NCBI lineage: Eukaryota > Metazoa > Arthropoda > Insecta > Hemiptera > Pentatomidae > Euschistus > Euschistus heros. The sequence continues at coordinate 931,573 of RCWM02000412.1, read as the reverse complement.
GTTATATGTTATTCATTCAAGTAATTAAATTTATTGGATTGCATCATTTAATTACTTGTAGTGTATTTTTTGATTATATGTTTATTATATGAGATTATTATGTATGTATTATATAGGATTATTATATGTTAGTTATTGCAAGTTTTTACATTTTTTTTGTTCCTTATTAAAGGGTTTTTGAAAAATTGTTATTTTGAAACTTTTGTTAATGCTTTCTGTTTGTTTATTAATATCTTCTATTTTACAGGCAACATTTTGTGTATTGTAACTAGAAGTAGATGAACGCTTAATTCTTCATGTAATGTAATTAATTGGTCTGTATAATTTTAATTATTTGTAGTGTTTTTCCCTAATAAGATTATTACATATTATGTATTGTTGGTTTTTTACAGTTTTTAAAGGGTTTTAGAAATATTGCCATTTGTAACTGTTGTCTGTAACTCGCATTTCGCCCACTTCTAGCAATTCTTTTTTTTCATGTTTAGGATTGTCCATCCTATGATGTCTGTTCAGGTTTAATATAACCACACATAGTTTCCTTTGGGTTTTCCAGCCATTCTCCTTATCATCTTATATTATTTCCTATTTCGCCTTCATTAATATGGATTCTGATAAATCCGCTCAGATTTCCCTCCTTAAGAATAGGCTTAAGGAGACCCTATCAGAAATTTAAGCCGTAGTAGAGCAAGGGCGTCTTATAACCAAAGACCATTCTCAACTATATTTGTTCAAAGGCATGTTCCGCGAACTTAAACCCTATTTTGACTGTTTTAATGATATTTGGAATAGGCTGACCGAGATATACACGTTGTGTGGGCTCCCTGCTGATTTTCCAAATGAAAGGGAGAATGAATTTCAAGCACGTTCCAAAAGATATTATTATGAAGCCTGCGCCATCTATGAATCCTTCATGAACCCTACTCCGGTGGCCTTTTTAAATGAGCCTTCGGCAGCCAACACAGCTATGACGAGTGGCAATTTGAATGACTCTCGTACTGTGCGTGCTCGCTTGCCACAGATAAATCTCCCTTAATTTTCAGGAGTCCAAGCTGACTGGCCTCTCTTTCGGGACACTTATATGTCACTTATTCATGAGGAAGTTACTCTCAAATATAGAAAAATTCCATTTCCTAGTTTCTTGCCTTCGGGGTCCAGCCTTGTCCTTAGTCAGAGGTGTGCCACTCCAGGAAGCTAACTATGATCAGGCATGGAGATTTTTGAAGGAAAACTACGATGATAAAAGACGCCTAGCCGGTGGGTATCTAAAGACCATTTTAAATTACGCGCCGTTTAAGCATAAGCCTACAGCAAGCGGCCTCAAAAATCTCAATACCACAGTTCTTGAGAGTGTTGTGTCCTTTAAGCAGCTTGGGATCGGGGAAGCCGACGATTTCATTCTCACGTACTTGGTTTTACGGTGTCTTGATCCTGCCACAAGAATGGACTTCGAGAGGAAGGTCTCTGGCATTGAGTTCCCAAAATTCGATAGACTAATGGATTTCATCAAATCCGAATGTAGATCGTTGGAATTGACTGGAGACGATGCAAGGGGTTTAACAGCGCGTCACACCTCGAATACATCCACGAGAACGTCTGTGGGTTTAAAACAACAGGATGTAGCCTTCCTCGTTGATGAGGAGAAGGGTGAGCTGGCTGAAATTCCTAGCCTCATTGTAAAGAGTAGGGGTTTTAATCGGCTAGTCTGCCCAGTTTGAAGGTAACAACCACACTCTGTATGATTGCCAAATGTTCAAGAACTCACCACCGGAGAAAAAACGTGCTCAGTTGGAGGATTGGAGTGGCTGTTTAAATTGCCTGTCTTCGAAACATAAAGTGGACGTTTGCAAATCCACCAGAAGATGTCAGACTTGTGATGGAAAACACCATTCATGGCTTCACATCGCTCATACTGACGATGTCTCTCGTCCGGACGTTCACCAGACTGCAGCCTTGGGTGGAACGTCCCGCTCTAGAGAAGTAATCCTTGGCACCGCCTTGGTTAGAATGAAGGATAGGAAGGGGAAGTTCCAAACCGTGCGGTCGGTTGCGGATAGTGGTAGCCAGCATTCCTTTATCACAAGAAAATGTGCAAGGAGACTTGGACTTGAATTCGTACCAGAGGCCCCCAGGATAGCGGGAATTGGACAAGTTCAATTGCCTCGAGCTTATGGTGTTCTACCTTGCACTATCATGCCGCGTTTGAGCGACGAGGAATTTTCAACTCATGCTATTGTTGTCCCAAATATAACGGGATCGCTCCCTCACTCCGTTCTCCCTAGCGAGATACGGGAGCATTTAAATGTATACGATCTTGCTGACCCTTCCTCTTGGATTCCTCAAGAGGTAGATTTCCTTTTAGGTGCGGACCTATATTTTGAAATAATTACCGGCGCGCCTTTGACAATAGGGGAAGGTTTTCCTAAGGTGGTCCCATCGAGGCTTGGGCACATTGTCGTGGGAAGGTGCAAGGGTCAGGGACAGAATGCCAGCCAGGTTTCCCTGTTTGTTTCTGATAATACTGACCTTCCGACTATCATGTCCAGATTTTGGGAGATCGAAGAGCTGCCTAAACAATCATTACTTTCTAGCGAGGAATTGGCTTGTGAAGAGCATTTCAAGACGAATCATTACCGTTTACCCTGCGGTCGGTACGTGGTAGCCTTACCATTCAAATCGAGTATTAATGAGCTTAAAATTCCAAAAGAACAAGTTACTAGGCGTTTTTTGAATCAAGAACATATACTCATTCATCGCCCAACTCTCAGAAACAAATATAGACTGTTTATGAATGAATACCTCGAACTCAGACACATGCAGCCTGCACTGAGCCCTACAAGATATTTGATTCCGCATCATTCCGTGGTGAAGGAACGAGACGGAAAATTGAAACTTCGGGTTGTCTTCGATGCGTCCTGTCGCGGCCCTGGCGGCTCACTCAACGACCATCTCATGGTCGGCCCCAAATTGCAACGGGACATTACTGACGTAGTCACCAGTTTCAGAACGCACTGCTATGTGTTGGTAGCCGATATCGTGAAAATGTATAGGCAAATAATGGTTCGTCCTGCAGATCACCACCCCTACCAACACATTCTTTGGCGCGCGGATTCAAGGGACGAACTGATGACAATGCAGCTCAACACAGTCACCTATGGCGTCAATTCATCTTCATTTCTGGCCGTCAGAACCTTGTTCCAGCTAGTCGAGGATGCTGGACAACCGTACCCCCTCGCCTCAAAGACGATAAAAAATTGTAGTTACATGGATGATTTCGTGACGGGTGCTAACACGATTGATGAAACCTTGCTGCTACAGGATGAGCTAATTCAGCTACTTCGGCTGGGAGGTTTCGAATTGGATCAATGGAGGTGTAACTGCCCTGAAGTATTGGGGTGCGATCAGGGTGTCGCTATGGACGGGCATCTGTCCCTGTCGGGTAATGAGAATAGTGAATGCAAGGTTCTTGGGCTGAAGTGGCTCTCCTCCGAAGATATATTTGTTTTCGAGGTGCAAAGCCCTAGCTCCCCATTTACTAAGAGGGCAATACTTTCGTCAATAGCTCGCATTTACGATCCGTTGGGATTTTTGGCCCCAGTTGTATTTAAGGCAAAGATAATACTCCAAGATGTCTGGCGGGCTAAATGTGACTGGGATGATCACGTCCCCTCTGATATTGGGGAATCATGGTCGAAGTTTGCGGAGGATTTGCCGACATTGGCTCATGTTCGTATAGCCCGACAAGTCGGACATTCAAACCCTTTAACTTACCACCTGGTTGGCTTATTACCACAGCGGGGTTATTCGGCAGCACTCTATCTCAGGACTTGTACGTCTGATACTACTCGAATTCATCTTTTGAAGGCTAAAACCGAACTAGCTCCCGCAAAGCTCACTTCCATACCACGATTGGAAGTGTGTGGTGCCTTGCTCTTGGTGCAGCTGTTGGAGTCCTGTAGAGCCCCACTCGAGGAGCTAAGCATTCAGGGGACCCACCTATTTACAGATTCTACTGTTGTTCTCGGCTGGCTAAATATGCCCTTAAATCGACTTAAGTCATTTGTTGCTCACCGAGTGTTTGCAACTTTGGAAATCGTCCCACAAGCCTCATGGCATTACGTTTCTTCCGAGGCTAATCCTGCAGATTGTGCGTCTCGTGGACTTATGCCTCATGAAATTCTCAATCATGACATCTGGTGGACAGGGCCCAGCTGGCTCCTTGAACCACCTGATTCATGGCCTCTTACAGTCATCGATTATACATGCATGCAGTTACCTGAAACCAAAGTCGCTAATACTGTGGTATTACTGACAGAAGAAAACAGTTCAATATTAGATTGGATGAGCGGCATCTCTTCCTATTGGAGGTTGATTCGCTCGTTTTGTTTGGTAATGCGTTTTATTAACAAGACGCGAAAACTAGAAACATGTTCCGGCTCTATATCTTTGGGAGAAATCGAAGAGGCTCGCCTTCTTTGCATCCGCCTGGTGCAGACAGACTATCTAGTCTCCAAGGAGAATGTGAAGAACGCCAAACTCTGGAAGTCGCTTATGCCTTTTCAGGACTCGGGTGGGCGGCCGATTGACACAATCCAGTCTTCCTTACAGCACTAAATACCCCATTATATTGCCCGTTTCTCATTTCACTCAGTTGCTCATAGACTATTATCACCGCTCTTACCTTCATGTAGGACCCACTGCACTTCGAGCAGCCCTTCAAGGCCGGTATTACGTCATTTCGGCCAGAAAAATGATAAGGTCTAGGCTCCGACGTTGCGTTAGGTGCCAAATGTCCGCTCCCAGGACGCAGGCGCCAATCATGGGAAACTTACCTCCGTGCCGTCTCGATGAAGGAAAAGTTTTTCAGCATGTAGGCGTTGATTTTGGATGACCCTTCCTCATAAAGGAATCGAGCCGGAGAAAGGCGGCTCTAGGGAAGGCATATTTGTGCTTGTTTATATGTATGATGACTAAGGCAGTTCATCTGGAAGCGGTCATTAGCTGTTCTACTGAGGCGTTTATCGCCGCCTTGAACCGATTTATATCAAGAAGAGGGATACCGAAACACATATATTCGGATTGCGGCACCAACTTCACGGGAGCCTCATCTGTCCTGGGGGGATTGAAGGGGTGGTTTTCAGAGCAGGCTAAGCAGCACCAAATACAAGAGTACGCGGCCCAGAATGAAATTCATTGGCATTTTAACCCACCGCATTCCCCACACTTTGGTGGACTTTGGGAGGCAGGGATAAAAAGCGCCAAGTCTCTTCTCATTAAAAACTTAAGCAACACTCCTTTCACGTATGAGGAATTGGCCACCATTTTCTCTCGTATTGAGGCTATTTTAAATTACCGACCTCTATACCCCATCGGCGAGGATGTTACCTCGATGGAGTGCTTGACTCCGGGACACTTCCTTATTGGGAGACCACTAACCGCCTTACCCGAAGAAAGTTTATTGGATTGCCTTGGAGGTAGGTTGGGTAGATGGCAACTTGTGCAGCAAAGAGTCCAACACTTTTGGAAGCAATGGTGATTGATCTACCTAAATCATCTTCAACAGCGCAGAAAATGGACAGCCAGTAGAAGCAACCTAACGGAAGGCGACCTCGTCATTGTCAATAACTCCTGTGGTCCACCTACTAAATGGCCCTTGGCTAGGGTGATTGCTGTCCACTCTGGCCCTGATGGCGTCGTGAGGGTGGCCACCATTCGGACTCCAAGAGGAGATTTTAAACGCCCGGCTATAAAACTTGTTCCGTTGTTGCTTCCTAGCCATGAGAGTGTTTAGGTGCAACTTCTCTTGATCTTCCTTTGGCTCCGTTTTCCTCATAGGGTGAATTGTTTGCATGGTGGGCGGTCGACTGAGCAGTATTATGGTGCCAGACACCCATTTGTTGGCCAGGCGTTATTCACCTGGGGCCATACAAAGTATATCATTGTTGTTTGTAGTGGGATGAAGGAGTTGTAGATGTAAAGTTTTCATGAAAACTTTGGTGGGCGGTATGTCGAGGCCGACACTTTAGTATTTAATATAGATTTTGTTTAGACTTAAGTTTTCAAATTATTTTTATTGTTGAATTAATCACATGGCCTCATAAAAATTTAGCCTGAAACTGTATCTTGCAACTTCGTTGATCTTCGGGCAATTACGTGAGTCACGTGACATGCTTCGAGGCCCGGAGACGTCAGTGTGCGGCAAGACATTGAGGGAAAGAGGCACGTCTACCTTGGAGCAAGGTTATGGCGGACGAGAGAGCTCTCTCGCTACATGTTTTTTACATTCCGAGCGCAAGGCTCAACAATCCAGATGTGATACTAAGAAACTATGTAGCATCATCTGTAATCGCTTCATCCACCACGGGTATCTAAAGGGCATATACTATCATTATTCACACAAAAGTTCAAGCCATCGTTGAACCACAGTTTGTTGGACTTTACCATGGTAATTTATTAATGTTTATTGGTTATAATAACGGTTATCTTTGTATGCAATGTCAAATTATTATTAGGGTATAATTGTTCATTAACTTATGCACAATAATTTATAAGCTTTATTTATTTATGTAATAAAGTTACAGGCAAAATGTTTATTTAACGATATTTATTCCATTGAGCTACCAGTTTCACAAAAGCGGACGGTTTTCGGCTGAGTTCACTACGAACCCCTGGCCGCCGCAACAGCTTCTATGTTGAAAAATTATTCCAATGGTTTTGTTTTAATCGTTTACCTCAATATAGATTTAAACAGCTATCTTGCTTTGTTTATTTATAGCTATCATTAATATAATAGATTAATATTCAGCTACATTTTAAAATTAATTTTTATAAAAAAAATAGAATATGATCGTTACTATATCCGTTTTTTAAGTTCAATCTTCTTTTTAGTTTCATTTTAATTTTGTACACTCAAAAATTATTTCTGACGTTCAGCTAGGAACGTTATTTATAAATTAGGAAAACTGCAATAATTTTTAAATATTGGAAAGGAAAACGTGGTTAAAATATCAAACGGATTTCCTATTATTTCTACGTTGGTAAAAGAGTTAATCGGGTTTGAATTTACATGGAGTTTATTTTAAATCGTATGGGTAATAAATAAAAAATTAATTCTGGTAACAAAATTACTGATCCAAGGTTTTTTTAGATAATGTTTCATATCATCAGATCAAGAACACCATTTTTGGTAGTTTCAATCAGTTTTTTAATTGTTTAGAAGTATATTGAAACAATATGACAATATAACAATAACGATATTCCTGGTTAAAGTAAAGTGAAAGTTTAAAATCGAGAAAGAAATCAAGAGCTAAAAATAAACACATATAATAATAATTTTTCAATACTCATAAATTAAAATAATTATATTTATTTTATTACTGTTTTAGGTGCCGTGTACAACAACTCGGGCTAGAGGCATCATTACATAACATTTGTAATTAGACTTCTAGATTAGTCGATACAAGTTGTTTTCTTTGAGTACGGTAAACAGTTTTTTCAAGTTTTCGGGTTTTAAAGCCTCGCAGTATCTTTGAAGATGCAACGAAGTCCTGTAAGATAAAAGCTGTGTGCAATCCTTGATAATGTGCTCCGTTGTAAGGAGGCAGTTACAGGTGCTGCATTCTGGTGGAGGATTGCCTTCAATTAGATGGCGATGTGTCAACTTACTGTGCCCAATTCTGAGTCTCGTTATTATTGTTTGTTCTCTCCTGTTTAATGGGAGAGGTGTTGACGGAAGAAAGCTTTCATAAATCCTTTTTAGTTTATTGGTATCAGGTGTTTTTGCCCAGATGTTAATCCATGCTTCTCTGCACAGGTTACATATATATTTATGATAGTCGTAGAGAGTGACATTGATATTTGGAAAAGGGAACATGGTCCTTGCTTCCTTTGCACTTATGTCTGCCAATTCATTCCCTTCTATATTGGTGTGACTAGGGACCCAAAGAAATGTATTGTTTTTTTTCGTCATTAGTGCAGCTTTCACAATTTTCATGACGATAGGATTTTCAGTTAAATGAAATTTTTGGATTGCCTGAAGGGCGGAGAATGAGTCACTGCAGATTAGGAATTGCCTGCTGTCCAAATTTTCAATTAAATTCACACACAGGTATATTGAAAATAGTTCGGCGGAAAAAATGGAAAAAAAATGTTTGGAAGACAGTATTGGAGGGTTTCTGAAGGAAGGATAACTGAACATCCAACACTCTCCTTATCTTTTGAGCCATCCGTGTAAAGGCAAACATAATCAATGTAACTTTTAGATAGTAAATTTAAAAAACTTTGCCATAGGGCCTCAGGAGGACTGTTTATTTTCTTAATCCGGTTTAAGGAAAAATCAAATGATATTTTATTAGTTGTCCACGGTGGTAGTGGGTTTGGAGATGACATATAAAACGTTGGGAAAGAAAATGAGTCGGATAATGGAGGATAGATAGAGAGACGAGATGGTAATTTGTAACGCGAAAATTCGGAGGACTCTGTACTAGCTTTCATACGACCTACTATTCTTAAAAAAAGATAGTGTCTGCGTAGTTCAAGAGGCCACTCATCTGCCTCCCAGAGTAAACTATTAATAGGACTGGTTATAAACGCTCCAGTCGCCCTGCGAATCATTGAATGGTGTACTGGATCTAATCTTTGTAAAATCCTTTTAGAAGAATCTCCGTAAATTTCGCAACCGTAATCGATGACAGGTCTAATCAAGCACCTATAAACCCTCAATAAGGACGTTCTGTCACAGCCATAGGTTGAGGAAGAAAGTATTTTCATTACATTAGATATTTTGGATATCTTTGATATTAGCTCGTCAATATGGATTTTCCATGATAACCTTGAATCAAAGATTACCCCTAAATATTTGATAAAATTAGGTCTATTTAGGATGTGATTCCCAAGATATACAGTGAAAGGTTGCGTGCATTTTCGAATTCTGCAAAAGTGAACTACAGAAGACTTGGAAGGGCTGAAGTTAAACCCGTGGCATGTGGCCCATTTTTCTAGATTCTTGAGCGTTTCCTGTATTACCAATTGGCCAAGGTTAATATCGGTGGAGCTAAAATAAATTAAGTCATCAGCGTATAATGAGATTCTAATTATTTCTAAAATAATTATAGAAATATACTACTAGGTAATTATAGCAAAATAATTATTCAATATTTTGGGAAAATGAATTATGATTTAAAGTTTATTGTAATAGTTCTTAACGCAATAAAAAATAATAAAAGTATTAAATCATAAAATCATTAATAATCAAAATATAGACAACTTTTTTATGACTAATAATGCTAGAGAATATATAAATGTTGGACAGCTCAGAATAAGCTAGATAAAATATATTTCTACTTATTGTCAGTGAATTTTTTCTTAACAAGTAAATCCAATCTTTTTGTTAACAAATCCAAACTTGATTAAATGTGGAGCTTCAAGAGTTTTTGCTAAATTTCTCTATAGTAACTGGCAATAATTCATTTCAGTCAAATTCTTAATTACATCTTTACGTTTATTATTATAAAGCCACATTCATTCAAAGAAATTTCAGTGTTAAAATAAATAAAATAAAAAAATAAACTAAAAAAAATCTAAAATACTCATATAGAATATATTCTATGTTCCAACTGAAATGTTGGATGCCACAACACTACTTAACTACCTTATAATACAAAAAAATATCACTGCTGGAAACTTTTTCTTTAAGCCATTTAAATATCACCGTTAATAAGTTTAGAATGTTGCATTTACTTAAAAAAAAAAAATGAAAATAATAATAAAAATTGGTTTAAACTCTGTTTCCTAACTCTAACAGGAACTATAGTCAACTTTTAGTATCATCTCTTGCTTTTCCCAGCTTTGACTACGGATGCATAGTATATGGAGGACTGTCTAGTGAGCTTGAAATGAGATGTCAAAGATTAATGAACTGTTTTAATAGATTTATTTTCGGGATTTCCAGACATTCTCAAATATCTCACAGGTATTCTGAAATTGGTTGGCTTTACCCCAGTTTCCGACGCCAATTCTTCAAAAAACCCACCTATATTCATTACCTCCTAAGCCTGCACTCCTCCATCCACCTCTTAAATAGTAGGATCCAACCCATCAACCTGTACACTCCTACACATCGAACTGCATCCTTTGAAAAATCCTTTATTATCCGTGCTTCCTCTTTATGGAATTCATTGCCCATACCAATACAAAAAAGCACCACTCTTACTTCCTTTAAACATCATCTATTTCTTTACATCCTGGATCTTCAATCTTCCAAGCAAATTTAAAACATAAATATTTATGTTATATGCATTATAATAGTACACATAAGATGTATCCTTTTACAAGATTTCTTCATTTATTTTGTAACTCATAATTTAATTATTAATCAATTTTTTTTTATTATTTATTATAATTATATTATATAGTAGCCAGAGGATTGTTCTCTGTATTTTACTTATTTGTTATTTTTAGGGGACAAGTTGTCCCAGAATAAAGTTCATTTTTTTCTTCTTCTTCTTAACTAAACAAAATCAATCATCCAACAAGTAATCTAATTAGGGATGGTCCAACATTATTCTGAGGGTCAGACATAAAATTTAGATCAGTATCCATGTCTGGTTCCAAGGGTATATTATAATAAAATATTATTGTATGATAGCTTTTGGAGACTGGTAGGAATGTTACAGTGCATCTATTTCCTGTCCTTCACTTAATTTTCATTCTTTCCGTTAATATGTTGTTCTTGAAATACTCTTCAAACCGTTGAAGTCATGGCAGAGTTCCTCTTGAAATCCATATCTAATACTGATAAAAGTTTTTTTTGACGTCGCTCCATTTAGAATCTAGGTCTTGGAATATTTCAGTATTAGGATACAATATAGATAATAACATGATAGGCTCACTACTATTTCAAATACTAAGCCAAAACAGAAAAAATGTTACACTAGGCCCAAATTTGCAAAAACTAAATTATAAAGTTACATAATAGATTAGATAATACCATATTAATGAGGATATGGAGAATAAATAATCAGGTTGATAAAATTATAATGCTTAATGGAGTAATAATAAAACAATTAAATGATTACAGATATATAGGATCATACCAAAATGAGCATGGACATTTTAATGGAGAAATAAGAGATAGCATTAGATTTGAAGAGAGGTGCTCTATGCAAAACTACTGCTAATAAATAAAAAAGGAATAGAAAAAAGTTAGTTTACAAAAGTATGTTCCTTACTATATAGACTTTAGTCAGTGAGGCTTGGACCCTTACAACTAAGCACAAAAGCCAGGTGAGAGCTATAGAGGTGAGATACCTCAGAAAGAAGGAAACTACTATCAGAGCAAGTTTTTATATTAGACTTGCCGAGGAAATAATGAAAAAAATATCTCCTGAAATGGCAAAGATATGTCTCGAATGTCAGAAAATCTCATTACGAAGATTACCTTCAGAGCTGTCATAGAGAGGAAGATACCCTGAGGCAGATTTGAGAAGATTTGGGAAGAATTAAGAGAGGCTTTTGAGAGGTGATGATTGCAGAGGAGATGTAGGAACCAGATGATACAGGATCAGAACTGTTTTATTAGACCTATCAGATACACCTCAAACTTCAGTACAGTAGAAGAGAAAATAACAACAGGAATAAGATAAAACAAATTTATTGACCTTTTGAGATGTATCTTTAATTAGTTAGTACTGATTGATAGTAAGTACGATTTAGTTTAAGACAGAGTAATTTATATTTGTGTCTGACAATAAAAATTTATAAGTTATGATCATATTTATAAGAAATTGCTGTATTTTTTTTTTTTTTTTTTTTTATGTTTTAAAAGTTTAATACAGCAAAAAAGAATAGTCAAAAAGTATCCATCAGAATAAAACAGATCAGAAACTTACATTCAATGTCGTAATTTCCTATTTTTATTGATTTCCAATCATTTTTGAAGATTATTTCAAAGCATTTACTGTACCTAAATAATCTAAATATAGTATAAATAAATTCTTCTTATTGATTTAAAAAATATATTTATTACATAAGCAATATTTTTTTATAAATCCCACTACATAAAAATCCAATTATAACAGAAGAAATAGATCCATATCATATAATATGATATATGAAGCAGCTTATACACAATATTCTGAGTATAGCATGACCAGAGTGGAAGAATGAAAATATGAATATGGAGTAAGCTTGCCAGATCTTATGAGGAAGGCAAATCCAGCATGGAGTGGAATAGACAAGAAAAAAACAAAAAAAAAAACAGTTAAAATGCTAAAGTTATGAAGCATGAAGCTTTATATTAGAAAATTTTGTGATCCTGTAGGAGATTGATGACATGAATTGAAGAAAAAAGTAAAAATAGGAATGCCGTTGAGTATAAATAGTAAATGTATGATAACTGGGAATATTATGTAAATTTCAGATCATCTTGAAAGTTGTCTTAAATCAGAGACAATATGAAATAACCATACTCTTGATAATGGACTTATTTAGTTACCAGACTCTTTACCAAATAAATTAACAACCAACCTGATTGTATATAGTTTATAAAGAACAATAGTTTTATAATTAGTGTATATATTACTGGCTAAAAATAAAATTAAAGGTATTTTATAAACAAATCTAAACATTTCTTCTAATGACTTACACTTACTGAGAAAAGTCCCAACATTTTCCAAAGCAGTTTATAGTTCAATGCCTTACCCAGATATTTTATGTGATCTCATAAAAAAAGTACTGTAATACCTACTAAACAAGTTTTTGGTCTTTTCAATGATCACAAAGAAAAACAGTCTCCAAAACAATGAGAATATTTTATATACAAACTGTTATAGTAATAAACATATTATGTTAAAAATAGAAGAGATAAATACAGAGTTTTATTAAAAGGGAGTAGAAAGATCTCATATCCAATGTTAAATATATATATATTAGTTGTATTAACTTCTGTAGTTGTGAATAATGTGTAAAAGAATTAATTATTTAACAAATATATTCTAGTAATGTTATCATCAATTAATAATAAAAATTAGCCATTAGAAACATTCATGGATTACTTTATTAACTTTTTAAAAATCAAAATAAGAAAGTATTATTTACCTTCGCTGGACAGTTCAAAAGTAAATATTTTATTAAAAACCACTGCCTAATAACTTTTCACAATAGCGAAGAATTAAACATGTATAATTCCTAAAATACACTGTACCACTCCCTCCACCTGAAAATGGAATAAATTAAGATTATTTTATTAATAGGATACAAGTGAATAGAAACATTTAATGTGTTCACAAATGCTTGATTTCTTATTAGTATATAATAGTAAAATATATTGACTATTAGTTCAAAAAGTACCAATATTTGCTTTTATCATGATCTTAATAAACAATTATATTTACCAGGTTCGAAAGATTTCTTATAAGTTTCCTCAGATCGAGTCATAAACAAATGAAAAATTTTTACTAACTACAAAGTTTGTACTACTTTCACAACTAATCTGAACTACTAATACTATTCAATATACTAACAGATGAATACATTAATCATAATAAATTGAATTATTATTATAATGCAAGTGAAAATTTTATTTCAGAGTATTTATTCCCAAACTAGTTCATTGGAATCAAAGCGATAATTCAGAAATAATAAATAAAAGAATAATCAAATTTATGTATATTTTTACACTTGATCAGTGTATAAATCAATACTTTCCAAACAGTGCATTAAACAGTAAGAAAAAACAAATGAAACACATCAACATATGTTTTATTATTTTAATTCATTCATTTTTTATCAAAAATATCAAAAACAATAATATAATCTTATCTCGTAAATGAGGGCTGAAGATTGAAAAAATAACTAAACAAACAATTATTAAAATACCATTTATATTGTTGATATGTAATGTTCTAGTTACTTTTTATAAATTTGATGATATGGAGGAAGTATATAATAAGCCAAACATTTATAATGTCTTGTTGCTATGTTAATTTTTGGCTCAAGCTGAGAGGTGGTGTTGCCATTTGGGGCTTTTAACAGTGACATAGCGTCGCTCTAAATATGTTTTAAACTGGGGAAATTTAAATTAAATATAGTTCAATTATTTAAAAAGAACTAAATAAAGTGTTTTGATATTATTTTATTTAAAAAATAAAACAGTTTAATGTTAGTATAATAACTATAAAAGCATCAGCGAATAACGGCAACACTGTACAACTCCTTCCCTCCGATCTTAAGCCAGTTGAAGTGATGTATGTGTTCGTTTCGGAGTGGATTTCTGTTATTGAGAAGTGTTTTATTAGTTCAGTGTTCCTTTAAGTTGGGTGTGTTTATATTTTGTTTCGTTTTCGCTAAATTAGTGTTGCTGGTCAATGAAATGTAACAAAAATTGTAAGTGAAGTATTATGTTATAAAGTTGTGATTTTTATACGATTACATATATCTAAATTTAGTCATTTAAATAATATTACGTGTTAATCTGAAGTTTAATTTTTAAATTAATGAAATTTTTATTTATTAATATTTTTTTTTTTTAATTTTCTAAAGACAAATATTTGGTGAAACAAAAATAATTCAAAATTTACAGTTTTTATTTTGACTCATATTTGGCATAAGTAACAATTAGGAAAATGCATCATATTAGAACAACATTAAATTGATTAGTACCTAATAATTAAATTTTTATTAATATTGATATACAGTGAATCTTTTAATGACTAATTAATGAAATTGAACTTATTACGTAGTATGTATGGATATTAATATTTCTTGGTTTCATTTTAAATTGAAACGTATTAAAGTATTGTTTAATTATTTTCTTAAACATTCATTAAAAAATCAAGTTGATAAAATGATTTTGACACATATATGCTTTAAGAAAATTGAAGATTCTTTTTTGAGTGAAGTAGTATTCGTGATTATACTTGGAAAAAACTTGTAATATGGATGCCATTTTTTTCTTAAGCATTCATTATATTAACTCAAGTAATAATATATTGCTTAATTTCAATTAACAATATGTAACCCTAAATTGTAATAATACAAATACAAACGAAAGTGGTTTTTGAGTTTGATAAAGACTATATCTTTGTATGAGTTACTAAGGAGATATACACAGACACACAAAAAAATCACCCCCCCCCCCACACACACACACACAAACACGAGAGAGATAATTTTATTGTCATATGGTCTGTGGCCTTATCTTACAGACAAAATATATTTGTATTTTACAGCTAAAATTTTACAATTATTTTTATGTACAAAAATTAAACTAGAACTAAATATACAAAAAAAAAAAAAAAATACATAAGTGAACTTAAGGTAGGTATAGACATAAAATAAAATAGAGAGAGTGAGATAGAATGTGTATATATGTATTTCCAAAATTGTATACATCATTGCATTTATTTTGTATATCATTATATTTATGTTATATATTATATATTCTAATATAGTTTGCATGATGTTTCTAAAGTCTATTACCTATAGAGAAGAAGAACTAGTAATAATTTGTATATATACAGCAAGCATATAACTGAATATTTATTACTAATTGGTTATATTGAGAAAGAATATTTTTAAAATACACAAAAATCATGGATTCTGGTGTTTGATTTTTTTTTTTATGAAGCTTCCAAAAACGATGCAAAAAAAAAAAATAAAAAAAAATAGTGGTAGGAATGAAAAACGAATGGCGGCTTCGGGGGAGATCGTTCACCATCGTGTTGACGCCATACTGTTCCCTGACTGATGTTCTCTTCAACTGTCAACGTAATTAGATTGATTACAGTCTAACAAAATCCAAGCAGATCCTCTAGGTTTGAGGATTTATTGTAATGATTTCGACTTACATTATTATCAATAATACATAAGCATTTGCTGCCTTTGCTGATTTACGGTATCTATTCTGTTTTGGTTTTTTTAACACTATTTTGAATAATAGTGTGAGATTAAAAGAAAACTAATCAAAACTCAGTGACTGTGATGAGGTTTTCCACAATAATTATTTTTTATCTGATTATTTTTCCTGCATTGCTTTCTCATTTAACAAGTGTTATACTACTTTCGTCCTTTTTTTGTTCGGCCCTTTTAATGACTGTATTGCACGTTTTTTTTAATTATTTGTTTTGTCTCTTACTTTAATTTTAATTTGATGATTTTATTTTATTTTCCTAGTAAATTATGTTCAATAAGCATTAATTTCAATTATAATTATTAGTTATCAGTATTACCGTTTTAATTATAAATAAAATATTTAGGCCGCCATTATAATGTACATTATAATTATTCTTAAGGGGCATTCAATTATTCTTTAGTCTCATAAAACATTTTATTTCATTCACTATCGGACCCATTTTTAAACTAAACAAATCATTTAGTTTCGCCTAATATTTACTTATAGAACTTTGTTACAAGGCAACAAATAAATTTAAACCGCTTATTAGGCTCGTTATCACTACTTTCGTTACCCTCAATCATTGAATGTACCTTTTAATGAGACAATTTTACCTATATTTTTAATTTTTATCGAATAACGTATTATAAGCTGAGTAATCATGACTGTGTGAGACATAAAATAATATAATTGTGTAACTTATATTAATTATAATTATACATAATATATATATGCATGAAATAATAAATATAATTTTTTTCCCCATTTAACTTAATAAATATAAAATATATTATATTAATTATACATAAAATAAATAAAATAATTGTTACGAGAGTTAACAGCGGAACACTTGAAACTAACTTCCCGTAAAAACATGTACCATGTTAATAAATTTTACAAATAAATTAATAATAAATTCTACAATACTGAATAACAAACTTATGTAACCTAGGTAATATTATTTGTTAGTCGCAGTTTTGGTTTTGTGTCATAATTAAAAAAATGTTAATTCTTAGGTCTTTAAGATTGGAACCCGAAAGTGAAACTGCTGTTTTAGCTATTTACATATGTTTTTATTTACAATTACAAGTGATATTATTGTGTAATATAATATATATATATAATCCTGTGGTAAATATATCTCTTTTGGCATTATTAAGTTTCAAGTTTCAAAATTAATTGTCTAAGTAAAGTAAATTGCTGAATTTTACTTTCTTCTTTTAAATAAATTACTCCGTTAAATAACGGCCTGTTAAAAAAAAAAAAAATAAATAAAAAAAAATACAAGAAAATATATGTGTATAAATAAATATATAAATATGTGTATATAAATATATGTAGTTACATGTACTGAATACTGTAAAGCTGTAAATGAAGCGCCTCGAACATTGCTGATGACATACATATCTTTGAAGTTGAATTGTTTTTGTTATTATCTATCAACTATTTTATTCCATTTGGGCTTTATAATTTTATTTGAATTTATGATAATAATAATATAATATAATCATGAAAAGAAAAATTGTTTATGATCTGAAACAATACAAATATTTACTCCATTCCGTCGAATGCAATACCACTAATAGCGCGCCATGTCAAGAGGCAAGTAATTAAATCAGTAGACATACCGGCTGAGGGCTGGAAGGGAAGATCTACTGGAGATGCTGGAGATCCAGCCTCCAGAGGATATATCTACTCCTCAGGTTCGTTATCCACTAATTAGTGGCAACTTCTTGCCTGATTTATTGCTTGCTTCCTTCCCTTTCCTCTTGTCAGGTGCGGTATGCCGATTTAACGCTCATCTCAGTAATAGTTCAAACTAGAAACACCCATTTGATTTTCATAATTGTTATAATTAATTTTTAATTAGTATATATATTTTTTAAATATACGTGAAATTTTTTACTTGATATTTTTAATGTATATATATATATATATATATATATATATATATATATATATATATATATATATATATATATATGTGTGTTTTTTGTAAGGTTCTTGAGGTTCAAAAAGTAAATAAAAACAACTATTTTGGCGACGTTTCGAGATTATATTGTTCTCGTAATCGTGCACACTGAAAAAAAAAAAACAGGTTACAGTAAAATTATATAAGTTATACAAGTTATTTCCAAACATAAAGTTAGCTACAATATACATATATAACAACATGCGTTAGAATAATTAACTACATATAATTACAAAATATAAAGGAGTAGGAAACTACTTACAATGTTACTGGTGTATATGGTTTTGGCATATACTACTAAATTATAAACAAATTATTATAAAAAAAAAGGGAAGGTTGGGGATTTGCAAAACTGGTGGTATTCCCAGACACAGGCACATGAAGGGATTTCCGTATTTCGGTGTAATATATGAATGAAAAATTATTTATATGGTATATATTAATGTAAATGTATATTATTGGTCTGAATGTATTAAATTGGAATAATAGGTGTTGAGATTAAGAACGTCTGATTTTTTGTTTATTGCGTGATTTTTAAATTTTTCTATGTTTATCATTTCTTTGATATAATAATATACTTTTACATTAATATATATCATATAAATAATTTTTCCATTCATATATTACACCGAAATACGGAAAGCTTTTTTATACCTGCATTTGTGGGAATACCACCAGTTTTGTAAATTCCTTTAAGTGTCGGGCTCTGTCGATGGGTTAATACTCCCTCTTCTCAACAATGTATCAGTAGTGTATTATTAGAATTTTAGGATAGACGTCCATGAACATTTCTAGCTTAAGATTGGGTATCATCTATGGATGTATGTAGCTTTAGTAATTAAAGTTATACCGTCGGGTTGCTGGCATTTTTGTTTAGGTTACATCAGTTACCTATTCTAGTAAAAAGATCAAAATATGCAAGGGCAACTATCAAAACGAAGGTTTTCAAAGTAGTTTCCGTGAAATTACTATCTACATCCTCCAATCTCATTCAACATTATGAAGTTCCTGTCCCTAAAGAAAAGATCCATTCAGTGGTTCGTTTGTCTCTTGAATGTGCGGAAATGTATATTGGTTGTCTGCCGAATACAGAGTTAATTACATTTTCTGTATTACATATATTAGTTAAAAAGTAGGCAAAAACTAACTAATTGTAAAACCTCCAAAACTAGATCATTTAAGAGCCTCCTAGGCTATTAAAATTTTCAATTTCTAGGAAAAATTCGAATAAATCTGTTGTTTTTAAAGTCACATGACATTTAATGGTTGTTTGCAAAGGAGCCCAGCTGTGAATAAATTATGTTAAGTAAATAAATGAATCTTCGGCTATGATGTTATGAAATTTCTTTATTTTTTTAATTATCTACAAAAGTAAAATATAAACTATAAAATTATTTCCTGTTAGTAAAAATACAAATATTGAAATCAAGTTGTTACTACTTTTACCATTTGTTCACTGCTTTCAATTATCTATATTCCCTCTGAAGCAGATTTGTCAACTCCTCTTTTTATATAGAATTCACCGAACTAAATTTGGGGCTCACAAAACGTTTCATAAAGCCATGTTGTTCCTGAGAAGGTTGTTGACTGGATTTGTAGAGTCCTGTTTTACGTTTTTAATAAAAAGGAAATTCCTCATTTTAAGGGCATCCTGTCCTTCGAGATAATAATGGAAATACCAAGAAGGAAATGTAATAATGATGTTTACTGTAAAGATGAATTTAGTGGTCTTTCACATCTTATTTACTAGCAGTCCTGTTTTGAACCTCCAATGTATCTATTTCTAGCACAGCTTTCATATAAAAGGTTTTTCTCCTTCCTTTTATTTTCTGCCTGTTAATACTATATTGGTAATCTAAATGAAAAAAAAAAATAGTACTTTTAAGTAATAGGTAATTCAATTTATAATTAAATCAATAATTTAATTAATTTAATAAATTTAATTAAATTAAATTTATAATAGTTGCTTTACAGGTCATTGATATGTTATTAGATCACAGTTTCGCTAATTTACTTATTATTTTATTGCGCAGTTGTTAATAAAAAATGTCAAAATATAAATAAAATAAAACCACTGTATTAGTACCGAATAAATTTGCTCAAAAAACTATATGAAAAAAAAACATAAAAAAATTACCTTATTAATTTTCTTTATTTTATTCTTCTAAAAACTATTTGTAACTTCAATAATCTAACAAAAATATTACAAATTTTAGTAAATCTGTTATCCATGTTTTCAAACTGATGTAAAGGCTAACCTTCGTTAATTTTATTCTTTTCAATATTTTAAGTATAAATTTAAATTTTTAAATAATATACACGTACATCCCTTATACACTCTCTTATACACCTCTTAACAATACTACAAGGCTCGTTCAAAATATAGAAAATATAACTAAATTACACCCAAATCACAGCACATAACCTGTACACTCAGACATGACTCTTGTCCATCTTGTTCATCGACAAGCAACCCACAACACAAATAAACGAAATTTATTACTTAGGACTTAGATTTGATGGAAGAATGACCTGGGGCCAACATGTAAAACAAAAACGTCACAGTCCAAACAAGATATTGTTTTTGTACAACTTTTGTATCCAATAATTCATAAACGGTCGACATTAAAACTCCGACAACGACTGAATGCATACACTTACTTAAACCGATATGGGCATACGCAACACAAATATACAGGACTGCAAAAAATACGTACTTTAAAAAAATATAAACATTCCAATCAAAAATACTCAGACTAATCACGAAATCACCTTGGTACATTTCAAACCACACACTTCACTCTGATTTAGAAGTACCCACAGTAAAGGGACATATACACAACCGATTTTACAACAGACTCATACTCATTAATGACATGGCCGCGACTGACATACCTGGAAATACTCACAGAAGGCTTAAAAGAAGCTGGTTGAGAGATTTACTTAAATAAATCATTTTTTTTTTAATCGATGCCAGGATAAGGTACTGTTGAGTGCTAGTCTCCCACACGCCTACAAGGCCTGCAGTATTACAATATCATCAAATTCACTTATTGTTTATCCAATAACAGGTGTGAATCAAAATTTGAAAGAGAAAAAAAAATATATACATCAAAATTCGAATTTTTGCTAGATTAATAATTAATAGTTAGTTATTTTTCAACCGTTCTTTCTTTTTATTAGGTAACTGTTATTTATTTGGTGAATTAAAACACTAAAAATTTGTTTCTTGGTTTTCTATTTTCATAGTTCTAGTTAAATTTTATGGAATTTTACCCTGAACGTTTTTTAATTTTTTTAAATTAACATTAAATATCGATTAAAGAACTAGGAACTCTAAAGATAGGCTGCTTATATCAGGTAGTTAGTTTTTTTATTACGTTATTACTATTAGTAATTTTTTGTTCTAAAAATTTAAATTTTTAAGTCCATATAATTTTTTCCAAACAGAAACTTCTTATTAGCAGTTAGATTCAAATTTCCTGTTGGTAATAATAATTTTATGACCATTAAGAAAAAGCAAAATTCGTGTCTTTTAATGGACTGCTTATTGTGACATTGCAGGGAACAAGAATCTGGGTCAAACCCTTGTTCTGAAATTCCAGAGGGAGTTGTATGGAAAGTTAATTAGTTTGTCATGCCTTCTGGCCATTTTAGAACTAAGCTGTAAAATCCATCATCTGGTTGAGAGTTGTAAAAGCTCTTTTTTCCGTTTTTTTTTTTTGTTTTTTTTTTAATATTTTTAAATTGATGCTAGGAGAAAAATATATTTCCCAGAACAACAATAAAGTTCTGTTTATGAAAAACAAAAGAAATTTTAGTTTCCTTATGGGCCATGAAATTTTCCCGTGGATCATATTGAACATTGCCTAATTTTTTTTTTTTTTTATTTATTATTTTTTTAATAGAAATTTACAACTGTATATACAATAAAAATATAATACATCGCGTAAATATGATGATAATGATAAAAATGACAGGCCACTTGTTTTTAAGCATCTACTCGTTCATTGGAAGCACTTATAAAGGTTCTACATAATGAAGTACTATATTAGGTCCCAAGGCCATCTAAGGGTAGATAACCATTGGAGGGTTATCTGGAATGGAATAAGAAAAAATTTGTGATACTACTGGATTTGAATGGTTGTGGAGTTTGCTCTGAAAGGATAGATATCTGGTTTGAGCTAAGTCAGAAAAGTAAGGAATATTAAGATCTTGGTGAATACGTCTGTGACGAAGTAAGGAGCATTTAGAATTTTTCTAAGAATTTTACATTTTAAGGATTGAATACGAGATGAATTAGATGGTTTAGTGGAGCTCCAAAGCTCAACTCCCTATGTCCAAAATGGTCTAATTACTGTTATGTAAATGAGGCTTTTGTTATTAATTGGTAGGTTTGAACGTTTGTTAAATAAATGTTGAAGTAGTCTAAAACGACGGGCAGTTTCTTGTCGTTATTTCTCTGTTTTTGGATTATGCTTGTAAAGTGGCATTCCTTAAGTTCTTATTTACTCCAAAAAGAGAAGAAAAGACAGATTATCTTACACCAACCTATTATAGTCATAGAAGAAAAGTCGTCTTTCATTCTGTTGGTCCACTAAATAAATATTGATTTGCACTATTGAAATATTGGTTTGACTCAGGCCAAAGTCAAACAGTACAAAACTGGCGATAAAACATAAAAATAACGAATTTCAAAAAGTTGTATTTATTTCAATTAGTTCGTGTTGGATATATATTCGTTTTTTTTTTGTTTTTTTTGTTTGTTTTTTTTCAATTTAATGTATAGAATAATTAATGATTGACGAGTATTTTTTATTTTTGAACGTCCTTTAGCCATTGATTTTACTAAATGAATGGATGTTTCAAATAAGTTTTTTTTAATATTCATAACTGATAATACACCTCAATGTTCGTACATTCATTTTTCGCTGGTTTATAATTTATGACAAGATCATTAAGTAAGGTGTCAGGAACGGCCGGGCATATATCTTAGTGACGCTAAAATTTAACAGCGGATGGTATAATTATGATAAAAATACAAGCTTGAGTGGTACCGGATTTGTATTAATTTATACTTTTTGTATAGGGCTTGAGATGAATTTATTTTTAGTTATAAAATACGAAGGGGAATCAAATAACAATTCTAAAGTTAACAGTAGTAGTTAAAGTAAGAATTGTGTAATATATGTTACTAACTGGAGAACTATGGACTGTTGCTAATGATCCTCCTCCCGTTAACAGTTAGAGGTCCTTCCCAGAACCGGTTCCTGTTCCAAGGATTATCCATCCATGCACATTAACTTTGTTCAGCAGTATTTTCTCTTTTTTATCAAACAATTAAAAAAACCTAAAAAGGAAATTTAGGTTTTTATGAATACTTTGTTGAATTGTTATTGAAGGGTTAGGTAGATGAAGGGGTTATGTCACATTAAAACGACAAAAAACCAATCTAATTCATTTGATAAAGAATGTTTTAGATAGCAAAATCTGAATATCTCAAAACAACTAGAAAAGGAATTATGAAGAAGATAAAGGGGCTATGTTACATTTTCCTGCTAAAGAAAAAAGTAAAAAAAAAAATTAATTAAACATAAATTACCCAATAGTGGGATTTGTTACATAACCCTTTTATCCACCAAGCCCTTCAATCATGACTAATATTAATAATAATGAAATAGTTAGAGGCATGAAGTAACTTATGTAAAAAGACTAACACATTATTAAAAATATATAATAACATAACCAAGTATATGTTTTTGTCAACTTTGAAATACTTCAAAGATTATTATTACAGAATTTTGTTATGATCTCAATATCTATAATTAAATATTGCGTTACGTCTATCTGTGGTGATATTTCATTCACAAAAGTTGCATTCATCATGTCCATATTCTTTTTTAGGTTACTTTTCAAAATTTTATTGTGATTTTTATTATAATTATATTAAACACTGTTCGGACTCCACTTAACTTTTCCACCCTATCACTCCCAGTCTTCTTAAGTCGTTCTCAACGATATCCAGCCTCGCAAGTCTTAGCCTTATAAGTTCTTCTCTGCCGTACATCTTATTTTTTTGTGTAAAATTGATTGAATTCCAATTTACTGTTTAATATTTTCTTAAATAACTTGAATTGAAAAGAATTATTCAATTAATTTACTTACGTTTCTTGTTCCAACACAGGATTAATTGATTTGTCAAACATTTTCTTCACGGATCAAAAAATATTCTCTACAGTTAAAAACCTAATTAAAAATATTGGAGTAGTTATTTCTGAATCTGCTTCCCAGTAATAATTTTCTTTTGTTTTTCCCTACCTTTTAATTTTTTTTTTTTCCCCGTTTGGGCTAAAACGATATTTTTTTTTTTCCCTCGTCTTTGTCTTCATTAATTCTACTCCAGATAGGTCCATGATTTTCTTTTAGGGATGTTTTCATTCAGATTTCTCTTAATTAATCTTTCCTTCTGTTCTCTATTTTTATCTCGTTAAACTGAGTTGAAACGATTCCAGCGTAGGCTGAAAGAACTGATTAAATATTAACTGGAGTACTAACTGAACAAAACATAATTTTACTCTGAAACTACAAAAGATATATTTAATCATATCTAACAGATTATGCGATAGTTTTAGAATAACTGATTTCTTTTGGTATTTTTGTTTATTTATTTGTAATTAATGCTGTCTACAACTTTCTGCCAGTGAATATAGTGTCACACTGCAGGATTCCCGAAGAAACGTTTCTATAGCTGCTTGACTAGTAAATTAGAGCTTTGTCATAAACCAGTATTAAACAGTATATAATAAGTGTTAAAAACGGTTTTTTTATCACATCTCTGTTTTATTTCGGAAAAATCATAAACTTGAATTTTATAGTGGGATCTCTTGCGAGTCGTAGTAGATGTTGCATTTGGTTTCTGTTATGTCTGCATCTCTATTATTACAGTATCCATAGTTAAATAACTTTAAATTTATGTAAAATAAATAATTTATATAATTTATTAAAGTTATAAAGACCGATTAATTTTTTATCCATTAAAACGTTTTTCTTTTTTGGTTTGATCTACGTTCCTCTCATATTTTTTTTCTGTTATTTACACTTCAAAATGATTTGAGGAGGTAAATAGTAGATTAAGGTTTTAATTACTGCTCTATTGCTGATTAATTACTTTTTTTTTTTTAAAAAATCTGTTTTTTTTTTTTTTAGTAATTGTTATTTAGATAGAAATAGCAGCTCTATTAATTTGTTGTCACGGTAACATTTTTAATGTGCTTGATACATTTTAATGAGTTGTCACTTTAAACTTTTATTTTTTTCAAATTAAAATTTGATTATAATTATACTGAATTAGGAGCTCTAGACCTCATATGCTTGCTTTTTTCCCATACTTTTGTTATTATCCAACTTACTTTTTTTCATTTATGTTATATTGTTATTCTGTTATAATACAAATTATACAAATTATTTTTACTTGTTTCTGTACGGTATCGTTTATATGTTAGACTATGAAATGTTAAAAATGTCTGCTTATGTTTCTGCAACGCGTTAAGTTGGCTCTCCCCCTCCATCCTTGGAGAATATCTCCTCAGCACATACCTCTTTTAAGTTATCGACACCCGTCACCCTCCTTTTATTTACCGCCACCTCCTTTCCCCATCCACTCGTTATGATAACAACAAAAAAATTGTTATCTCCCTAATCCTCCCCCAATTTGATTATGGTTGTGTAGTATGTGGTCGACTCTCCATGGTGCTCGAGGAAAGATAAAAGTGTATCATGAACTGCTTTTTAAGGTTAGCAATCCGAACCTGAAGACGTTCTCGTTTTTTCCATTTTTTCACCTAGTTAAGTTGGTTCTTTCCCTTCCTTCCATAGAGAATACTTCCTTAGTGCATACATCTTCCAAGTCATCAGCACCCGTCACCCTCCCTTTATTTACATTATCCTATAGTGCAACATCATCCTTCAGAACTACTGCATTTCAGCGCTCCTTTTTGTTTGATCCTCTACACCCTGGAATTGTCTCTCTTCTTGTATTCGCAATACTTCTTCCCTCAGAACATTCAAACACTTCTACTTCACTATCTTTTCTCTCTCGAGACTGGCGTTCTCTAACTTCGTAATGAGCATTAGCCTAGAGAGTAATACACTAGCCTGAATATACAATGTCCTTATATCTATGTTTTAAATTTTGTATATATTATTTCTGTATTTTCTTCATTGTATTATCTTCTGTTCCCTTTTTATTTTATTTCTTTTTCATTTATTATCTGTTGTATTAGAAATTAATCGTTCTTCGGATATTGTATATATTATTAATGTTTTTCGATTTCTAGCTGTTTTCTGTTATCTAAAACGTAAATCCTTTATTTTTTTTTCTGACTTTACTTTTATTTATCTTGTTTTATTTTAAAAATCTCTAGGATACGATTTTATTTCATCTAATGTTATTCTGGATCTACATTGCTCCAGAATAATGTTTTCTTTCTATTCCATTCTTAAACAATTCCAATCTGTCCGCATCGATATAAAACATTTTTTTTTTTTGTTATAACAGTTAAAATCACTTCAGCTGCACATTTTGACTGGCCAACTTGAGCTTATGTTTTAAATGAGTGGTCAAGAAGAATTGATAAATAAAATAAAATTTGAATGAAAGAAATAATATTTTAATTTGAAGAATCATAATAACTAATAAAATATAACAGGATTTCAGGTAGCCTCTTTGTATATATAGAGTAATACGCTAAGTACCTATTATTTTAAAAAGTAGATAATTGTAAACAAAAAAATTTTATTTTTCTTCCCTTAAAAAATGAGTATTATGGTCTAGGAGATAGCTTTTGTAACCAATTTAATAGGACTTAGAAATAACAGTAAATAAATGGCTATCAATTTACCCAATCATAATTATTGTTTAGGGAAACGATATCTGGCCGAAGGGAATTATAATAGAGGTAGTTCAGCTTTGTTTCCTGTTTCTATTTCCTGGTCTATTAGTTTATAGTCTATCTCGCAATATGTAATGGAATCAACTCTCTTTGATTATAACACGATTGAAGTTATCCTTATACGATTGAACACTTGTTTAACTAGTTGTATACAATAAATTTTTATGGCAATAGTATATGAGAATGAAACAAAACTTTTATAACTTGAAACAAAATTTGTTTCATAACTATCGATAAAAATATTTTTAGTTATATATTTCTTTTTAAAAAAATATTAGTATTTTTAGCTAAGTTCTATATATTTGTTTACACTTAAATATTGATAGGTGGGTCTTATTATTAGTTTCGGTAATTTTGAATGTGACAAAATTAATATTTATCAAAGAGATAAGTGTTCTTAGTAGGCAACAATTTTTTTGTCTATACAAATCTTTCGTCGTAACTTTCGCCAATTTACAGCAATCTGATTAACTTGGAAATTTTCACACGTGTCAAGGAGCAATGACTATACAATAAATGCAAAACTTTGTTCTAATGTTCTCACTTATTCCAGTCAAATTACCCCCAAAAGTGGGTCTGCCTTGCAGAAGTGAAGTAATTAAGTAAGGTTTTATAATGTTATATGGTCCAGATGGGTTCTGAGAATAAAATATTAAAAAAATTATTTGATCTGGGTAAATTTTTTGGGAGGCAAAAAGCCACACAATTTTCGCATTTTATTACAGATTATGTTATGATTATAATATGCAAAAACATTTACAAATCTGCTTTCAATCGAAAAATTTGTTATTTACAAAATTAAATTTTGTTAAATTAAGTGCCTAAAGTCATCCTTTAAGCTGAATTTGATTAAGGCGTTTAGCCATAATCGATTGTCAAAAAATTGACAATTTTTGCAAACTTTCTCAAAAAGTTAGTTTTAGTCATGTTTGAAAGTCTTTAAATTAAAATGGCTAGTGCAATAAAAAAATGCTGTATGCTAAAAGTTGTAGTTCATTAGATTTTGTGCAAAATAGGATTTTTTTAAGACGAAATTTGCCTATTCTGAGATATATCAATAAAACCAACTATTGTTGGTTAATTTTGTATGAACTGTGTTACTGAAATTGCAAACAAATCACAAAAGTACACGGAAATGAGCTTCGAATCTTGAACTATAAATTAAAAAAACTATAAAACGCTACAATTAACTTCATTTGAATTATTAAACTCTATATTAAATGTTACAAAAATTGTATTGGTAACTATCTATAAAATTGAAATATTGGAAAATTTCAATAAATTAATTTGAAGCTATAACTCTAATCTAATGTTTATTATTTAATTTATTTAACCTTATTTTTTTTTTTTTTTGTTTGGTGAAACCCAGTAAAATAAAGGTACTAAGAATTTTTGGTAATGGTTCGGATCGGCGACACCAACCCCTAAACGCGCTCAGAATACCTTTTTTCGATTCTAACCTTGTACCGATTTATTTCGATGTTCTAGTCGCTGCTTTTAGAGGGGAAAGGTTATTCTCCTACATTTACTGAGAAACTCTAAATCCCTGTTCAAAGTAATATCAACTTCTGTTTACCTTCTAATATTAAAATGAGAAATAAGGAAATATTAAAGTGGAAATATCGAAATATAAGACACTAAATCAATTTTGAATTAATATTAATTTAACCAACAATTAATATACTACTGAACCACCAGTAAAGTTAATTCCAGATGAACTTTCTGTCAGAGAAGTGAAAATAACAAATTATAAATATAAAAAAGACAGAATCCTTAAGTATTTATTTGGCATAACTCCTATTTGTTTAACATTTGTAGCTACATGTTTCGGAGATAATGTTCCATTATCAGGCTTCTAATTTTTTTTTAAAAACACATTAATCTATAACATTATACCAATAGTTCTACAATTATATAGTAATGTGTCATTTACCTCTTAATCTGTGATTATTTTCACATTATCAATTCTCCATGTTATAAGCCATTATATAATATAAGACAGAATCCTAGTTGAAAGTGATGATGTTAATTTCTATAATATTTTCTCACATTTATTTATAAACTGATATGTTTTATTGAATTAATTATACAATCTGTCTCACTTTAGCACAAAAAGTAATATGGATGACAAAGAATCCATTCACAAAATATGTATACTGAAATTTTATCACTGAAATTGAAACAACAAATACAAATATATAAAACACCAAATCCATGTACAAATAAATCTTGTTAAGTTTCATAACACTTTTACAAGTTGTAAATTTTATCACTTGAATTGATAGAACAAATATAAATATGTAAAACACCAAATCCATGTACAAATTAATCTTCTTAAGTTTTATAACACTTTTACACATAAGATTAGATGAAATAGGAAAACATGAATTCATAAAACACTTAATCCTTTATGAAACTCATTTTGTTAACTTCGGTTTCACTTATTTAGATTTAAGAAGTCTAAATATCAATATAACAAACTAAACAACACAATCCAAGTTGAAACTGTAGAAGTGATTGTTTACATGTGAGGTTATAGGAATGAACTATCGAAAAATGTAAATATGAAGTGAAGCGTAAGGATCGAACTGGTCGGTGTAGCGCGGGTCAACCTAGTTTGGTGGTGTCGCCGATCCGAACCGTTAACGAATTTTTTCTTGACTAAAAATAAGTAATTTTTCCTTAATCCCACTCACCACTCAAGGTGGATAGTGTATCTGTGGATAACACAAAAATCAAGGCATGGGCTTTCCCAACTTTTTTATTTCTTATTTTTAATTCTAATTTAAGTGTATCTCGCTGATGTGAAGTGACTTATGTTATTAAAATTTATTTTTAATTGCTATGTATTTATGACTGCGTACCCCAACATAACTACATCTTCAAATTATTTTCTGGTTTATTATATGGGCAAGATTTAATAAAATAATAGATACATTATACAAAACAAAATTAAAAAAGAATTTTGTCATTTCAATAAAAAAAAAAAAAGTAAGAGAGAGTGTGAAAATCAAAGATAGATGATGATTGCCATAAACTTAGACTTTATGGTCACTATAAACCAAGAAAAGATTTAACCTCGAGTGTTGCAGACTCAGAGAACTTTTAACTGAACTCTTCTGGCTCACTGCCCAACTAAACCAACCTGCTGGGGCAGAGACAGTTGTAATCAAGGGACTTGAATGGGTTTCCTCGTTTTCAGTGACAGTAAAAAAAAAAAAAAAAAAAAAAAAGGAAAAAGAAATTAAAAAAAATTAAGGAGTGCTTCAAGAGAAAGAGAGCGCCTTTTTTTCAGGGACAATTTATCGGCATAATGGTAATTTAAGTTCCTCAATTGTATTACTGAGGAAAGAAACGCAATTGGATACAATCGTACAGCAAATAGTTAATGTAATAACTGTAAGATATAGCAATATTTTTTATTTATTAAAAAATAACAATAAATGTATTAGAAATGAATAACAGGATTTTTAAGCGACTTTATAGTTGATGATAAAATGGAAATTTGTGGTAAAATATTAAGAAACTGCTCATCGTTCTTAACTTCATTTAAATTCACCAGAGAAATGTTCTTAGATTCCAAATAATTACAAAAGAATCATTTACATGACAGAAATTACTAGTTAATTAATATGGGCATACGTAGTTGAGTTATTGGATTCCATTCGATCTTTCAAATTTCCTCGTATCCAACCTCCCTACCCAAAATGCTTCTTAAAATCTTCAGTGCTCCTTAATATTTCACAAAATAAGTTATCCATAATATTTTAATGTCCTGTATGTTGCTGTTGGGTACTGATAACCATCCTTCCATAATAAGCTGTATACCCACACGACTTCACTTGTCTCCCAACTTGCTGCCAACCCGTTTCCTGATAACACCCCGAGGATTTTGAAAAGAAGTTGGATTTGACTTTGCAAAATTCAAGTTATTACAACAATTTTAAACATATTTACTTGATGTAATTATTTCATTGTTTTCTAAATCCGGCGCTTCAGTACACGAAGACCTAATCTTCTGCACTCACCCTTAACACTCCTCTCTGTCAGCGGGCACGTTCCTCCTATTCTGGATATTTAGTTGTATGTCCCCTTCCACAACATCCATCCATGTTTGCCTGGGCCTGCCTCTTCTTCTTGTTCCTCCTGGTGTTCCAGTCCACATTTTCCACTACAGCCTTTGAGGTTCCATTCTTGCTAAATGACCCAACCATCGCTACCTAATTTTTTTTTTTTTTTTATTACAGTAACAATATCTGTTTCGTCATAGAGTTATCTGAGCTCAACTAATTCATTAATTCGACTCAATAAATAATAAAATACACATAAAAATATTAGTCTTTCTAATATTAATTCTACAAAGGGCACCGAGCTCTAACAAGCCGGATCTGAATAGATTAAGTAGAAGGAAATAGTAGTTACGGTGTAACTTCGGTTTCAGTAGTTCTGACACACTTCATGAATAATATCAAATCTAGTGGCTAGGAGTTCTGTGTAATTTAACTTGTGAAGTAATTAGAGTCCAGAGTTAAGGAAATAAGTAGTCAACTGTTTGGTTGAAAAAAATAAGTGAGAAATTACTGTTGAAAATATAATGAAGAGGTTTAAACTTAAATCTACTCAAAATTACTCACGGTATCTTCATAACAAACTGTTAAGACTGAAATTTCTATTTCCATAACCTATATTTTAGTTGTAGGGTGTCTTAATTATTTTTGTGTAATTCAACATTAAACTTTTTTTAGCAAACAACCTGTCAGTGGCTTATAGCTTTTTCGTCCCTTTTAAAATTCATCAGATTACAAAAGTCGAACCCTTCAAAAAAGTAATATCCGCTAAATATTACTTTCTCATCTTAAATGTAAAAATAAAGAAAGCCAGATTATAAACGAATAAAAAAAGTTTTTAAAAAATCAATCTAAAGTCCACTAATAGCATCTGTCTTCTTATATTCTTCTGTAAAATCAGGCAGAATTTTCGTTTCTTTGTTCTAGGTTTAATTGTTTGCCTGTAATTTTTGTATTTTCCTCTTTAAACTGTAAATTATAAATATATGAAGATTTGTTAATAATGTGAAGAATAAGGTAAAGTTTTTAATTTTTATGTAAAAATTAGAAATCACCACATTAATAATTATAATTTATAGCATGTAAACTAAATTTGACTAAAATATAATAGTTAATTTTTTTCAAAAATAATGTAATATAAAAATAAGTATTTAAACGCAAAATAAATTCTTTACACTCGACGAGTAATTTTTTTAAAGAAAAAAAATAAAAACAGGTAAAGAATTGGTGTGCTTTACACGAAACATCCTTGATTTTAACACAAGTACTTTTTCTTGGCCTATTTTTCGTAGTCATCTATAAAAAAGTTTCTGATTGGCTTCGGCGTCTTCCTCCAACTTATTTCGGAAGTTCTCTCAAGCTTTTTTTTTTCATCTTCACGACTTTTTACATTGTCGCTTTTCTCTGCGCCTTATTTCTGTGTAATTCTGTGTGCATTCTGCTTGAAGATATTCTTGTATTTCATACTTCTTTGCTCAACCATAGCGTAATTTTTAGTCTGTCCTACTTTGGTATTTCCGCATTGTTTCTCCGCTGCGGCTAATGGTTTCAGTATGGTGGCTTTCCATACCTTCTCCAAAGACGTAGAGTCCTAGGGGTACTCTTTGAATCTTTTTCTTCTACTTTGTATAAATAATCTGTATCAGGTTTTTTTAATGGTGATTGATTTTTTGTAATACTTTTTTTATTTATTTGTAATTTGTTTTAGGTATTCATGGCTTAGCTGTAGGATTTCTTATCATTTTTTTTTTTTAGGTCAGGAAGTAATATTTAGTAGACGTTACTTTTCTGATGGGTTCGGCTATTGTAATCTGATGAATTTCTTGTAGGAAGAAAAAGCTATAAGCCGCTAACAGGCCGTTTGCCTGGAACCATGGGGAGGAAGTTGAGTGAGTAGTGGATTCGAGTTGGTATAGATGGAGAGTTATCATTGATGAATATTTGTCTAGTTTGGGCTAATTCAGCAATATATAGGACATTTAGATAGATAGATTATTATGTATTTGCGGCATAATAAAGAGCAGATTGAAAATTTTACAAAGGATTTTAGATTGTAAGAAGCTGCAATATATATAATGTCAGCTGTAATCCCAATATACAAGAAAAGAGATCGAAACCTCTTACTTATTATCCAGACTTGAACATTACAAGGTGTTCGAAAATTCTAAAAAAAAATCTTCCTTCAAGAGTAAAAGAGAGGACCCCGAGAGGAAGGAAAAATATTACTTATGGCTGAAGCGAGTCTGGCTAGTGATCATTTTTTTTTCTATTGAAATCCCTTTAGTAAAATAACATTTCATTCGTTCTATCCTACCGACTTATTACTTAACCCTCGAGTGGTCGCGTGGATGACCGTAGTCCTCCACTGCTCTTAATATCGCTACTGTGTATTTGTTTTGGCATGGATGGATATGACGAGCCTAGATTCTGCAGGCTAAAGGGATAGTCTCAGTACCTCTGTTAGTTGCTATTTGATATTCCCGACCTGTAATTCCCATTTGTTTTGGCTGGCTAACAATTGTCCTCCATGTGACCTTTTAATTACTTATTTTTTGTCTACATTAGCAAAATTAATTAGAGTTCGTTATAATTACATTGAATGTCTTCTACTGATATTTTTGAAGTATTGTCCCATTTTAGTGAATTTTTTCGTTTGTCATCCACGTGACCTTCCCCGTAATAATTATTTTCAACTTGGTATGTGTTGAAAATGATCCACGTACTTTCTTTTTATTTCATTATTTTGAGTAAATAATTTATTTTTCTTATCTTTTGTAAAGTGTTTTTGAAAATTAAAGGTATTAAAAAAGATGCCTATTGCTAAAGCACCAGAAAGCTTAGTGGATGACTATTGTCATCCGCGCGACCTTTCTTGTAACTGAGCCATACCGCGATCACTCAAGGGTTAATCATTTTTATTTCCATTGCAACCTTTTACTATTTAAAATCAACAACTGTAAAAATGTTTCTTACTTTGATTAATCTCGTAAAATACGTTAATATTGATAAATAAATTATCCTTCAAATAGTTAAAATTTCTAAAAAATTCACCTCAATATAACTTAACAATTCTACTGAATTGGTTTATCATATTCATTTTGTCTTAAGAAGCCATTGCAGCAGTGAATCTAGGGTCTAGGGAAGGGGTGAGGATCCTCAATATTTTGATCATCTTTGTATTTTTGAGAAACAGGAAACTTCACTTAAATACTACGGATCTATTGTAAAGTCAAAGATAAAACTAATATTGATATTAAATGACTAAATGCGTACAATCCCAATATTTTATTTTTAAAAAAACAACGTAAAACAGCAGATAGAAGCTGAAATAATATTTTTATTTAATACCGGGAACCCACTTGTCCTGTTATCATTGAGAGGCAAAAAAGCGACCACCCTTGTCTACTATCAGTTTTTCCTCGCAAATGAAAAATACTTCAATCTCAAGCCTGGGGTCACCATCGTGGACTTTAGATCGAAACCTAATTAAATTGTAAGTTTTCCTCCCATAAAATATTATAGGAAATATGCCGCAAGGCTTTAGTGTAGTTAATTGAGATGAAATAATCTATCAATCGTTCAGATTTTTATAGGAAAAATATAATTTTTAATTTATCAATTACGGGGATGGATGAACACTTCAAGATAAACAAATATGTTAAAAAAACAAAACATCAAAAGATTGCGATAAATTGATCACCCATATGAATTTTTAGTTATTGTAGCTTGAAGAAAATAAGGGTTTGAAAAGTTTGAATAAATATTATATCGAAAAATAGGATACTATGTATATAAATTTATTATTTTAAAATTATATTTTTTTTTCTTTTAATTTCTATTTCATATTCTTTTTTTCTAATAACCAATAAAAATTACATATTTTTTTATTCCACGCTATGAACAACATTAACGAGCAATTATAATGCATGAAGCTTCATGTTTTTGTTTCAAATATACACGCCCCAATCACTTTCCCCATTTCACGCCCACAGCTGGAGCTTTCAAGCCTGTTTACAAATATTAGATTATAATATTATTTTTAATGACTTTAAATTATTTTTTAATTATGTTTTTGTTGTTTTTTTTATTATGGATTTTTTCAGTTTTTATTCTATTTTATTTTTATCTTGTATATATGACCTGAATGAAATAAAAAACGGCTCCATTGATTGTAATCGTTCATATTGAATCTATATTGACCAATCTGTCGGCTTAGAATAATCATTGCCGGTACTGCAATCTATTTTCACTATTTTAAATATCTGTTATGGGGCTCTACTAAACCATCCGATTCATCTCGTATCCAATCCTTACAATCCAAAATCCTTCGAAAAATCCTAAATGCCTCTTACTTTGTCTCCAATAAACCTATCTATAAAGACCTTAATGTTCCCTATGTTGCTGAGTTAGCCCAAACCAGATACCTATTCTTTCACAGTAAGCTCCATAACCACTCATATCCATTAGTTTCTCAACTTGCTCGCACTCCATTCCCAATAATCCTCCAAGGCGTCTGAAAAGAAGAAGGCCTAGAGATCTTCTAGTGTAGCACTTTTATTGAAGTGCTACTGATTAGTAGTTCTTTTTAAGTTTTTACATGCTATTGTAATCGTTATCAACTCATTTACTTGGCATACATATTTGTATAGTTGTAAATTTCAATAAATTGATATATAAATATATATATACATATATATATATATATATATATATATATATATATATATATATATATATATATATATATATATAATATATGTTACAATTGAAAATTTTTATTTTCTTTCCAAGTCCCACCAGCAGTTTTTATTTTTACTAACAACATAATATTTCCTCGCTTCTTATATTCATTTCTTACACCTTGATATTTGTCTCTCAGGGTTATTAATACTATAAATTGTTCATTTAATTCATAGACTGTTTATAAAAATAATAAATTTTATCGCTTTTAATGATTTTTTTTCAGGCTATTTTGTAATTAAGTTTTAGAACACCGTCGGCATAAAATATTATATCAGCAATTTCACATTTATAAGATCCAGACGATCATAAAGCTATTGAAATGGTAGGCGCTGAAAGAGCTGGAACGGTTATAACTAGTAATGGGTATCGATAAACGGTATATCGAACTATCGATATCTTACCTATAAATCCTTAAGTAAAGTAAGATAAAATATCTTAATCGATAGCCATCCGCAGACCTAACAGTTTTCTCAATATTTTTTTAGGAAATTCTATGGATAAGGTTGTGGTGGAAGTGATATTAAATATGAATTTCCGATGTGGTTAGTAACTATATAATCTATATCGCGATGAAAAGCCGGAAATGGGGAGATGTCTTGTGGGTTCACGTTATCAGGCCAGACGTTCGAGTCCAGTGAATAAACGTATTGTGGAATAAAAGAAATATTCGATTATTTTTTACTTCAGAGCTTCGTTAGGGGTAGTTAAAAGATAATCATACTAAAAGTCACCACCCCTGGGGGTGAGCTAACAGTGAAGAGAGACGAGAATGTCCCATTTTTGGGTTTTTCGATTATATTTAGTGGACCTTCGTCGTAAAACTACGATCTCCTGTCCTACAGTATCCTTTAATGATATTCCACTAATCCCAGTTGAACAGATTCGTTACCTAGGACTCCACTTGGACAAACATCTTATTTGGAATCCACATTCAAGACTAAAACGACAAGAAACTGCTCGACTTTACAGATTACTTTAACATTTACTAGACAAACGCTCAAAGCTACCAATTAATTACAAAAGTCTCGTTTACATGATTGTGATTAGACCAATATAGACTTACGGAGAAGAGCTTTGGGGCTCTACTAAACCATCCAATTCATCCCGTATCCGATCCTTGCAATCCAAAATCCTTCGAAAAATCCTAATTGCCCCTTACTTTGTCTCCAATAAACTTATCTATAAAGAACTTTATGTTCCAAGTGTTGCTGAGTTAGCCCAAACCAGATACCTATCCTTAATAGCAAGCTCCTTAACCACTCAAATCCATTAGTTTCTCAACTTTCTTCGCACTCCATTCCCGATAATCCTCCGAGGCGTCTGAAAAGAAGAATTTTTATTGAAGTGCTTCTGATGAGTAATTATTTTCAAGTTTTTACATATACTTGATGTACACTGCCGGTCAAAAGTTTGAGACCACCCTGAGCCAAAGTATGTAAATTTAAAAGTTTAATATCTTTAATATCGTTCCGCCTCTCTTTTTCTATCTAATTTTATGTTGATGTTTTTATTTATAAGTAAAAACACTTTGTTTCACTTTTGAGATTTTCTCCGTAATAAATCAATTACGAGCTATTCCACTCAGGAAAAAAAGGAACTTAGTTCATAAATAACTAAATTTGAAATGGCTCAACAAAAATTCCCGCTGCCTTCATATAATATGAATGGAAGATTTTCGTTTCTCAATTTTTAATTCAAATTTCAAATTTTTTAATCCAAGGTTATTCTGTCGGCAAACGAAATTGTTGGAATTAATATGGAAAATACAGTTTGTTTTTTAAATTATGTATTGAAAACTTAATTTTAATTTCTTCTCTTAAAGGTAGATGAACTTTAAAGATCTTGGTATAAACTATATAAATGCGTTTAATTTTATTTAAATCCATTTATTTTTCACCTAACATCAAACTTTTAAATTTACTGGTATCGTTTCAGGGTGGTCTCAAACTTTTGACCGGCAGTGTATATTTGTAATTTTGTAAATTTCAATAAATTGTAAAAAAAAAAAAAAAATATTTAGTGGAAAGTGGACTCAAGGAAATAATGCTACAATTCTAACTTAAAGGCTAATTATATTTCCTATAAAATTGTCTATATAGATATTTGTCGAACTTTCTAACGTTTTTGAGATATACTTTATTAAGAATCGATAATTTTAGTTAAAAATAATTTTCACTTTTAGTAAATGATCTGCTTCTAGTGCCTTACGCAATCGTTTCTCAGAAAAAACTGTCAGAATCAAAGTTGCAGAGTATAAAATTAACTTTAATTTCATATATACGTTTCTAGCACGTTTGAAAAACAGTTAGGTAAACATTGGTTTTTTCGAAAATTGTCGATTTTTAATAACTAATATCTCGAAAACCATTGAACATTCAACAAATATGTATATGATTAATTTTATAGAATATTTAATTAGCTTTTATTTTGGTATGTTGCATATTTTTCTATAATTCACCATATTAGAAATATAATCGAACAAATACCACAAAATGGGACCTTCTTCCCTTCTTCCCCCACCCTTAGCTCATCCCCCAGGGGCGGGGACTTTTAGTATGTTTATCTTCTAACTACCGCTGACGAAGCCCTGAGGAAAAAAAAATTATCGCGTATTTCATGCACTCTACACCCTTCATTTCAGGAATCATTGACTGGACTATTCTTTGAAAGTAACCCCTAAATAAAACTAATTATGTTTTGTTTATTTTAAATAAATGTTTCTTGAAGATTTTTTTTTAAATATGTTTGTATTTGTTAAATTTGCTGATGCGTGTTACTAATTCTTTGATAATAGAATTTTCAATTTGAAAAAAATTCTAAAAAATTCATATTAAACATTCAGGATTTTAATAATACTAAAGTTATAACAAAATAAAGTATATTTTGTTAAGAACCAGAACAACTATTGTTTCCTGTATATTCCCCATACCGTCCCACTGAGGTATGCCAGTATACTTGCCTAATGTACCGTGTCCTAAACCAATATCCTTCGCATCTGGGTCAAGTGCTGCCCGTTCTACTGAGGTGTTAACTCTGGAATTTGCTCTAGTTGATCTATTATTTTAACAATATCTATTTTCTAATAGTTTAGAAACGTAGAACAACTTTTACCACCCTTGGCGGATATTTTATATAAATCAAGTAAAAATGAGAATTGTACATTCAGTAATGTGCGACCGAGAAAAAGATTGTTCCACTGTAGTTGTATAGTTGTAAGTTATCCTCGGATATGTTGTTTGACATCCTAACCGTTCCTACCTGTTGGAGTCCAGACGTGATCTGACTGGAATAACGTTTTGGTGTGCTAAGTGGTACTGCACGTCATTACTGTGTTAATTTATAGTTATTGTCCTTATTTCAGCGGAAACCTGATGTACTAACATCAACGATTAGGTTCGATGTTTTTTTTATATCGTTAACTCCTATGTAATAGTATTGTATAGCCAAATTCCACTACTATAAATTGATTTCCGTTAAAAAAAATCGTCTAAATAAATGTTGAACTAGGGTAAACAAGACAGTTATTGACAGCGTAACTTCAAAATTAAAAAAAAAAACAGTATTCCTTTTAAATCCTACAACTCAACTGTGTATACAACACTTTCACTTCTCTCCATATTTTAAAAGATATTCTTTTTGTGTCAATAACTGATTTCACATTAGTTATTGTCACTATCTTGTAAAATAAAATTCATGAACAATGTTTGGTGTGAACTTTCTTGTTCAGCTTAAAGTATAGTATTTAAGGAAAAATAACTATATATATCTTTTTTATTATAACAATTTATTGGAATTTACAACTGTACAAAATATATACATCAAGTAAATGTGCTTTTAACTGTAACAATAACGTGAGAAAACTTGAAAAGAACTACTCATCAGTAGCACTTTAATAACAATTCTACAATAGAAGGTCTGGGCCATCTTCTTTTCAGACGCCTCGGAGGATTATCGGGAATGGTGTGGGAAGCATGTTGAGAAATTAAGTGATTTGAGCGGTTATGGAGCTTACTATGAAAGGATAGATATCTGGTTAGGTATAAATTTCAACATCATTGAACTATTCTTTTTCTACTACGAATATTTAATATCTATTCTCTCTAGGATCAATATTTTCAAATATTTCCTTAAGGGTGTCAATAACTGTCTAATTTACCCTATATCAAGGCTTTTAACAGTAGAGTCAAATTGTTAAGAAGTTGGTAAGA
Source organism: Euschistus heros (assembly GCA_003667255.2). Lineage (NCBI taxonomy): Eukaryota > Metazoa > Arthropoda > Insecta > Hemiptera > Pentatomidae > Euschistus > Euschistus heros. The sequence goes on along the minus strand of RCWM02000412.1, from coordinate 891,746 downwards.
GCTTTATGAAGTATTACACGAAAAACACACCTTAGATTAAAAAATAATAAAAAATCTGCACTTCATGGCTGAAATTACTCTAAAATAGAAAGATAAATAATAAAAATTAACGATTAAATTTAATTATTATTCCAACTGATATATTCAAAAGTATCGATATTTGACATAGATGAGTAATACAGAAATTTATTATTATAGTTTAAATACAAAATAGTACTAATCTGAAATAAGTTCTCTTAATAGGCGATAGCAAGCTAGGAAAATTCACATTCTACGTTTAAAATTTATAAAAACAAATAAGCTGAAATTTACTACAGTAAAATACTATAATATTTAATTATTAGTTTATCATAATATCTTATTATTATTTTAATCTATATTTTACCATATGTATCATTTGTATACTTACCAGTAATTACATGTAATTGATCTTATTGATACTGCAATAAACATAAATACAATATTTTATTACATACACATATACATATGTACTTAATAATTTCGAATAAATAATTTTTAATTAACCATAATTTGTTAAAATTAAGAAAGGAAAAGATACCAAAAATGTTTCCTTAAAAGGAAAACAAAGTTACGGTGGTTTCCATACCGTAAAAGTCATACACGGAAAACCTGACCTAAAAATATTTTTTTCTATTGTCCATATGTTTTTTCTAATTATAAACTCCCCGTCAAAAGTAACGTAACACTTTGAAATATTTGAATTTTATCGATATAAAGAATGGTTTTGAAGTATATAATTAACACTTTGGATAATCGGATAACTGGATATTAACAAGTTTTATTAAAATAAATTACAATATTTCGTCCAATAACAAAAAAATTTAGAAAACTTCCTTACTAATTTTTTTATTATGTAAAATCAAATTAAATTAAAAAAGAGAGAGGGATGACCCTTGCCGAATCATCGTTGCTTAAACGAGTCATTTTGAATAAAATTAATTTTTATAAGTAGACTAAAGAGAAAAGAGAACAGAATTGAGGCAAACGAAAGATAAACTTGGATTGAAAGAGAATTTAAAATGAATAAAACAAAGTTTCATCGTTTGTTGGTAAACATTAAATAACAATGATGTGCCTAATACCTAATATCTCTAATAAAAATGTAATAAATAATAATAATAATATACATATAAACAAAGTATGGATCAAGGTAAAAAAGAAAGAAGAAAATTTAATGAATTTGTAGGTGTAATACTTTTGACAGGAAGTGTAATTACTAATTTCCGTTATCTAGCATTTTCTCTTATTTTTTGCGTTATCGGCCCCACTAGAAAATAAAGGAAAAGTCTTTAGCAATACAATAGAAACCAGGTTAGAAAATCAATGGCCCCCTAATTAATTAATACCCTAATTAATTACGGTAAATATTTATATCTTTATTACTTAATTTATGACCAATGAGGATTATACTTCATTCAAGAAGGTACAGTCTCGTTTAGAATTGTTTGTTGAAGTAAAATAAAAAATATTATATTAGGAATTAGTATCGGATATAAGTGTAATTAGGTTTGAGCCGACCAGAAACCGCCATCCCTTCTCCCATTCAACAATATCAGAACTGAAATCAACAAGTTTTGGGAACTTCTATCATTGAGAACCGACAGGAAACTAGTTAACTTCAAATATTGAGCAAATTTCAAAGGGAACCACTACTCTTCCTGGCATTTAGAGTTGGGAGTTGGGCTTCTCACCTTCCTCTACCACCTAATAGTGAAAGTAATGAACTATCATTAGTCTAGTCAACAGACATAGTTTACTATAGTTTTGTCAGTCGCTGAAATTCTCTAACATATTTCGCCTTTTTTTTTTTGTCGTAGTGATTTATATGTGTCTTAAGAAGAAAATAACGTGTTAGTTATTTTTTATCTACTATATATTTGTCAAATACCACTCACTCATTTAACACGAAATCTCAGAAACCACCGAACGGATTGGAATGAAATTCGATATGTAGATTCCTCTAGGGCCGTAGGTGCTCGCTAAGAAAGGAATTTTAAAAAATCGGCCTGGATCGCGGCTAATTTGCAATAATGCGATTTTAATTATTATTGGGTGAATAATAAGAGATTAATTATCGTATGGTATTTGGAGATAAGCTAAGTTAAAAAATAGGTTAGATCTTAGAGCCGCAAAGTTTGACCACAAATTAAGTTCCTTATAGTTGTAAACAAACAAAAATACGATCGATGTCGAAACCTTATAACATTTGTACTCTATGTGAGCTCATGGTAGCTGCAGAGGTTACTTACAACTTACAAGTTTGAGTTGTTTCGTTTAAGAGAAGTTATTAAAAGACTTATGTTAAAGAGGAGGCTAAAAGACTTATGTTCTCTGGTGATGACATGTAAGGCCAGTTCGATGTAGGGACAAAAACAGATAAGAATCAATAGTTCTATCAAGTGTATGATTCTCTTTAGTATCGTATCATTTTCTGCCACGGAGAAGAAAGGTACAGTATTAACATCCCTCAGCGTGACCCAAACACCAATACATCACTTAAGAAAACTGTGTCTGCAGCTGATTTTTACGCCTAAATGTTAGTGGAGCGAGGAGGTGAAGAACCTTATTTACTTTAATTTCGTAATCTCCTCAACTAATTTATGCTTGATATGTACGCAAAAATAGAAACAGAAAGACTAAACTTTCTTCAAAAAAGGTGAGAAGTTGAGACAATATTCACTTAAAGTATGCCATAAGAATAGCAGATGGTCTGGTATCAAAGCTGGGTAAGATGGTAGTGCTACCTCGAAGCTTCACTGGAGGACTATCAAAATAATGTAAAATTACCTTTTGCAAATTGTCAAATTTACTTATTGAAATTATTCTAAGAATGGAATTCTTTAGGTTTATTTAAGTAATAATAATTATCAACGCTAAGCTTAACTTTTACATATTTAAGTTGTCCTTAATTCTAATGATATTAAACCGTAGCGGAGCTGGGTACATTCAGCTAGTTTATTTATATTTTGAGTTGCAATAACTTTATACTTTGGTTAAAAGATTAAGTATTCTTTGCAACTTAACAAAATTCTCTAGAAGAGCAACTCTCTTAATAAAATTGATTTAAAACACATCTCACCTATCGAATAGATTCAGTCTCTGATTCGAAATTACACAAATTTGAGTTAAATTTAAAAAACTTCTGGATATAATCAAGTGAATTTAAACATCTGTGTATACTTTAGAGTTCAAATTTAATTAAGTAATATCTTGAAAACATGATATTCTTTTTTTGAATGCTAAATCATATATTGGACAAATATTTATTTAGAAATTCGATCACATCTAAGGTCATCAGCCGAAAGAAGCCTCTTTGATCTTAGACCGCACAGCACTTACAAAAAATCTCAAAAATTTGTGGAAGATGTGACAAAAAAAATAATTATTTTACTAATAATATCATACCAACATTACAAAAATTGCTTTACAGAATTATTGGCACAACGTTACCAATGATTGCTTTATAATTAGTCCAGTCACTAGACAAAAAAAATGTGTGATTCCAGACAGAAATATAATTTTTTTTTTAAATTTGGTGCTTTGTTTTTTGGGTCACTGAGTCCGAATTCCAATTTCTCCCCTTTGAGAAACTTAGACCTTTCGAAAAAGTATTCGAATCTAATATGCGAAAAATCTACCTTTCCTTTTGAACCATTGCCCGCTTATTTCCCTAAAACTACTGTGACAAATAAATAATTGATTGAACATTGAGAACCCATTTCTAAATTTCTTAATGTATTTTGGTCTATTTCACTACCAAGTTACTAAAATATAACTTTATTTTTTTTTTTCTTAATTTTAACTTAAACATTTCCCAAACAAAAATGTTTTTCGATTTTTGGTCAAAAATTATTTTCATTTTACCTATTTACTTTTATTATTACTTCATAAATATTTTTGTTAAATTTATACTTTAATGTTACAGGTGCTGTGTTTAGTAAGGGTGATACAGTGATCTAAACTACTGGACCAATCAAGTTCGATACTATTTAGTGAGTTTATATTACTGAAAATGAGCTGTTGCCCGAGTTTATTTTAAAAATTTAAATGTGCAGTGCGATTTTGTTCATTATTAAGATTTTTTTTTTTTTTTTTAAGTTAACAAGTGATTATTTTCTACAGTGAAAATTCGGTTTATCATGTTTTAATAATGTTTTAAATTAAATTCGATCTTGTCGGTTAGTGTGCCTCGAAACATTAGAAACTAGACTTCTGAAATTGGAAGGTGGTGAGTTCCACTATATCATATCACTATAATCACATATTATAATAATAACTATAACTCATTTCAAAATTTTAAATTAATTTTATAATATAAAAATCAAGTTTAATTCCTGGAACTACTTTGTGATTACTATTTTGCATTTTATTACAAAATCTATTTACCGGGCATTTTGTGTTCAGCATTGAAATTCCTCTTTACTTCTCATTCCCCTCGTATGCAATCCTTAGTATCTAAAAAAATTCACTTGCTTTATTTTTGATTATTACAATTCTAAATTTTAATTAAAAAACTGATGATTTTTTATAAGCTCAGGATCTCTTTGCTCCCCCCCATTTCTTGGGGACAAGCTTGGTTTGGGGTGTCCCCGGAATGATTGTAAATACATATAGTAAATATACTTTAATTGTATTTAAATTTTTTTCTTTCGTTTCTCTATATTAGTCTATTTCTACAGTTATAATGATAAGTAATCTAGTTTTATCATGTATTAAATTTTATTATACTTCTTGTGCAGTTAAAATCCGTTTATTTTTTACTTTATTTCTTTATTTCTTTACTTTCATTGTACATATTGCAGGAATAGATTCATTGTAATTCATATTACAGACGTTTCGATACTATATGGTTCTCATAATCAAGCCCTGCAGTGAAAAAACAGGTTACAATAAAATTATATAAGTTATACAAGTTATTTCAAAACATAAAGTTAGCTACAGTACAAGTATATAACAACATGTGTTAGATAATATAAATATATATAATTACAGAAAATAGAGGAGTATGAAACTACTTACAATGTTACTGGTGGATATAGTATAGACTAACTAAATTCTAACAATTCTAATACACAACTGACCGTTCAGTTGTGTATTAGAATTGTTAGAATTTGTAACTGTTTTTCAAAATTTCCCTAGGTCATGGCCTAAGGAAATTCCGAAAAAGTTACAAAGGTTATGGGGAATTCTCTATGAAAAATTAAGTTGAAAGGACTGGATGGTATTCCCAAGATACAATAATATTATTCGGAGTAATAAATGGCTGAATGATTTATATGATGTATATTATTTTTCTGAATTTATTTAATACTTTCAGACCAAAGAATATTTCGACACAGAACTCATCCACCAATTTTTTTCCCAAATTCGCCTTTCCTAAGCTTTCTACAATGGAGAGTTTTACGGAATCATAATCCGTTAATTCATGAAGTACGTTTACTCAGTACTTGACTGTTATGAGGTGTGTGGGCTCCACCCATAATTCTGAGACACAGCTCCGGTAGCTGCAACTTGGTCTATTTAGTTTCACGTCTTTTATTATTTCATGAAAACTAATAAAATGGGACCTATCGTATTTTACGTGAACTCCGAACCACTGTCTACAATGTCTGTTAATAAACTATTAAAAAAAAAAAAAAGTATGTAATAAAAAAAGAAAATGAATATATTTTTTCTTCAAATAAATCCGGATAATTGGAGTTGCGCTGTAATTTAACTGATCGCTTATTGATTTTATTGCATTTTCAAAATCATAATGAAGAATTGTTTTGGTGAAAAAAAGTTTGAAAAAAAAAGAGTGAAAATTAATTTGATATATATATATATATATATATATATATATATATATATATATATATATATATATATATATATATTTGATAAATGGATATAAATTAATAATTAAAACTTCAATCTGTAAGTCTACTAGTTTGAACCTCCATTCATTGTCAGAGGTTTTTTAAAAACTATAGATGTTTAATTCGTTTAGTTTATTTAAAAATTATCATAATAGCAATAACATTTGTTTATTTTATTATACATTATTTAATTTGACATTATTAAATATTATTGGTGATTACGGTTTTATATTGATTACCAAATTTGATGTGATCGTTCAATTTAAAATCCAATATATGTTTTTCTACCAATATTAATTATTTTAATTTTTTTTATTTTACAATTTAACGATTTTTTTTTAAATTTTATAAAAGTTGTAAAAGAGTAATAAATGACTTAAGAGTTAATACGAGAATAGGCTCACATAATGTAATCGGGGTTCAAATCCTTCAAATATAAGCCTAGCTATTTCAGGCGTGATAAATGTTTTTTGATTCATCTCTTCCCCGAAATCAACCAATAGCAGGGAAGTAGTCAGCAGAAAAAATAATTCATTTATTCTCGATTAACTGGAAGTTCTGATAGCTTTTCTGATCCCTTTTTCTTTTTTTCTTTTTTCAGCGGGATGAATGTTAATTCTTCTTAATCTGGGTCAGTAATTGTATATTCAAGATAAATTTCCGCCCCTGGAGGGTTGTTTTGTTTTGTTATTATTTCAGAATTTTCTGTATTTCATTTATCGTTTTATTTTTCCCTTGTATAAAGAAATTATTTTCAAAACTGTATATTCTTAAAAATTAAAATAAAATGAAAAACTAGATAAAACAGATACATATTTCCTTATTAAAATGTTTCGAGGTTTGCAATCCCCAAATCGATTCAAGTTAGTACTCTCCATATTTCAAAAGAAAAAATCAGCAAATTGAAAACCAGTTTAGTTTTAATTGGTTTATAAGTTTTTCTTATAGAGTAATATCATTATGCAAGTGTTAGTACATCATTGAGTATAGAATATACAGGTTGAGTCCCTTTTAGTGTAAAAAAAAAAAAAAAAAAATGGGTGAAACTAGATCAAAAATGAAGAAAAATGCCGCAGATCTTACCTTTCTATTCCAATCCATGGCATATATACGATAGTACCACGAGGAAACCACGTTTTTTGCCATAAAACCTGTAATATCTCCACTTTGTTTAAATTTGTTTCTAATTTTGACCACATTTTTAGATTTAGCATTCGATTTTCTATAAGAGCAGAGTACATGTAACCTTGAATTTTAGAAACTTGAGACCTAAAGAACAGCTTGATCTTCGCCTTATTTAGGGAACTTACAATGTCTTATAATATTTCAACGTTCTCTGTTTTTCGAAAAAAAAACTATCCACAAAACTGCGTCTGTTTTTATAGGGGAAGGCGTTTTTACCTTTCCATGTGAGTTATTGTTGGTTTATTCATTTTTATACTGCTGTGGCATAGTGTTGGAAAATCATAGTTTACCCAACAGATTAAATGGTGAGAATTACTAGGACATGTAAATATCCTAGTACAACTTTATCACGATATTCCACCTGAAAAATATGATTTTCTAATACAATGATACTCCTCCACATTATTCGAATAACCTCGCCCCAACTCGCTCAGCCATCGAGTCCTCACAGAGTATTGCTATTTAAATGATAGCTTGTGAATCATGAAAATAATAAGATTTATAAATTTATTTTTCTAATTTCCCCCTTTCTTGTCTTTTGGTTAAACTTTTTTTTCTCAAAAAAATTCAAAAACGTTTCTTTACTTGGAATATTTATAAACATTTCTACAAATTGAAATATTGCAATAAAAATGCTCTTCGGTATATTGACTAAAACATTCTATTTATTATGTTATTTATTGAAAATTAATCATTCTAATTTTCAATAAGGTCAAACAGAAATATAAATAAAAATTTAAAAAAAAAAAAAAACTTAAAAATTATTACAAATAACTATAAAATTGTAAGTATCTACTAATTTTTGCCGAATCTAAAGAAGCCAAAGAGAAAAATTGTAAATTCCATTATTTTCTTCCATAGATTTTGGTATTTGTTTTCTTTTCAATATTTATATGAAGTCAAATTTATTTTTAATAATGAAGGAATATAATTTTTTATTTATAATTTGATTTTTTTTTTGGGGGGTGGGGGAAATATGTTATTAACTATATAAATATTCTTCTGGATCCCGGTTTCCATACATTAGTAACATTATTATATATTTTTTTGTTTTGTTTTTTTTAATACGTCACGATGTCAAATATGGTTTTTAATATGGATGCTCATTTTTCCAATATATTTGTGAAAGAAGATACTAGTTAAAGAAAGTATAAGAATCATACCAATTTAATTACTAAAAATTTAAATCGATAATAGTTGGGAAAAAACTGATGGAAAGTGGTTCAATGTCAGCAGTACGTAAATGGTATTTTTGTAGTTGCGTTGTTATTTTTCATGAAAAATAATCATTGAAATACAAATCATTCATATTAAAATAAAATTTTATACCATTAAAATGTCTGAAATTTTAAAACAGACAATATTACAAATTAATCTTTGGAAGATCGCAACTTGGATTTTTTTATTTTTGTATTTTTCGAAAAACGAAATAATACGAATAAAGACTCTAGAATTTATTCTTTTCGATTCGAAAATGTATATCAATAGAAGTCCAGTTTTTGGTGAGTCCAATATCAAGAAAATATTTTAAATGAAAACAGTATATAACATTGTGATGTCTTTAAAAAAAAAAAAAAAAAAAAAAAAAAAAAAAATTGTTTGAAACGTTTTTTTTTATTTTTTACAATTATTCTATAAAACATAGGGTGATGTTAAGACAAGCTTTATATTTCAGGTAGAGCAGGAGGGCACGTTGGAACATTGCTACCGAATGGAAATTGATGGAAAATAGTTGATCAGTGACCAGCGGATCCACTATATATGCTAACCCCGATTGACGGTTGCTATAGATGTACGTCGAGAATAGTTGGGAATGCTATTAGAGAGGGAATAGTTAGATCGCAATGCTGCTATGCCACTCCATTGGTGACTATTATCCCATTACAGTGTCAATTGTATTACGATAATCCTATGTGCTCGCATACCATCCTCTGTTCCCTTCCAGTCGATATCTGCTCAATAAAACTAACTACCTCAATTTCTCATGACTGGTTTTTGAATAATAAGTTGTCTTATAAATCTCTAGTGTAAATACATACTAATGTTTATCATTTTATTTTTAAATTTACAGATGCTTTTAAAAAGATATTCTATAAGATATTGTATAAGTGTTAATTTTTTTTTAATTTGTAGAGTTAAACATTTGGAGAGAAGTGAATAAAAAATTCTTAGTCTTTGGTAGAGCGTTTTACTTTTTTTCATTATATGTTGACCCCATGTCATTCTTCAGTCAAACGTTAGACCAAGGTATTACAGAGTGTCTAATTGAGGAATGTTTCACGTCGAAGTGTAAACGTAATGTGTTGCGATTTGTCGTCATTTAGATGAACTTTCCAGATATGAAGCCAGTCATCTAATTTTGACAAGTAACGCTGTAGAGTCTGTGAAGCACGAGTTGCACGATTTTTATCTGTTGTTAAAATTGCTGTGTCGTCTGCATTTGTCGCTGTAAGAATGTCATAGCAGAACTTTGTTCTGGTATTCGGTATTTAAAAAAAAAAAAAATCCATTAAGCTGTCGTTAATGAAACGTGAGACCCATAATTTGTACTCAAAATTACTTTACATAAAATCAACGATGGTGTCGGTTCGATCTTTGGATGAAGAACCGCTATTAAAAGATTAAAAATGTAAAGGCCTCTTTCGTCATATGGAGTGGTCTCCAATTTTTTCTAGAATTTTCATAATTATCGAGTTAAAACAACTTCTAAATAGTTTTTCTCAGAGTACTTTCATCCGGTATGATTTTCTATGAGTTGATAAAAATGTTCGGAAGGATGTTTCCTGAAGTTTGAATCAAGGAATATTAGCCCCTGCTAATGCTTGACACAGACCAGAATCTTTTTTTATAAATTGTTAAAAAAAAATTACCTTATTTGCAATGTGCGTCTATTTGCGATTTCCTGTCGTGATCTATTGTTTTCACACAGCAAGAACAAAACACCACCTTCTAATCAATTTTTAGCTCTGGATATTCATTTGTCCATTGTTTCAACTGTGTTTTAACACTCGCGGCCATTTTTGGCATTTTCAAAGTTGATAGTTTAAAATCTTGTCAAAAACTGACCTGTTTGCTATATCAGAAGTAATAAAATAGGAAGCGGTGAGTAAATTTTTCTGAGGAAACGTCTTAGTTCTAGGAAGTACGTTTGCCTAAATCCTCAAAGCTCCTAATTCAATACGACCATTTAAAAGTAGTAGGTCACAAATACAGTTGTTTTAAGCGGCTTTTTACTTTCAATTTAAAATTAATTAACCTATTTAATATAAATATGTTACCTTAAAATCTTAAATAAAATTTTATTAAAAATAAATGATTATTTGAAAAAAATTTAGATGAATTTGGTCCAATTGTGCAATATCGTGCAGTAAAACCCGAATTCGTGCAATTAAGCTCAAAAAGTCAAATTTGTGCAATTTCGTGCAAAATGAAATTTAAGAATAAGAATCCTTAGGTCACGAATGAGATAAGTGCTTGGGTTAGAGAGCGTTAAACCAAAGCGAACTAAATGTGCAATAACACAGAGATCCGGTCTCTAGTCATAGCTAATTGGAATGACGTTTGTGTATATGATGCAGAGTAGTGGAGCAAGCACTGAGCCTTATTTTATGTTAATAATGGAAAACTGGGCACTTCATTGCACTAATGAATGGGTATCTATACACGATGCATAAAAATAATCGATATTGACCTTTGGAATTAAGATATTTATATATAAATATTTGTCATATCGTTATGATATATCGTTTTCTCCGTATTATTAAAATACAACTTCCATATATAGAGTAAAAGGTGTAAAAACAGACACTGGTGAAAATATGGGTAAGACTGGTGGTGAGGAATGTCTATTGAACCATTTGCTATTATTACATAGCAGTGAGCAGTTGGTACCATTCTTTCTATTGTGGATGCAATTTGAGCTATTGTGCGAATGGGTGTTCATTCCGGACAGTACACTTTTGAGAGACATATGAAATCGTAGTCGTTTAATGTTTTATGTTTATTTAAAAATGAAAAATGTTTATCTGGAAAGCGGAGATCTTAAGGTACTTTCTGAAGCATACCTTTAGTCACACACGCTTTTAGGTTACATGTGTTAGTGGATTTTTTTCCTAGGTGGAGTTGGTGTAAATATGGGCATCCTTTCTTGGTATAAATATGGACCCCCATTTCCCCGGGAACTTCGATATATGTCTTGTAAAATATCAAAACTTGCATCTATTGTGATGGAAAGTTCTCTGAAGACACTTGGGGAGAGGTGTGGATAAAGTGTTAGTGTGGGAACTAAAATCGTGCAGGGGCTGAGAGAGCCAGTTATGATTGCAATTTCCGCAAATCATTTTTTAAAAATAAACTAACTCTCTACCGTTTCGAATTATTTTATCCTGCTATAAACTATTTTTGGTGACGTTTTTGAAGAGGGACTATATTTACCCCCCCCCCCCAATTTTTTTCAAGTTAAAAGTAACCTTACATCAAAAACAAAAGAGGGTGCCCATATATTTAATTGTGTCGTTCATAATAAAAAAAACTACAATGAGTAATCACTAAAGATAGATAAACAATATATGAGTATAATATATGTATTTTATGTTAAAAAGTGACACAGAATGATAAATGAACATTCTTTGATTTGCTGATAACGCGGACCGTAGTGACGAGGGAAGAGGGAAATTTAAAGGCTGGAAAACATCAGAGCTAAGTTAGTATGTGGCGATAAAGGGAAAATTGAGTTCCAATTTCGAATGCATACCGCCAGAATGCGTGCCGATAAGACTGTAAGTAATTACCGAAAAGTAACTAAAGGATTTTTGTTATTTTGTTAAAAGGAGCAGGCCACCTCTTCGTATGTTATACCAAACATACTCTAAACAATAGCAATTATATATTCTCACATTAAAGAAATAAGAAACTGAAATTAGAAAATATCGAACTTCTAAGAAAATTCCCCACATTATTTTTTAGATCATAGAACTGCATTTAGTAATATGGATGGTAAAGAATCTATTCACGGTTAGTTTAATTAACAGTAGTTGATTGGTGAATGGCAGAAATTTGAAAAAATGTAGTTTGGTGGCTTAGTTTATCCTCTAGAGTGAGGAATGGAGAAGAAATTTTTTCCCCTCCAAAAGTAACGACTAAAACAAAGAAATAAATCGGAACATGGTTAGAATCAATAAAAGGTATTCTGTGCGCATGAAGCGCCTCTCATGGACCAGTACCGATATTTAGATTGTCCGAAAGTTTAGTTAAACTAATAAATTTAGATTTAGAATGAATATTTGGTAGTTGTATTGGAGAGAATTCTAGTAAGTTTCTGGAATTCTTCGGAGAATTTCCGACGGGTCTGATTGAATTGAGCAGGGATAGGAATGTGGCTTAACCTCTATAATTCAACGTTGTTAGGTTATTTCCTTATTATTCCATAAGTATTTCATCGTAGTACGTTAGAAATATTTAATGAACTTGTAATTGAAATATATCATTTATGTAATGATAATAATATGAAGTTGGAGTTCATTAACCATTACTAGTTCAAATACAAAGTTTCCCAAAATGAACAAAAATATACAGCTATGTTATAATTTTTATTTATTTATTATATTTTTCACTTTATTATAAAATATTTCTAAATTAGGTTTTCAATTAAATCTGAACATTTGGAAGTATGCACTTTTTGTCTCGAAAATCTTAACTTTTTTTATGTGGCAAATTAGAAATTGTTTTCAGCAGCAGAAAACCATTATGATCAATCATATTGATTTGTTATATTATTTCCTGTTCTGATATTAACTAGGGGACGTTTTAACTTGTAACTCACAGATTTGAATGCTCATTTTTGTAAGGGTAGTAGAGACCTATAATAGTACAAAACTAGAGTTGAAAAAAATAGTCTGTTAAATTTTAAATTATAAAATCATTGTTTGAAAATTTCCGGTCTGTACGGTATCCACCTAATAAACTCCCACTTAACTAATAAAGTTATGTAACAATCAATAGTTCTTCATCATATACACGTCTTATAACAGCAAAACTTTCTCAAGGCTCGTATTCTTCTCCAGCACTGTTTAACATTTATTTTCCTGGTCTCTCAATTTCCTCATGAGTAGAATGATCCTTATTTGCCGAAAAGACTGCCTTATACTATTTCATAGTAATTGAAAATCAAAATAAATAAATATAAAACTTCAGCTACATTTTTTGCAAACAAAAGCCAGCAATCATGTATCCATCAATATCCGCCCTATTCCGTTTGCACTTTATCTTGGTTTAGACCCGTTCTCGTTAACGGGTGATGGAAAAAAAAAAAAAAAAAAAAAAAAGAAGAAAAAAATACAGTAAAAAACCTGAAAACGTCTCCTTGCTTTAGTAAACTATTTAAATATAAAGCAAAACCAAGTTAATATCACACAATACAATAATCCACCCGATTTTAACCTATCCACCATAGGTTAAATTCTGTATGAGAATCCAACCTTTCCTAAAACACATAAGAATATTCATGTTAAACGACCTCTATCTCCCTCCAGTTAAAAAGTTACTATACCCGAAGCACCAAAATATAAGCGATTGGAAAGTACACCAAAGAACGTCTTAGAATATATAGACTAAATGAAACGAAGAAATTTCTGTTGGAAGAATCAGAATTGCTCTTTTTTAAATTAATATTACACATAGAACACAATTATCGTAAATTAATTAATACCATATTAAAGTACATACTTTAAAACCAATCATAAAATTATATTTTTTTATTTCATTGACCTAAAACCTCTTAATATTTTTATTATTATATAGGAGTATTATTGTTTTGTTTTATTATTATTGTTATATAGTTGCAAGAATGTATAATTCTTCGTCACAATTTTCTATTTTTAACAAAACAGAGAGGTTTTCACTTCAGAACTGTACAAGCAAAACTGAACGTGTAAACAGCATCGACTAGAATTGCACGAACTGGCATGCACACCCATGGCTTGCGCAAATTGGCTTGAGCGTGTAAATTGGCCTTTACTATTAGAATTGTTTGTTTGTTTATTTCGTTTAACGTCATTTATGCTGCTATGGCTAATCGGACGATGCTACGGTGGGAGTCCTAAATTTTGCCTATCCAGGTATAATTAGGATAGGGATCTTTAACGAGTACCTGACATCGTACAGGCTCGGGACCCCCATTTTACGTCTCTTCCGAAGGACGGCATAGCTAAGGATTTTTTACTCCCTTTAAAAAATCCTAAGGTCATCAGCCGGGCTGCGAACCCGCGATCTTGGATTTAGTAGGTTGCTATGCTAACCACTACACCACAGGTGACCCCTATTAGAATTGTTATTAGATTGTTGTTGTTATTTTTACTATCTACTTTTTTCATAATTTCATTATCACTTACGAGTATGGCTCATTTGCTTGTGTAGGTCTTTATTGCATTTCCTTCTGTTTTTAAAACTGAATTTGGTTTTATAGAACGCTCATGGCACTTTGATATTCTCAAAATCCCGGTGCTACAGGCTACAGCTCCTACAGACAAACAGTTAGCCTAAATCGTACTTGCTATAAAGATACAGATTATTGCGTATTCCTATAAACGTGTCGTTTGAGAAATATAACTACCGTTTGAAATAAAGTCTTAAAAAACATTAATTCCAAATTTTAACGATTATTAACATATTTGTAATGCTCTTACAATTATTTTGGCTATTGTGCCTAATTTGGTGGGCATCCTTGTTAGAGTAAGACTAATCAGGAATAAATTATTAACAAGTAGTTTCAAGTGCTTTTTTAAATTTTTTTTCGGAAAGATAGCTTCAACTTCTTTAGTGAATTATTTTTGGCTTTTCGGAAATTATAAAAGTACACATTTTGACTTGTAAGAATCGAAATCAATTTAATCAAAAAGTCATGTATAATTACAGTTGTTTCTTTTAAAGTTCAGTGAGGAAATGTGTAGCGCTTTTAACTGTCTCTCCAAACTCTATTTATTCGTTTATTTATCCTGTTCCAATCCCCCTTTTATTTTCAATTCAGGGACTATGGGGATTTACAACTTTTGTGACAAGCATTATTGATGCAGTGTTGATTAACTTTGTTTAACATTAAATAATGTGGTTTGTTTACAGAATATTTTTGGTATAATAAATAGCCTATTGATCCACGAATAAAGTATAAAATTTTTCCATAGAAAATAATAAATAATTTATTTAATTTTTAAACTTGCGTGTCCACTTAAACAGTTTTTTTTTTAGATTCCGCATTGATAAAATATTTCTTACCCGGTATATATCATTAGATACTTTTATTGTATGATTTGCACGACACTAAACATTGTACCATAGGAGTTTACTTCTTACTTCATTGTAGGAGTGTTGTCTTATTTTTCTTTCTATAACATTAAATAAATATTTATGTATATGAATATTATCTTTTTATTTTC
Organism: Euschistus heros; assembly: GCA_003667255.2. NCBI lineage: Eukaryota > Metazoa > Arthropoda > Insecta > Hemiptera > Pentatomidae > Euschistus > Euschistus heros. The sequence continues at coordinate 876,253 of RCWM02000412.1, read as the reverse complement.
ATTTTAATATGTTCTCTGAAATATCAAGTATCATCCAAAGATTGCCCACCAAAAAGCACCTGGACATGATCTTATTACATCCTATATCCTAAAACTCCTTCCTCGGAAAGCCATCCTATTCCTAACATTCATATATAACGCTGTACTCCGAACAACATATTTTCCTGATCCTTGGAAATTATCCATAGTCAAAATGATACCCAAGCCCAAAAAGCCACTGGAACACCCTTCCTCGTATCGTCCTATTTCCCTATTGCCAATTATGGGCAAAATCCTTGAAAAACTCATCTTAAAACGATTGTATCCGATCCTAGATTCCAATCACATAATCCCAGACCACCAGTTTGGATTCCGAACATCACATTCCACAATCCAGCAATGTCACCGTGTGGTGGACGTTGTCTCCTCCGCATTGGAGCGAGGAATGTACTGCACGGGAGCCTTTCTCGATGTAGAACAAGCTTTTGACCGAGTCTGGCACCCGGGACTGCTTTACAAACTCCGTAAATTCCTACCTCCTACATACTTCCTTATCATCCGTTCATATCTTAGCGATAGAACCTTCAAAGTTAATCATAACTTTTCCTACTCCTCTCTCTTTACCCAATCTGCAGGTGTTCCTCAAGGAAGTATCCTTGGTCCAATCCTCTACACGGTGTATACAGCTGACATCCCGACGCATCCTAGCACCATCCTCACCACGTATGCTGATGACACGTGTGTGTTATCAGTAAACAATGATCCCTTTATTGCCTCCCAGACACTCCAATCCCATATCATAAAACTTCAAGAATGGTGTGAAAAATGGAGAATCAAGATAAATCCAAATAAATCCCATCAAATAACCTTCACCCTCCGTCGTAAACCCACGACCTCCTGTCCTACAATATCCTTTAACGATGTTCCACTGATCCCCGTTGAACAGATCCGCTACTTAGGACTCCATCTGGACAAACGTCTTACTTGGAATCCACATACAAGACTAAAACGACAAGAAACTGCCCGTCGTTTTCGACTACTTCAACATTTACTTGACAAACGTTCCAACCTTTCAATTAATTACAAAAGATTCATTTAAATAACATAATTAGACCAATTTGGACATACGGAGTTGAGCTTTGGGGCTCCACTAAACCATCCAATTCATCCCGTATCCAATCCTTACAATCCAAAATCCTTAGAAAAATCCTAAATGCTCCTTACTTCGTCACAAACAAACTTATCCACAAAGACCTTAATATACCTTACGTTTCTGACTTAGCTCAAACCAGATATCAATCATTTCATAGCAAACTCCACAACCATTCAAATCCATTAGTATCACAACTTGCTTCTCATTCCATTCCAGATAATCCTCCGAGGCGCCTGAAAAGAAGATGGCCTCGGGACCTTCTAATATAAAACTTCATAATAAAGAACCTTTATAAGTGCTACCAATGGGTAGGTGCTTTAAAAACAAGACTTGTCATTTTTATCATTGTCATCACATTTACTAGATGTATCATATTTTATATTGTATACAGTTGTAAATTTCAATAAATACATAATAAAAAAAAAAAAAAAAAAATTTTAATATGTCTCTAACCATATGTAATTATATTTATTTTTGTTAAGATTGATGAATTAATTTCCACTTCTATTGGGATTATTTTATTCGAAAACTAGTTTTGAATGCTAAATATTCATCTTTAGTTCTTAAACATACAAAATTTTCTACACATCACTGCTAGGTTACATGGATTAAATACACTAAAGTTTTCATTTTTTTTTTTTATATACATTCTTTATAACTGTAAAAAGTATACACATCGAGGAAATGTATTGACAATTATTATAATAACATGTTAAAACTTGAAAAGAACTACTCATCAGCAGCACTTTATTAAAAATTCTACACTAGAAGGTCTCAAATCCGTCTTTGTTTCTTACGCCTCGGAGGATTATCAGGAATGGAGTGGGAAGCAAGTTAAGAAACTAACGGGTTTGGGAGATTATGGGATAGGTGATGAAAGGATAGGTATCTAAATGCTAAAGTAGTCTGTTACGACGGGCAGTTTCTTGTGTTTTTTGTCTTTCAAAAGTGTAAGACAAGAAATCAAACATCAGTACTCAACTTAGGAGGTCTAAAAGATAACTGATATCGCGAGAAGTGGAAGGGGGCAGGTAGGTTAAATTTTTGTGATTTACTATGGGATTTTCCTTATGACTCATTAGATTTTTCCGTTCCTAAAGGAAACAAATTTAAAATGGGGCTATTGGATAAGTTTATTGATCATTTAAACAAAAATCTGGATCGGTTTTTAACGATTATATAATTTCTAATGATTCACAAATATTTAATTTTAGGCTATTTTCTACTTAATATATTTTTAATCCCGAGTCTTTATTAAATTTATGTTTATTTTCATTTAGATGAATAGCGATATTAAGAGTTTTGAGTCTTATTAGTGCATGCATGCTCTATATGTCTTTTACTCTTTGATTTACTGATCGTCTAGTTTTTCCAGTGTATTTTGCTTAACAGTCATTACATTTTAGAACGTATACACCGCTTTTTTGGAAAGGGTCTACTTTGTCTTTAGTTGAAGGGAAGTATGATGACAATGGTTTTATCTATTTTTAATGCAGTGTTTAAACCTAATTTTTTAAATTCCTTTCCGACTTTAGTGGATACTGGGACGTAATATGGTATCAAAATATATTTCTTCGGGGTAGCTTAATCCTCCGGGGGTGTTATGTATATATTATTCACAGTTTTATGATGTGTTTGTTTTCTTAAAATATTATCGATTGTGATTTTACTGTATCCGTTATTGCTAGCTATAGTGTATATTGTTATATTTTTGTTGATTTAACGGTATGTTTAAAAGGTGGTAGATTATGCTATCATGCTATAAAAAAAGGCTGCGAATTTATGTGTTAGAATAAATTATTTATTGAAACTATTTATTTAACATATAAATTCGCTATTCCATATCATAAACTATTATGTTCTATTCTATTACATTAAATTGATGATACCAACTTTTTCACTTTTTTGTAACTAAAAAAGTTATTACCGAAAAAAAATCTAAACATTATTATACAACTAAAATATGTTTAATATTCATGATGTGTAATACCAAATTCACTAAACTCCAAGAAGTATTCATTTATGCATTGTTACATGTGTACCGATGCTTGGTTACCTGAGTTCGGACTTACACGAGTACCCAAGAACGACAGTAAACAGTCGCCTGGAGAGAAACTGGAACCCTGAGTTGCGCTGTCAGCAGTTCTCGACTCCAGTCCAAGCCCCGAACTCCGCCTAGCACCTACGTCCTTCCCAAGTCCGCGATTTCGCGAGTGTCTTAGCGTGCTTCGAAAATTTAATTTTTATTTTTTTCAACATCAATTACATAAAGCAACGTCTTGTGGTTTATTTTCAAGGTAATTTTATTATTATTATTATTTTCAAATTGATATCAAAATGATTTCTAATAATTTAAAGTAATCAATTTAATTTTTTTTTTTATGTCTAGAAAATCGTTTCAATCGACCACGTAAAAATATTCAAATGATTTAATTTTTAAAATCCTTTCAAACATTAACAATTATCGTTTGATATACACATTTTTATTGAGACAAATATTTATTGTTTTTTTATAAATAATATCTATTATTTTTACATTATTTATAAATTTAAAGAATCATTAATTAAAACTAATAACAAAAAAAATGTTCACGTGACAATGGTTAAAGTGTATTGTTTTAATTAAAAAAAAAAAAAAAAAAAAAAAAAAAATATATATATATATATATATATATATATATATATATATATAAATTTATACATAGTAAATATAAAGTATTAAAAGTTTTATATCTTCATGCAAATTTTAAATAACCTCAAATAGGCTTTTAAATTTTATAAAAGTTATAAATGAGATGGTTGCTGTTGAAGTGGTGACTTCCTAAGTAGGAATGAAAAATATATACTCCCTTAACCTATTTTGCAAATTTAATGTTTGAACGTCCTAGGAACTACCTTCCTTAAGTAACCTTTTTAGGGCTTCTAGAGAGCTCACAGTCCAATGGATGCTTTTATGAAATTTCTAAGATAAAAGATATTTTAAAAAAATTATAATTTTTACTTAATTTAAATAATACTTAATTTATATTTAATATTTGTATTAGTATTAAACCTAAAAGCATCTACCTAATAGATCGAACGAAATTTGTAATTTCCTGAATCGCGATTAGGAAAAAAAAAAATATACATAATATCTGACTTTTTTAATTTTATAATTTATAAAAGTTACAAAAAAGAGATGTTTGATGAAAACTTCAAAGATGGTGGAGCTCGTCACAGTATCTGAGCTAACGCCTAATTCTCCAAAATTCACTTCAGATGAAATAAGTGTTCAGAACTTCTATTTTAATTTTATATAGTGATAACATAAATTAATTTTCCTATTTTCATTCTTTTTACAATATTCTGGATGAATTGCATATTTACTTTCTTATAAAAGAAATCTGAGAAAGATAAATATGTTCATCAATTTTTTTTGATATATTCCAAATTTAATACTGCACATTCTTTCGATTAATTTATTGATTAATATTTAGCCACTAATGATTCATTTGAGTAGATGCGGTATACTATAAAATAAATAAATAAATTATAAATTGGTAATTAGTTTATAGATATTACGGAGTGATTAATTCCGTTCATATTACATATATTAATCATTATTATGTTTATATGACACAATATTTCTTCCTTTAATAATATATTGTAACTCAGAATGAATTAGTGATAAGTTTTGGAAAATTTCAAGCTTGCAGCTTTGATAATTCAGGTATAGTAAATCTGAATTTTTAGACATTATTTTGGTCTTATGTTTTTAAGATATTCTCAATCGAAAAATAAAACACCATGGAATTTATTTAACTATAGACAGTCGTTTGATTTGCACATTTATATTGCTTACAAAGGATACATATATTTCCCTACGTTTTGCGTTGTTTAACATGGATTTTCGATAAATATTTTGTAAAACTATACAAAATCATTCTAGTTTCCGAGGTAAATATGTTTCTTAACTTATTTACTTTCTTATTAACTCCACACAAAATTTGTATTAGAATCGAATTCCATTTAAAAAAAAATTTAAATCAGTCGATATATTGCTCAGTTTACGACTGTGGTAATCGCTTTACTAAATTGATGTACGTTTTTGATTTTTTACGTCTGAAATATAAAATATTATTATATATACGTCGGTATAAAATAAATAAATTTATAAAATAATATAGTAGACATGTACTAGAAAAAATAAATTAAAATTGTTATTGCATTTCTTTTCCTGTAATATTGGGTACTATTAAGGGGACTCCATCAGAATCAATTGCACGTTTCCTCTTTTAACTTGGATAACTCTTTTTTAATTAAAATAATAAAAAATATTTAAATTGATAGTAGTTGAATACAATTCATAGTCAAGTATGATAGTTTAACAGATAACACTTTTATGAAAAATTTTATAAATATGTTCAATTTTTTTTTTTTTTTAATAGAATTATTTATTTATATATTAAAATCAAAAACTGTATAGTAAAATTCATCTTTTTAATTATAACAATTCAAATATATAATGACATTTTGTCGAGGAACTACTGATTGATAGTACTCCGCTATTTAATTTAACTTTTTAACTACTTGTAGTTTATTTATAACTGTAAATATGCAGTTATTTTACCTAACAATAAATAGTTACTCATTTTTAAACTAAAATAGAACCTTTTAAATTAATATTATTTATAAATCTGGAAAAACCAATTTGGCAAGTATCTTAACAGTAAATATACCTTTGACGCTGAGTAATTATATTTATATTATATTATATAGATAAGTCATTCGTTTCCAAAATCTTTCCTGTTCCAAGTCTTTCTATTTTCCATAAATTATATATCTAGTTGCTAACTTTTTAGATTTTAATTTTTTTTAGGATCAATATTTTTTTTTTGACTAGCGTGCTAAGGTGACCTCTACTCTAAGAGCATACATTGCGTGTATTTACGAAACATTTATATTTTTGCTTTCATGTAACACAAACGAGTTCACACTTGAAATTTAAACTTCTTACACACTGAAAATCCAGTAGAAACATATTATTATTTTCTATATATATATATATATATATATATATATATATTTTTTTTTTTTTTTTTTTTTTATGTAATATGAACAATACTAAATAAAAAATAAAAAAGTGTTTAACAAACGTAATTGATTAAAATATATTCTAGCATAAATGTCCCTGATAGTGATGGACGGTGATGAAAAAACATAATCAATATTCATCACTTTTTTTTGTTAGCTATTTTTACATGTTTTATGTTTACACCCGTTTTGTTTGTGTTATGATTTACATGTTGTTAAGAACAGTTTTTTAAACATATGTTTACTAGAAAAGTAGCTTTTGTTTTTATAATCATAAAATTATAGAATGATTATCAAGATGATTATAATATAAAACGAATGATTGATAAATAGAATAGAAAAACAATTTTATTTTGAAACCAACCCAATAGATACAAGAATAACAAGTTACAAATGAAATAAGAAATAAATAAATAAATTAATATATATATATATATATATATATATATATATATATATATATATATATATATATATATCTTAATATATATAAATTACGTGTCGCCGCCTAGGGGCCGGCTAACACCTAAACTACTGAACCGATTTTAATCAAATTTGCATACCGTGTGCAGTTTGATCCAACAAAAAAGATAGGATACCTTATATCTTAATTTATAGTCGCAATATTATTTGTATATTATCTGTAAGTCACAATTATCTGTTAGCTCTATACGATTCTAACATATGGCAGTATAAGGTTATACTATTATATAAAAGGACAAGCAATGTTTCGTTTGTGTTCACTAACCGCCAAAAACTACTGAACCAATCTCTACCAAATTTTGACTACATCATCTTTATAGGATGGTTTAGCAATAGTAAAATCTAATGATTTTCAACTAATTCTTTATTGAAAAATGAATAATAAGTGGATAACAGTGAAGTTCAAAAATGGCGGCAATTGCCATCTACATGAAAGGTTAAAAGGTACAGTGTTACATAGAGGTGAACATTGATAATCAAATTTACTTATTTTCAATTAAATTGTTATAAAAACAGCTATATGAAGTGAAATATAACAAATTTTAACTAAATCATGTTCATAGTTCTAGGTTTAGCAACAATAAAAATTTAAATGTACAATGCTGAGTGTTAGAAACGAGTTTTGCCACACATTCACATACGTTTATGGTTAGAAATTAAAATCCAACCAGATCAAATTAATAAAATGATTTCTGTCGAATGAAAATTATTAAAAAACAAAATGCCGATCCTCAGCTGTTTAATATTGTGTGTAAAAATATGAACTTTGAACCTTTAGTGTAAGCTCTGATAATGCAGTTACTTAATAGTCTCTGTCCATCTGGATTACCAACTCATATATTAAAATTGAAAATTGGATGTCTAATTATGTTTTATGTTATCTTCAAACACCAAATCAATCTAAATTTAACCAAGTTAATAATGGCTGCTATGCATGAAAATATCTTCAAAAATATAACTTCCAATTGTTCACATTAATACAAGATTTTTATCGCTAAACAAAAAATCAATTATTAGTTAAAATTATCTAAGATCTTCACTTATGAGAGAGGGCGAAGCCTGGACGGGGGATGATGAAGTTATATATATATATAAGGACAAGCCATTTCCGTTCGTGATCACTAATCGCGAAAACTATAGAACTATTCTGTACCAAATATAACTACATCATCTTCATAGTTCAAGGAAGGTTTAGCAATAATAAAATTTATATATTTTCTGTTAAATTACTGTTTAAAAAGCGATAAATATGTGGTGTGTAGTAAAGCGAGCGCCATTCAAGAGAGGTTACAATGATCCGGTGTTAAATATAGCTAGAAATTGATAATAAAATTACTAAATTAAATTAATTTGTTATCCAAAAAGCTATAAATATGTGGTGTGACGTGTGGACTCCAGTGAAATTTAAAAATCGAATATGTGGCAAGCGACAATAGCGTTTTAGTAAAACTAATGAACCTATCTGAACCAAATTTTAATTACATCATCTTCATAGTTCTTAAAAGATTTACAATAGGAAAATTTCCTACAATAATAATTTATACTATTCTATAAAAGGACAAGCCATTTTTCGTTTTTGATCACTAACCGCGAATATTACTGAACCAATCTGTACTAAATATTAACTACATCATCTTCATAGTTCTAAGACGGTTTAGCAATATTAAAATCTACTGATTTTTAATTTATATTTTATTAAAAAAAGTTAATATGTGGACAACAGTGAAGTTTGACAATTGAACGATAGGTGGCGAGTGCCATTCTACACGAGAGGTTACAAAACAGCTTAAATTGATGATAAAATTTACTTATTAAACTATCAAGAAAATTATTAAATAAAAAATATTTAAATATGGTGTGCGATATGTGGATCCCATTGAAGCTTGAAAATTGACCGATTGTGTATAGCGCCATTCCACAATAGAGTTAATGATGGTAAACTGAACCTATCTGTACCGACATCTAAATAATTAATTTTCATAATTCTAGGAAGGTTTTGCAATGGTAAAATTTACAATAACTAACATTGAAATGTATAAAGTTGAGAGGCAGGACCGAGGATTGCTACACTGTCATATACTTTTATAGTTCGAAATAAACATCCAACCAGATGAAATCAATAAAGTTATTTCTGCCGAATACAAATTATTACTAACTCAAAATGTCGATCTTTTGCTTTTTATATCGTGTGTAAAAATATGATCCACGGGCATTTTGTCGTTAGCACTGATGATGCTGTTTATTTTCCGCAAGAGTTTATTAATAGTCTTTATCCATCTTGATTACCAATTCATACATTAAAATTAAAAATTTTATGTCTAATGGTGCTTTTACGTAATCTTCAACCACCTAATCAGTGCAATTATAACTAGATTAATAATTACTGCTATGCGTGAAAAAATCATTGAAGAAATAATGCTCAACCACATGCTAAAATACAAGAATCTTATCAATAAACAAATAAAACGTTAATTTTTAGTTTAAATTATCTTTATGTTTTATGTTTAGACATGTTTTGTTTGTGTTATGATTTACATGTTGTTAACAACAGTTTTTTTACATATGTTTACTTGAAAAGTAGCTTTTGTTTTTATAATCATAAAATTATAGAATGATTATAAAGATGATTATAATATAAAACGAATGATTGATAAATAGAATAGAAAAACAATTTTATTTTGAAACCAACCCAATAGATATAAGAATAACAAGTTACAAATGAAATAAGAAATAAATAAATAAATAAATACATATATATATATATATATATATTACTATATTTCTTGTTGCTTTGGTATGATAGTTTTTATTTTCTTTCATTCAACATCTAAGGTACTTATTTTATGAAAGCTTCTAAACTATTCAAAAAATGATGCAAGGTTAAATTTATAGTATTTTAAAAATTTCTCTAATGCAACTGTAAATATTCTAGAATTTTGGATTTACAAATTTGTTCTTCTAAACTGAACTTATCTCCCCACTTATGATTTCCTTTAATTATGAATAATAATTATTTCAAATAACAGAATTGTTCTTCTCTGTTGCTACGTCATGCTACTGAGTTCATCTATTGTCGGTGTTGAATATATTTTACTTTCACAACTTTCAGTTAACAGCAGCATCTAAAATTCATACAATTTTATTATAGTGAGTCGAGAAAATAAAATTACCTACCGAGAAGTAATGTAAGTATTGCCCACCTTAAGTCGTCTTGGATAAATGAAATATTATAGTTTAAAAAAAAATAAAATGAACATTAAAAATCCAACGCAGTTTTAATGTGTTTGCTGTTTTGAATAAAAAACAAGTAAAAATTTTTAATGATATGATCCACCATTTGGAGTCTCATTCTACATTACATCTCTTCCTGTCGTGAAGAAGTCGATAAGTCAAAATCGTGCACTATTCAGTAGGGTATATAATTTTGTAATTATATGTAGTTAATTATTGTAACGCACCTTTTTAGATATTTATATAGTAGTTAACTTTATGTTTTGAAATAACTTTTATAATTTTATTGTTTAATTTTATAACCGTTTTTTATTTTTCACTGTAGGGCATGATTATGAGAACGTAGTCTCGAAACGTCGCCTAAATAGTTGTTTTTATTTATTGACTGAACGTCAAGAACCTTGATAAACATCAAATAGTAATAGACTAGAAATATATCCATATAACCATGAATTATAAAATATTCGATTTTATTTTACGTTTAATATCAGTTAAAGATTTTGACTTAAAATCTGTTTTTTTTTCTTTTTTTAATCTATCTATTCTTTATAAGAATAATTAAACCTTTTTTCTTTACAAATAAGGGCTCATAGCTGGTAAAATGACCGGCAGTATAAAATGAAGCCGGGATAAAGTTATAAAGGCCGTTTTTGATTATTTTGTTTTTGATGCCGCTTTAAAATTCTGATAAATGAAATTGGATCACTAAGTGAATTAAATAAAATAAAATAAAAACATGTATTATTCACTGTTAAGAACTTTATTATTCATTTGTATACACTGTATTATTAATTTCTATTTTCCTAAGGTATTGCGCCAACTTATACGTAAGATGTAAAAGACTAATGAACTGTTTTATTAAATTTATTTTCGGATCTCCAGACGTTCTCACATATTTTACAGGTATTTGGAAATTGGGTGGCTTTACCCCAAAAACTGATGTCAATACTTTCTAGGTGCACTCATATTTCAATCTTCCGTGCAGATGTAAAACATGAGTATTTTTGTAATATACATTATAATAGTATACATAACATGTATCTTTTTACAAGATTTGTCTTCTTTTTTTTTTTGTATAACTCTTAAATTAATTATTAATCAATTTTTATTATTAACTAGCTTTCCCCGTAGCGACTTCGCCCGCTCTCATAATTAAAGAACTTTACTAATAGTTGATTAACTAAGAATGATTTGTTTATCTATAAAAGTCTTGTATTAAAGAATGCAATTGAGCATTGTTTCTTCAATATACTTAGCCCACTTTGCACAGGTGCCACAGATATTATAAATATATAAAGGCAGAATCAATAAGAATTTATTTAACATAACTCCTATTTGTTTAACATTTGTAGCTACATGTTTCGGAGAAAATACTCCATCATCAGGCTTCTAAATTTTTTAAAAAATTACATTAATCTATAAAATTACACCAATAGTTATTACCAACAGTACACCTCTTAATCTATGATTATTTTCACATTGTCCATTCTCCATGTTATAAGGAATTATATAATATAAGACAGAATCCATGATGAAAGTTAGGATGTTAATTTCTGCTATATTATTTTTAAGAGAAGTGGAAATAAAAAAATATGAAACCTATGATATACTTTCTCACATTTATTTTTAGATCTTTATGTTGTATTGAATTAATCATACAATCTGTCTCACTTTAGGGCATTAAGTATTATGGATGACAAAGAATCCATTCAAAAAAATATGTATACAGAAATTTTATCACTTAAATTGATACAACAAATCAAAACATATAAAACACCAAATCCATGTACAAATTAATGTTCTTAAGTTTTGTACCACTTTTACACATTAGATAAGAGGAAATATGTAAGAAAACATGAATTGATAAAACACTTAATCCTTTATGAAAATCATTTTGTTAACTTCTGTTTCACTTATTTACATTTAAGAAGACTAAATATCAATATAACAAACTAAACAACACAATCCAAGTTGAACCTGTGGAGGTTTGCTTACATGTGAGGTTATAGGAAAGAACTATCGATAAATTTAAACTCGAAGTGAAGCGTAAGGATCAAACTTGGTGGTGGCTCGTAAGCCGACTATTACCTAAAGAATTATTATACTATTTATATATATACTATTTAAAATCTTCCTAGAACTATGAAAATTTTGTAGTTAAAATTTGGCACAGATGGGTTTAATAATTTTACCATTGCAAACTCTGTTGCAGAATGGTGCTAACAACTTATCGTTCGATTATTAAACATCCCTAGTATCCACACGTCACACTAAATATTTATAGCTTTTTTTTTATAACAATTTATTTGAATTAAACCAATTTTATTATCAATTTCTAGCTCTATATAACACTGTACCGCTATAACCTCTCTTAAATGGCACTCGCCACATATCGGCCAATTTTCAAAATTTACTGCGTACCACATTTTTATCTCTTTTTAGCAACAATTTAATTGATAATATGTAAAAATTTCTTATTGCTAAACCTTCTCTCAACTAAGAAGATGATGTAGTTTAGATTTGGTAAAGATTGGTTCAGTATTTTTTGCGGTTAGTTTTGTTTTATAAAAGTAAATTCTATGAGTAAAAATTTAATTATTCAATTTATTCATGGTTAAACTCTTAACAAATATTACTAATTAAATGTTATTTTAATAACATACCTACATATAAACCTGAAACATCAAAATGAATTTGAAATCGTTTTACGGAATTTTATTCTTTTTAAAACCTTCCAGATTAATTTAGAACATATGTTTTATTGGTAATTGTTTAATTTATAAAAAATAAATATTATTTTGATATTTTTGGGATATTTCTTGAACCCCAACTCTGATTTAAATAAAAATTTACAAAAACCTTTCCGGGGATATACTTAATAACTTCCCAAATTTTCACGGCGATTGGATGTATGGTTTTTGAATCTATCGAGAACAGACAGACACACACACATTCATTTTTATATATATAGATAGCTATCGTAGCCAGATGATTGTTCTATGTACTAAAATCATATGTTATTCTTAGTGGACAAATTGTCGCAGAATAAAGTTCATTTTCTTCTTCGTCTTTTATACGGACATCCCCAATGTTATGAATAAAATATAATATTTCGTTGGTTTTAATTTTTTTATTTTTAAACAATCACTGATATAAAATGAATTACCTTTGGCCTATATCTACTCAACTGGTGATCTAAACTTTGTATACGCTTGTCTAATACACCCCAAAGATGTTAGCTAGAGTTGAGTTAGGGGGTGCTGCCCCCTTCAAAGGTGCGAATACAACCTCGTTAACACACCCCGTGATCTTATTTCAAGGGTGCGACAGTGTTCCGTCAAGCATACAAAATACATTTAAGGGTGTCATTGATCTACTTTAAGCACCTGGATTAAACTTTGCGTAGGTTTATTTACTTTAAAAGTATCTGGTGAAAGAACGATGAAATAAAATGTCTGGCTATCTTTAGGAGTTCGTGAGGTGTTGTTTTGTGGAGACACGACTTCAAAAGTAACTTTTTTGTTGAAGTTTTAAGATATAAAAAAAAAGTTATGTATTAATTAAGAGGGGAAGAACATTTTCACAAAAACCGTGTCCAGAAGTTTGATGAGGCATAAAGGCAAGCTTTTAAAAATGTATGTTTCATTATTATTTTATTCGTAAATGCTTTATTTGTATTTTTATTTGTTTGTAGACTTAAATAGCATACTAAATATATCCTCGCCACTATGTAGAACTGTACATAGTAGAAAGAAATGCATTTTTTATTTCGTTTATTTACCGTTGTATTTTTCTAGACCTCTCTGTGGTAAAATGGCAGAAATTCGTGAAGATGACATTAGTGATTTCGGTCTCCTATTTGTTTATTAGATTCGAAATTTTACCCTATAGTCCAGTCAATAAGCACATTGTAGAGTGCATGGAATATGCAATAATTTTTTACATTATAGCTTCGTTAGGAATCGATAGGAAAAACATGTTTCAAATTAACATATAGGCTAATTAAATTTCCTATAAACTTTATTATTATAAATTTGTCGTAATTCTAACCGTTAACGAGATATACGTTATTGAAAATTTGTGATTTTCGGGAAAAAACAAATGTCACATCACTTTTTTCAAATTTTTTCTTCTATTACGTTCTACAGACGTTTCTCAGAAAAAACGTCATAATCGAAATTGTAGAGCATTAAAATTACTTTAATTTCGTATATACGTTTTTATTTGCTATTTGCTTCAAATGTTTAACAAAAAGAAAGGTAAACATTTTTTTTTATTTCTAAAATTATCAATTTTTAAAAACGTATATCTCGAAAACCGTTGAAATTTCGACGAATACGTATATAATTAATTTTGTAGGAAATTTAATGAAGCTTTAATTTTGATCTGCAGCATATCTGACAGCAGAGTCCACCGTTATCGATATATAATCGAAAAACAAAATTGGGGGACTTTTAGTATTTTACCTTCTAACTACTCCTAATGAAGCTATGAAGTAAAAAATTATCGAATATTTCATGCACTCTACACCTCTCATTTCAGCATTATTTATCTGGGGTCGCACATCTCTGAGAAAACACGTTTGTAGGTTCTCATTCCGAAACTAATTGTTCGAGCCAACATTTATATTTTTTATCTGAATGCTAGTTAAATTAACTATAAAGTAAATACAATAAACGTATATTTGAAATTAAAGTAAATTTAATGCTCTATAATTTCAATTCTGACGTTTTTTCTGAGAAACGATTGTAGAATGTTATAGACGCAAACATTTGACAAAAAGTGAGGTAACATTTGTTTTTTCCCCGAAAATATTTCCCGATTTTCAATAAGATATATCTCATAAACGGTTAGAATTACGACAAATTTATATATAATAAATGTTATATGAAATTTAATTAGCTTTTATATTTATTAGGAATATATTTTTCTAGAGTCATCCGTTTTCGAGATATTTTCGAAAAACCAAAAAAACTGAACTTCTCTCCTCCCCCCCCACCGTTAGCTCACCCCCTTGGGGCGAGGACTTTTAGTATGTTTACCTCATACTGTTTACTTCATACTATCCACTCATTGACTGGACTAAAGCCTTCTAGAAAACAATTGTAATCGAACGGATAAAAAAAAAAAAAGAAAGTGTTTTTTCACTTTCCTTAGTTTTACATTGTGCTGAAGAAATGTTGCTGAAGCTTATACTGTGGAGATTAGCCGATTAGCAATAAGCGCGGACCTACCCGACATTTTATTCATTTATATTTCTAAGCCTAATAATATGTTGATTGAAATGAAAACATTACCAATATTGATTATAATTTATATTTTAGATTCATGTTTGCAGTTGGTTATTTATACTATGAATCGACTTTTTGTTATCAATTATCAAAATTTATGAAAGATCACGAAACCTTCCTGGAACTATAAAGATGATGTGGTTGAAATTCGGTTCAGATTGGTTCTGTAGTTATCGCGGTTAGTGATAACAAACGAAAAATGGCTTGCTCATTTATAAATTAGTTTAGTTTAAAGCTATCTATGTAATACTTTAAAAGAAAAAAAATCGGAAATACATAAAGTTGTATTTAAGAATTGCTTTTGAAAGATTGAATAGGATTTGTGCTTTCAAGATAATAGCTGAGATGTCACATTAGAAAAAAATTAATTCTATAACTCCTGCAATACTGAATAAAGAACGAACGTAGCCTACTTTTCTTTTTTTTTTATTAATCACAGTTTTGATTTTGTGTCATATCTATAGAATATTAAATCTTAATTGAAATGTGATGTAAAGTTCTGTAACACGATATCTTTTGTGGCATAATTGAATTCCAAATTTCACAATTAACTATCTAAGCTAAGTAAAGTAAATTGCTGACTTTTGCTTTTTTTTCTAAAAAAAACAAAAAAACTCCCGGTACACACTGGCTTCTTTGTTATTGAAAGCAGAAGAACGAAAATAAGACTTATAGGTTGTCCTTAAACTTAAAACTTGTACTGACGACTATAAAGCTATCTACGAACGACGTGCCTGGAACATTTCCGAAGCACAGATCGGCTTAAGAGAATAGTCAGCCGACAAATTGACCTCTTTGCCAACCGACTAATCGGTCCATCTCTAATTAAATGCGTTAATTTAAACATTGTTCGTTTTGAACTTTTCTTTTCAATTTGATTTAAGGCAAAACTGACCTAACCTAACCCCAGTTTCTATCGTCTATTTACTATTCTCTTTTTTATTTATTTCGTTTAACCTCACTTTATGCTGCTATGGCTAATCGGACGATGCTACGGTGGAAGTCCTAAATTTTGCCTATTTATCAGGTATAATTAGGATAGGGATCTTTAAGGAGGACCTGACATTGCACAGGCTCGGGAATCATCTCCATACACCTTGTTTAGAAATTGCTTACCCATTTCCATTTGTGAAGCTTGATCATTCTCTTCCTTTTATTTTTCGTTTTATGTTTTCGATGTTTTTATGTAAAATATTATAAATCAAAAGAGGTTATTGAGACAATAACAGTTTTAGTAATTACTAGCTAGGACGACACTTTAACTATTCATTTTTCTACGGACATTTAATATTCACTATAACACTTGAGGTAGGCATGATGATATAGAAGGATCAATACAATTAGGATTGATGAATTAAATTCTCAATAGAAGTGGCATTTAATTCATCAATCCTAATTGTATTCACTATAATTTGTTGAAAACTATTTTAAAATTCCCTCTCGCTCGACGGAATTCTACATTTGTCCTTTCAAGATGTAGGTTAGTTGAATTGGACAATTTAAATTTCATTTCACTCCAGAGAACTTTGAACAGAATCGTGAATCTAATGGGACATATATTCAGCCATTCCAAATCGATTACGTCCGGCTAAATTTAAAATTGCATACCCTCTCCTTGCGTATTCACTGCAGTTTAATGGCTTTTCCATGTTTTTCTTCTATTTTGAATGAATTTATATTTTTGTCTAGCATGCAAATGAGTTTCTGATTGCAATTCTATCGAACTATGAGGAGCAATTAAGAAACAATTTAGTAATGTTTTTAATAGTAGAACTATTCTGCATAAAATTGGGATAAAACGCGGCTGTTTTTATAATATTTTTAGGTCAAGAAACTCGAACATATTTAAATTTAAATTAATTTTAAGTTTTAGTAAAATGTGATTATGTTTTTATGTAAAAAAATATTTTTGTTTTGGTGGATTAATAATCTTATGTACTCAAACTTGGGTAGGTAAGACGGGTTCCATTCCTTGGTTCAACTAGATTTCAACTGGCGCATACTGGTCCTTTTTACGAATCTAGTTCTTGAAAAATCGTAAAACTTATTATTTTCATGTCTCAACTAACAATGTATATATTGACTTATAAATTTTTAAATGGAAAAAGTAAACTCAAAACTAAAACCACAAGAAACTGCCCGTTATACTTCAACATTTACTAGACAAATGTTTAAAGCTCCCAATTAATTTCAAAAGACTGATAAGATTATCTGGTATTCAATACTTACAATCCAAAATCCTTCGAAAAATCCTCAATACTCCTTAATTTGTCACCAATAAACTTATTTATAAAGATCTTAATGTTTCATATGTTGCTGATTTAGCGCACACCAGATACCTATCCTTTCATAGTAACCACTCAAATCCGTTAGTTTCTCAACTTGCTTCCCACTCTATTCGTGATAATACTCCGAGGCGACTGAAACTAAGATGACCTTATAGTGTAGAATTTTTAATAAAGTGCTAATGAAGAGTAGTTCTTTTCAAGTTCTAACATGTTATTATAATCGTTGTCAATACATTTACTTGATGTATATATTTTGTACATTTGTAAATTTTAATAAATGTATATAAAAAAACAAAACAAATGGGAAAAACTGGATGGTGAAACCTGATTTGTGCTGACTTATTTCTTCGGAATGTATGTAGGATGAAAAGGAGGAATATCTAAGCAGTGGTATATATTTCAAACAAATACAATAATGAAAGGTATTCAGGCGAAATGCCACGCGTGTAATGACGACTTCTGAATCGGACGAAAAAAAAAAAATTACAAAAAACGCAAGTGGACGTGACTGTTTTTTTTTTTTGTTTTTTTTTAAGTACAACAATTACTTAATATTTATATGAAACAGTGTGCTGGTTCAGATTGGTTTCCTAAAACTTGGAATATTTAAAACATGACGTATAGTCATTTTTGTTATTAATTAAACAATTAAATCACTAAAACCTTTTTTTTTTTTTTTTCTTTAATATATAAACCGTTATTAACAAAGTTTTTCTTGAATTATGCTAGACGATAAAAATTATTTGGCAAAACAAATTTTACAGCACCTGTTTGTACACTCAAAGGGAGCTCTGAAATAATTTATTGATAAGTGACCCTATCAACTGCCAGTTTACCTTCTCCTCTTCTCTGTCCGTTTGTTCCGGATTCAGGAACATGTTACCACTTGTTAATGATACCTTTAATCCGGGTTTAAGGGGTCCCATTTTTCATTTTTAATCAGCTAGGTTCTTAATTTGCACCACTGAAGTAATTGGAATAAGATAGTACATTTGGGAACAAACAACTTTATACGATGATAATTAAATGTAAGTAACGTTAATCCTGCATACAGTCAACAAATTTGAATGACTTTAATTCAAGGTTACTTTTTTTATAGAATATAAATTGTACAAATATAAATGTGTCCAAACACAGGTACAAATATCAGAAATAGAAATGAACTACCAAATCACTTTAATATATCTGTTTCACGGGAGGAGTTTATTGAAGGCATAAAGAACCTCGGGACAGTAGATTTTCAGTTATTGGACTATTGGCAGAGTTTATGAAGGTTTCGGGTCCAGTATACAGACATTATTTTTTTGGTAATTTTATGAACAAATAACAATCGCCATCTCTTTCCATTTATATTGTTGGTAGTGAACCAAAAATGATACTCAGATTCTGTAATAAATAGTAAGTCTTTATTATAATCATAATTCAATTATAGTCGTTTGTAAAAGTTCTTTATTCTATTGGTATTTATTATTTGAATATAAAAAAATAAAATAATAGTATAAAATACTTACATACGAGGGGTCACCTGTCGTGTAGTGGTTAGCATAGCGACCTACTAAACCCAAGATCGCGGGTTCGCAGCCCGGCAGATGACCTTAGGATTTCTTAAAGGGAGTAAAAAAATCCTTAGCTATGCTGTCCTTCGGAAGGGACGTAAAATGGGGGTTCCGAGCCTGTGCGATGTCAGGTACTCGTTAAAGATCCCTATCCTAATTATAACTGGATAGGCAAAATTTAGGATTCCCACCGTAGCATCGTCCGAATAGCCATAGCAGCATAAAGTGACGTTAAACGAAATAAACAAACTTACATACGAAATTGAACTAATAAAAAAAAATGTTCCTTTTCAACCGCAATAGATTAGGTATATTACTCAAAAGTTAAGGATCGGCTTCTTTAGTATATTTTCATCTCTTATCTTAAGAAATAGCTCCGCTAGATATTCTATTGACTTTTTAATTTAATTTTTAAAAAAATTACTTTTTAGATATTTTTTTAAACTTATTCACTACTGTTGGATTAATTTAATTAAAAAGTTAAAAATACACTATCAATCCTTGAATTATTTGTAAGTTCAATGAAGGATATGTGCCTTCTACATAGGGACAGTCCAATTCCATTATGTATAATATTCAAAATAAAATTGTTTGTTTAAAAACAAGAATTGTCAAGAAACATTCCATTGGTATTTATCCAAAAAATATAAATCCAGATAGCCGTTATAATTTTTTTTTTTTTTTCTTTTTAAGTTTAGCCCGTTTGTATTTAATATTTTAATTTTATTTATAATTCGTAATTTTTTTTTCTTTTTTTAACTTATTGTTAGATTTTATTCTTATTGATATTACAATTTGTCTCTGTGATGAGCATTAGGTAATATAGATAATGATGTATTCATTCATGAAATACATAAATAAATTCATAAACACGCAAATAAAATAAAAATTTAACTAATAATATTATGTAAAATTATAACAATTATCTTTAGAAATAAAAGTAATAATAATTATTATAAATGATAAAAATACAACCAATGAATATAATAATCATCCAAAACACAATAAAATTATAAAAAAAAAAAAAAAAATTAAGATGCAGTCATACAATATATCCCGAAAGGTATTCCAGCAGTGCTCTCAGCTGCATCACTGGTATAAACTAATATCCAGTGGAGGAATTCCATAATATCGCTCATGGGCAAGAAAAGTGACACAACTCAAAAACATCAAATTTTCCAAGAGAGCCAAAAGAAGTTTTAGAGTTTTTCGTAAAGCCGAAAACATGGAAACAGTTATAACCAAAAATCCGTAACACAAATCATAGGAACCCTCAGAACCATCTCTTGAAGGAAGTTAAAAAAATTGATTAAAAGTACTCCTTCCACTATCGCAAATGCAACCCCTTTGAGTTATGACGTTTTTCTTGCTCTACATTCTTCTATTTAGGAATAGTACCAGTCAAAACTACTTACTTGCACACATAGCTCTGTGTTGTATTTTCCGTTTATGGTAATCTTTACGAAAATAATGTTGGGTTTTGAAGAAATTCAAAAGCAATAAACTGAACTTTGCAGAAAAAAAAAGGTATTTATTCTTTAACCACGAATATTTCGTTACATTTGATGTAAACGTTATCACAATCAAAGGCCAATTTTGGTAAGCCTACAAAAATAGTTTACAAAAACATTCATTAGCGCTAGGATACAAAAATTAACTAGATAAATCACAATTTTCTTGTAGTTTTGATTACATGTAAGAACAACAAATTATTTCTTCATAAATGAGATCAGTCTTTAAGTCACCATTTTTCAATGGAGGTACAAAAAAAAAAGGAAGTTATGAAAATAATGATTTAATTTTTTCTCAAATTATAGAAATTATCATGAACCTTATAAGGAAGAAACAAAAGAAGCGTAACTTAGTGGTATGTGTTTGGAATCAAGCAAAGACAAGCAGTCTTGTTTTTTTTTTCGTTTATTCAATGAGAATTTTTTAGAATACGCCTTATGTGAAGTAGAATACTGTTTATTACCTCTACCTTTAGTTTCAACCTCAAAAAAATCAATTTGATCACAAGAGTTATTTAAGCTGAACGAAGAAGGCTTAAGCTTCTCAAATTTTACAACTTTGATTTTGGAAAAATGAAGAGGATTGCCGATACTGTCGTTCAAAACCATAGCACCACTCATCTCAGCTGTCAATGGCTTTATGCCCAGAAAATCGGAATGAGCTAGCTCATTCACAGTATAAGGACGCCATTTCTTTTTGGCTGTTCTAATCAATGTTGTGTACTGCTGTGGAATATAAATAGTCCAGATTTTTTGGCTTTTTTAATTTTTATTTCAATCACAGAATAAACAACGTCTCCCTCGTTTTGATTGTGACCACAGAACAAAAATTTAAGTGTAATTTTTCATATGTTCAGCGTTCTGACAGCATGCAGAAATACGTATAAGATGAATTTGTTCTTATTCTGCCCAATACTATTGTCAAAAAAAGTCAATTCTAAATTTTCGTTTTCCTGTAGCACTGCAGTTTTTTGTAAGTACATCCATAAACATGTGCCTATTTCGTTCACACCACGCTGTCCTTTACATTCATCCAAATAAAAAACTAATCAACTACATCAATACCTAGCTAGCAGATAGTAAAATTATAACAATTAATCCTCGACTTATAGTAAAATATTGAAACGTTGCCTGTAGAGCATGGCGTCACTGCCTGAAGATCAAATGTACTGACGATGAAATTTTAGTTATCAATTTGGTGTTAGTCGTTTTTTTTTTTGCTCGGTGACTCAAAACCTTTTCTGTTCCGTGAGCATCGAACTTCGCTTTCGGTCCACGTCATCAGGCGCATTTTTGGCAGCCTTACACAAATTGCACATATCTATCTTGGGAACAAAAGAAGAAATATACTCCTTATTAAAAATCCTGGAATACATGATAAGGTTGGCTGCCGGCTCATTCTTTTCTTCTTGCGTTTTTAAATAGTCACGATGAAGGTGATCTGCCAAGCTCTTATCGCCAGGAATGAATTCTCTAGTGGAATGAGCACGTATGTAATGACTCTCTACTATACTTTGTAGTATAGTAGAGGTATACTTTAAAAAATAATAATAATAAAAGTATACTTTAAAAAATAAATAATAATAATAATAAAAAAAGGGGTATACTTTCTATATGTTTCATTACGGAGTGTTTGATTGATTGATCTACCTGTCTGTGATTCTCGTGTTTTCCTCGCCTTTCAATTTCCATGAAACCTCTGATTTTTTTGGCCAAAACGGTGCGAATCGGCCTGTCATTTATACCTAAAGTGTTGCGAATAACTTGAGTTCACGTTGTTCTGAATTACCAATGAAAAGATGCAATTGCACAGGAACTCGCGGGGAGTGTCGAAATGTACGCACACAGCAGAAGTGTTCAAATGTCCACAAGAAAACCGTCCAAACACAAATTATGAAACTGTTCTCGACACTCTGTACGATCTACCATTGTGATGTTCAAGACACAACTGAGATGTGCCATTTTTCCTGCTTCCCCCGTTCGCTATGTGAGCTATGGAAAAATAACACATAACGAAATCCTGCCCCCCCCCCCCCCCGCTGAGATACCTTTATGTAACTTTTCCTGTTCTAAGACAAACCAGAAACGATCAAAAATGAATTTTTTTGAGTTGTGTCACTTTTCTTGCCAATGAGCGATACAGTATGATCGTATCATGTATTATAATTTTCTAATTATTATCTATTATATTTTATTAGGACTAGACTATTATATTACCATCAGTATACTATTAGTATTCTTGAATACTAATTTACTAATTTAATACTAGATACTAATTTAATTGAAGGTGGGACAATTTTTGTTGGGAGATCCGTAGGAGAGTTCATATTGTAAATGAAGTATGACTGTGTTTTTAACTTTTAATTTAATCTATTTCATTGAATATTTTCTTCACTTTATATATTGTATACTTATAGGTCCTTTATTTTTATTTTCACTTTATTGAATGTATTATCTATTATGAGGTTCTAGATGTGTTTTTCTCTCTTCTTTTCTTTTATTACTAAATGTACATATTCAGTAATAACATTCTACATATTTTACAATAACTTTAGTATGGGTTCATAAAGCCATCCATAATAAATTTTGCCCTCTTTAAGGCAGACTGTAATACTTTCCTAATGAAAAGATTATTCGTTCTCTTGTTTGGAAATTTATTTGGTACCTACTAATTAGATTTTTTAAAAAATTATTTCTATATTTGTGCAAAGAATGTATATCGTAATTTAAGAATAATTTAAGAATAGTTAACAAAACCTAATTATATATATTTTTATATCACTTCATCGTCAGACATTCCTGGTAAAAATCTATATATCTTTTTTCTAATATATAGATATTATTAATTATTCAAAAGTATGAGAAGAATTTATTTTAGTTATTGTTAGACAAGCAGGTACTGCCCAAAGGGCTTGTAATTATTTTTCTTCAAGATAGTCCGCAGATAAACGCTGACAATTCTCTTCACCTTTTATATAGGAATCATTTTGTGAGAAGTAAAAGGGGGGAGGCATCTATTTACAACGGGGTTTCTATGTCTAAAAAAAAACAAAAACAAAAAAATCTGGATCGGTTTTAAACATAGAATAGAATAGTTTTTACTCCCGAGTCTTTATTAAATTTTTTTATTTTATTGTTCTCTAACCTCTGCATTTTCAAGTTGCAATTACTTTTCGAAAATATCATCAGTAAATACCAAGTCTATAAATGCAGTTAATAGCGTGTTTCGGCAAAAGGACAGAACTTTTAAAAGGTGTGTTCAATACACCTTAAATATAGCCTAGGACTTGACAAGTCCTGGCGGCTAGCATGTTTTTCTAGCAATGGCGTGCTCCTAATACAAAATCGACTCTGACGATAGCGCTGTGTTAATGCTATTTTAAGTAATGCTCGTTTTTAGTGTTAATAATTAATCGTTTATTTATTTTTATTTGAATTACGTTGTTTTCCTATTAACTGTAAAGTACCGAATAAAACGATAATGAACAATTAATTTTTCTTTATATAATTAGATTCGATATTAAGATAAAGAATACTCCATGAAGTAGAGTAATACACAAGTATTTCTCGATTTAAAAAAAAATTTCCTGAAAAATTTGGCTTGGTCATATTAAAATTATTTTATTTATTTTTTATTATAATATTATGTTTCATGGAAAGTTACTACCAGCCCAAATCAATAAAATATGCAGGAGGGAGATTTTTTTGTCCTGTCCCATTCCAAAGCGATGTCCCCCATCGGAAAAGTATAATCACAACACGTCAAATGGAAGATATTGATCATATTACTTCAACAGATCCAGGTGAAATTCCAGTCTAGTGTTGCTATCATTATTTTTAAGAAGAACAATTATTATAATGATAACCTTAATTTTAAAAAAAATGTAGAATATGCTGAATAAATATAAAGGAGATTTATCGCGTCTTGTATAATCATCAAGAGAATTCTACCCAAAGGAGAAAGAATGTGTATAGTACACCGTATATATATATATTATGATAATATATATAATTTATGTATGCAGTATACATCATGTATTATATATATATATATACATACACAGATGCATTAATAGATATTCGTTTTAAGTCGAAAAAAAACATTACATTGCTCTTAATCTATAGAAGTGAGTTCATTTTTTTTTTTTTTTTTTTTTTTTTTTTTTTAATTTCTCCTCTTTATTATTACTGTTTCTTTTATTTCATTCATTCATTCATTTATTTTATAAGCTTTTATTTCATTCACCAGCATTATAAAACTATTTTTACCTATCAACCAAGTTAGTATGTTTCGTAGACATTTTTTGAGTATTTTTTTGAAAGAGATTTTATATATATATATTTTTACTATTTCACAAGGACTCACGTAAAGCTTCTCAACACATTTAATATTATTTGCATGTAGTTTCTCCGGAAAGAGTTTTAACAAAATCCTTTACCTATCAGCTGTTGCCTGCTCCCACTTTTAAGAAGTATATAAGACGAAAAACCGATTCACTGCACTGACAGGCGGGCAGGTCTAGGGTGCTTTGATCTTTGGATTCTCAGAATACTAGAGCTGCTAAAGAAGGTAAGACTGGAAAAGACGGAACCATCACTTAGATTTTATGTAGACTAGGGATAGGAATAACATACAAAGGCCAAGAGTATATAAATACATATCTGTACCTCGGAGGTACAGAACACTATGCCACATTTCTGTAACTTTATAGGAGTAATGTAAACTTAACAATTAAAAACCAAAAAGATTTCATTTCCTGAACTGTTTAATATAATAAATAACGAAATAAATTTTTACTTTCTATCCAGGCTAGAACAGCTTGGTAACCAGTCCTTCCTGTCCTAATTGGAGTACATAAGGATATTATGCCCTCCCCCCAAAAATAACTAAATAAAAATATTTGTATGTAACTTACCTTACAATTAATTTTTCTAGGACATAGAATTTTACACCTAAGGGGAAAAAGGTGAATAAGAATACGTAATAATGTATTTTTGGTAAAAAAGGACATAGTGTTGTGTACCTCTAAGGTACAGATATTTGTTAAATAAAAATAAAAATCATAGATAAATTTAAGTCGTTAATAAATATTAAATTGTATACAGAACTCTAAATAATAATTATGTTTAGTATATTTATTATTTGTTTGTTGTTTATTTGGGCTTAACCTCCTTATGTACTCCAACTAGCGCAGGAAGGACGGGGTTATCCTACAGGTTAGCAACCTATTCAAGCCATATTGAGAACGTCAAGATTCATTTAGTGGGTCCACCACGAAATAAATTTTAACTGGCTGATACCCTCGCTCTAACTCGCTTGGCTATCTAGTTTCTATTTATTATTTGAAAGTCGCGATGAAGTAAATACTCAAATGAAAATAAATAAGACATGTAAATTATTTGGAAATAGACCCACTTGCAGCACCTCAATTAATGTTCCAATGTTCTATATTGGAAGGTACTAAAGCCAACTTCTTTTAAGACGTCTTAGAAGAAGAGAAATTCGTTATTTTGTTTTTATCACATGTAAAAATTTTCATCTTTAAAGCGTTCTTGCGAAAAAAGCCAGCTGGAGTGGTATATTTTCATAGATATATAAGAACGTGAGCTATCATTATCAGAATTCACCATTTGGCTTCAATTCTTCTTTTTTCTATAGATAGAAGTCTACCCGCGATCAGTCCCATTTTTTTTCCGCCATACCTCTGATAACTTTAGTATTTCTCCTACGTGACTCGAATACTTGTTCATTTTCAGAACAATGCAGGAAGGCTGAGATAATTTTCTTCCAGTTATAATTTTTAGAATTTCGTCGTTATATAACTGTTACAGAGCAGCTTAGAGATCACAGGAATTATTTAATGATATGACTGAATTGATGAATTATAGGAAAAGAATTTTTTTTAAAGTGTTGGATTAATGTCTATCAAATATATTTATATATTAAGGCGGAATTAATAAAAAACGGGACAGATAAGTTATTTAATATAATAAATCAGCTTTTAACAAAATGTATAAATGGAGAATCTATCCCTGAAGAATGGAAAATAGGGTTTATGTCATCAATTCATAAAAAGGGTGAAAAAAAACAAATGCGAAAATTATCGAGGCATCACTGTCACATCAACATTTAGTCGACTGTATGGAAGAATTTTGCGAGATCTAATAGAGGAAGAATATGAAGGACAAGAAGCAGAAGAGCAGAGTGGTTTCCGCGCCGGTAGATCAGTCATAGACAATATATTCGTTCTTAAACAGATTATCGAGAAAAAAATTGCTACTAATAGAGAAACACATCTACTCTTCATAGACCTTCGAAAGGCTTACGACACCATTCCTATATTTAAACTATGGCAAGTATTAGAGGAAGCACGAATCAACCACACCTTAATAAAATCTCTTAAAGAACTGTATAGAGGCTCCATTACACAGATAAAAATGGGAAGCAAAACATCTCCAGGTTTCTTTGTAACAAAAGGTCTTAAGCAGGGATGCTGTGTCTCTCCCACCTTGTTTAAGATATATATAGAACATGTTTTAAAAACTTGGAAAAAGAAATGTAGAGGAATGGGATTAGAACTAGTAGGTACGTCCATATTTACATTACAATTTGCGGACGATCAGGTTCTCATTGCTCAAGACAAAGATGATATAGAATATATGACTCCAAAGATCAAATAAGAATATGAGAAATGGGGCCTATCAATAAATATATCGAAGACAAGGTACATGTGTGTGGGAGGTAGCACAGATGATTTGGAGATAGGAAACGACATAATTATGAAATGTGATAAATATAACTATCTTGGAGTACAATTGAATAATGAAGGGAAAGATTCACTAGAAATAAAAGAACGTCTAAGACAGGGAAGAAGAGCCATAAAAAGATTGAACGGAATTTGGTGGCACAATAAGATTTCGAAAAAAAGAAAACTGAATATATATAATGTTGTCGTAAAAAGCATAGCATTGTATGGAGCGGAAACATGGAAGCTAACAGAAAGCGATAAGAGCAAAATAAAAGCATTAGAAATGGATGTCCTTAGAAGATCTTGTGGAATCTCGAGAAGACAAAAGGTAACAAATGAAAGAGTAATGCAAATAACTGACATTAAAGAAACTATTATCGACAAAGTTACCAAGAAACAGCTGATATGGTACGGTCACGTGCAGAGAATGCCATAAAACAGACTTCCAAAAGTAGCTCTTACATGGGTACCGACTGAAAGAAAGAAAAGAGGAAGACCTAGAAGAACGTGGGGCGAAGGAATAAGAAAAGCAATGAATGAAAGGAACCTCACGGATGATCATTGCCAGAATCGTGAACAATGGAGAACGAGTCTAAAAGGTCGGACAGCGTAGACAAACGCTATAAACCGGCATATATATATAAAATATATTTATATATCTATATTATGGTTAGGGAATGTTTCCATATTATTTGTAACAAACTTTTTCATACTTAATTTATCTATTATACACACACACACACACACACACACACACACACACACACACACACACACACACACACACACACACACACACACACACACACATATAATAAAATATTTATATATTTTTTTTTTTTTTTTTAAAGCATTGGTAATATACTTAGTGAATACATGGGATAAGTTCTTCAAGAGCTGTAGAGCCCTTCAATAAATATATCAATAAATGGGATACGTATTCTACACAAGCTTATAGAAAAAATATTCTTTCATTGGTAGTTCTGCAGCTACTATTTTATATTAGATATGGAGGCAATATTCTTTTCAGATGCCTCGGAGAATTATCGGGAATAGATTAGGAAGCGGGGTTATATTTACGAACTAATGATTTAAGTTGAGATGGGGTTTATCATGAAAAAGATATGTGTATATTCAGGAGGCTGGCATTGAGATCTTTGTGAATAGTTTTATTTATTATAAGAATAGTATTGTGCATATTTCGAGAAGGTCTCTCAACCAGCGCTTCTTAAGTCACCGCCTTGTTACATTAGGGATTTCTGTTGTTTCCATGCATTACACTAGCCTATAAAAGTGTTTAACTTAATTTGTTATAAAATCAGATGTAGTTTTTTTCCAAAAGTGGTTCGTTACAGTTGGGATACGTAAGTCTGTATGTAATGTTTCCTTAGAAACATAGGAAGGGGAGTCCAATATTAGTTTTAACAACTTTAAATGCAATGTTAGGATGTTTAGAATATGTTTCTTTTTAGTAGATTTGTATTTTTGGTATGCGTAAGTCGATATCGGATTGAGTAAATAAGTGTACATATGTTTTGTTTGTGTCTGAGTGGTCATTTTGAACATTGGTGCAGGTTCGAACATAATAGTATTAATCAAAAGCTCAGAAATTTGCTTTTTCTACTTACGTGTAGGCCTCTTTTCAGTACATGTATATGTAACTATGACTTGTTATAGTTAGTTTTAAATTTCTGTAACTTACAAAATTTATTTAAATTGTTTAGGTTGTCTTCTAATTTAAGAGTGGTTTCAGTTAATAAAGAATACACCGATGATATATCTAATCAAAAGCTTGGGTCACCTCTAAATATGCCCCAGAAGCGTATTGTTTTAGGTTATCGGAGGATTTTACATTTTAATGTAATTTAATTTTAATCAAATTTCGAAAAAACTTAACGTTTTCTGAGTTTTATATTAAATATATATATCAACCAATACTTGCATCCTTATCTCCCCATTCCCCTTTTTCATGACACAAACCTTTAAGAGTGGTGTCGAAACTAAAGAGTTAAAATAAATGCCATCGAACCTCCTCTACTCTTTGTAGTAAATCCTTCGATTTTCTATTTTTTACACACATGGAACACATAGAACTGGAATCGGATCAAGTGACTTACTTGATCATACAAGACTTCCTATCCTAAATTATCCTTTAAGATATTCAATTACTTCCCGTTGAACAGATCTACTAGCTAGGACTCCGTTTGAACCAACAAATTCTTGGAATCCACTTGTAAGACTTAATGGTGTCGACGAAACCGATCATCGGCTCCGGTTACCCTTGCTTTCGGTAGGCAATTTGTCTAAGCTTTCAATTAATTACAACCGACTCATTTATATGACAATAAATAGACAGACTTTGAATTACATAGTCAAGCTTTGTAGCTCCACTAATATATCCAAATGATCTCATACTTCCAATTCAGTTCACAAACTCTATCAAAAACCTCGGAGTAGTATTCGATCAACATCTGTCTTGGAATAACCATATTTCCCAAATAACCCGAAAAAAACCATCTCCATTCTCAAACAGCTCCTAAGATTCCGTGAATCTTTCCCTCGCAATATCTCGCAATGCAATTGTTAGTGTCCTCCCTAATCCTTCCCCACCTCGATTATGGATGCTTAATATACAGAGGACTATCAAGCGATCATGAAATGAAGCTGAAAAGGTTAACTAATCCATTTATAAGATTCGTTTTTGGGATCCCCAGGCGTTCTCACACCACTTGCTGGTATTCTGAGTTAAGGTGGCTTTATACAAGTTTTCGACGACAATACTTCCTTGGTTCCTTTCTATTCCAATCCTTAAAGTCCAAAAAACCATCATATATTTACGACATCTTTGCCCTTCGTTCTTCCATTCATCTTTTGAATACCAGATCTCTGCCTATTGATTTGTATATCTCTTCTCAACTAACCGCTTCCTTTGAAAAATCATTTATTAATCGTGCAGCTTTATTTAGGAATTCCATACCTATTTCGATCCGCAATGCTCCTTCTCTCACTTCTTTTGAACATAATTTATTCATCAACCACCTCAATTACCAATCTTCCGAAATAATGTAATAATCGATTAGTGTAATAATGTTTCTTTTTATTTTATTTTGCTATTTATTAATTTTTGTTTTCATAAAAACCCGAAGATTTGTTTTTAATTCTAAAATTCCACCTTATATATTTATTCAGCCAGACAATAATACCTTTTGGATTGTACATTCATGTACAACAAGGTGTCCCTAAAGAATAACATGAATTAAAGATAAAGATTATTTTTCATTCATTTTATTTTTATACAAACGAAAACCAAATTTCGATAAAAAATAAAATTCTTTCAAAAATCTCCAATGCTCCTTTTTTGTCATAAATAAAAGACCAATATGATCATAATGTGAATAATACATAATAATTCACATATACATACATAATGTGAATAATTTTAATTTAACTTTTAGACATTTTATTTCTTATTATTATAAAGAATATATATATACTTTTTTTTTCACGATTTAACATATAAATAATAATTAAAAAAAATCTACGGTTTTTCAATTTAAAATAATATTTAATTTGTATATTTCTCTCTACTACATGAAACAACTCATCGTTTGCGATTTCTCTTTTAATTATTGTATGCTTCCAATGAATTACAAACAACTCATTTACATGACTGTACTTAGACCGATTCGGATCCAAATATCGGACGGAGTTGATCTCGACGGCTTCAATATACTAATTCATTACGTATCCAATCCTAGATATAACTGTTTTGGCCATAACAATAATTAATAATTACAACTAAAATCAATAATTCAAACCAAACCACCTTAAACCCATGAATTTCTCAACTGGCTTCCCACCCTATTACCGTTTATACTCTGAGACATTTGAAACACTAGTGTAAACTATTTTTAAAAGTGATTGTTTTATGTTTTAGTTTAATAAATTAGTAAGACAATAAATATATACATTAATGTTTTTATGTCCTAGTCAATGAATATAACTAAAATTGAATAGTTTCTTGTTTTTTAGTTTTATACATAAGTCCAAATGTGACTGTTGCAATGCATTGCACGATTCCATGATTATGTAATATTATTTTATATGTAAATATTATTCATTAAAATGAAATTTCATTATTTTGTTACAATAGTGATGTTTTTATATTTATTTTTTTATTATGAAAACCCTCCATTATACTACCAATAACAATAATATATTTAAAGTCATATTAGCTTTATAATGATTTTTTTTAATAACTATTGTTTTATTGGGTAAATAATAAAAGCTGCTTCTATAAACGGTAATAAAAAATATGGATGACAAAGAATCCGCTTATACAATATGACATATATTATGATTTTTGTTTACGTTTTTCTTTAAACGTCCTTAAAAAAGACATTCAGAGACATTCAGAGAGACATACTTCATTATGAACGATTTTAAAGTTCTTAGTTTGCTACAAACCTAACACAATGTAACGTTACTACGGCCTATGTTTTAGCTGACTAAAACATTTCTATGCAAACCAATTAGTCTATTAGCGTATGCAACGTACGTTTCTATTTCCTTTATTTTTTTAAAATATTTATATATAACTTTTATTATAATTATATTAAAATTTTAACTATGGAAAACATGGGCCGTTCAGCCATAACCCTAATCCCTTAGGCTTAGATTTGTGAGGTTTTATCTTCGTCAATAGTTCGTTTAAAACCTACCTATTACTTAGAATAGTTAAGATAAAGAACTATATATACTATGAATGTGCTCAAAACCACAACAAAGGCTGAAAGACAAGCCATATCTGTTAGTTAAAATATTTATTGGACGTTTAGGGTACTCTATGACCTTTTAGAACGGCTCATTTGCAACAATTAGCTTAGAGCGGCGATAAAAGAGACCATAGCCATCAGGATTTGCATGTAAACAGTCCCTACAACAATGTTTATTATCCAGTCCTATCAACATTCCGTTTGTTTCTTTAGGAAATAGTCGATGATTTTATTCAACTTTTAATTCATAAATATTTTCAGTAAATTTCTGAAATACAAAAAAAAAAAAAAAAGTAAATGGTTTATAATTTAGAAAGCAGCCACATTTTCTTTCCAGCCCATTCACGCGCCCTCACATCCTGTTATGGATTCTAATCTTGTTCCGATTAATTTCGATGTTTTAGTCGCTACTTTTTTAGGAGGGAGTTTATTCTTCTTCATTTACACACTTCGTGGAAGGCTTTTTTTTTCATATATTTTTCTTTCATTATAAATTATGATTACATCACATATATTTAAGTTGATTATTAGTATTGTATTTTAAGTTGAGTCTGGTTTATTTTCTTGGTACAGCATGTAATTTTGTGAATTGTAAAAACAAATTATATAAGAAATAAAGAAATTAAATAAATATTCATTTACACACAAACTTGAAATCCATATTCAAATTAATATTAACTTCTCATATTAAAATGAAAAATTAGATTATGGAAATAAAATAATTTTAATATAAAACAATAAATCAATTTTAAATTATTATTATAGTAAATCAGAATTGATTCTAAATCACACGTAATATTAACTCCTGATAAACTTTCTCACGTTAGAGAAGTGAAAATAACAAATTAAAAATATATATAAAACAAAAAAAAAAAAATTTTTTTTTGTAAGTTATGTTGTTAATTTATGCTATATTGTCTCACATTAAGGAGTATAAATAACAAAATATAAATCTATTGTACTCTAAATCCATGTTTAAACTCATGTTTTCAATTCTGTTTCACCTTTTTACATTTAATAAGACGAAATATCAATAAAATACACAAAACAACACAACCAAGTTGTACTTCAGTACTGGATGTTTACATGTGAAGTTACAGTAAAGAGCCATCGATAAATGTAAACTCGTGTACATACTCTACATATTTGGAAGAGCGCGTCGTCGATAGTAGCACCTTTTATTTTTAAATAAAAATATATACGATTTAAGAACATGTTCTAGAACTATTAATGATAATAAAATAACTGATTTTCACTTATTTTATTACTTTTCGAAGCGATTAAACAGGGTAATTAAAGATTAGTTGTGCATTAAGTAATAGATAAATTTTAATTGTGGTCGTGACACGAGGAATGATAATATCAATGTGCATCAATCATTGCATCTACGTATTAATGGGTTTCAAGCATTATAATTATATTAAATAATAAAAAACAATGTCATATCTTTAATTATTTACGTTAAATTAAAATAATATATAATAAAGACCTAAACACATATATAACAAACTCCATACCCAGACACACTTTTCTATCAGATCAATACGCGATAATTTTACAATAATCGAATAGTGAGCCTACAAAAAGATAGCTTTGTGATTTTGAGGCATAAAATAATTATTGCGGATTTCTATCAATAAAAGATTTGATGGTGTTATGTAGAAACCAACCAACCCACAAGAACACCAATTTCAGATAAACTAAAACTAAAATTTTCAATATTCTTCCCTTTTTACCCAATCTGCCGGTGTTCCTCAAAATAGTATCCTAGGCCTCATCCTCTACAGGTTGTATACTGCTGATATTCCACCTCACCCTACCTGTCCTACTGTCCTCACCACTTACGCTGATGACACATGTGTGTTATCAGTAAGCCATGATCCCTTTATTGCTTCCCAAACTCTGCAATCCATAATCCCAACCCTTCAAGAATGGTGTCAAAAATGGAGAATCAAAATAAATCCAAACAAATCTCACCAAATTACTTTTTACCCTTCGTCGTAAACCTACGACTTCCTGTCCTACAGTATCCTTTAATGATATTCCACTAATCCCTGTTGAACAGATCCGCTACCTAGGACTGCACTTGGACAAACGTCTTACTTAAAATTCACATACAAGACTAAAGCGACAAGAAACTGCCCGTCGTTACAGATTACTTCAACATTTAATAGAAAAACGTTCAAAGCTCCCCAATTAATTACAAAAAACTAATATGCATGGCTGTGATTAATATACATCTGGATGTACGGAGTTGAACTATGAAGTTGATAAGGTTAACAGATTAAAGTTAAGTAGTTTTCGTGGTTAATGATCACACAAAGGATCACACTTGTCCTTTTATGTATTAGTATGGATGATTAACATTTTTTTGGGCTCCACTCAACCTTCTAGTGTAGACTTTTTTACTAAAATGCTACTGATGAATATTGTGCCAATGAATAATTATGCATTATAAATCATCACCATGAGTATCGATCGGTTCCTAGGAATCAACTTTTGGTCATAGATGCTCAACACATCGATACATTCATCTATCTATCAATATATCTATTTATACCTATATATATAAACCTGCTCCAACTGGACTAGATATATTGCCCACTATAGGAAAGGGTTTAAATAGTTATTTCTGAAAAAGCTTAAGAAATATAATAGTACAACTGTAAGTGTTCCCACGATAGGTTTCTTAGAATAAGTTACCACTAAGAGAAATACCGACCCATACAAGGAATAATGTCGTATACTAAGAAATAATGTTGTTTATTGAAATATATTTTTGCAGGGTTATAAATTAAGTTCTTAATTAAAATTTTGTTTTGTCTTGAAAAACTGTTTTTCATCTAGTCTATTATTGTTTAATTTTAAAATGTCATCGCATATTATAAAACTGGTACAGCGATTCAAGTGAAAATTTTAGTTGTCACCCAAACGGCGATATGGGGATTTTTCATAGGAATAAAAATGAAAAAAACAGCTGTTCTGTAAAATTTGGAAAATTGACTTACTAAGGGAAGACACACTCAGTCTCTAACGGATCTTGTTAGTAATTTTTTGGAGGTTCCTGGTCAATCCATATTAGACGCGTATTTTGCCATACCGACTAGGTCGGGCCCGAGAAGCAGAGAAAGGAAAATGAAATAGCTTTCAACTAATTTGTTTTATATCTGGAGTTTAAAAAATGATTCTCGTGCCAACATTTTTTTTTTTTTAGTCCAAATTTAAGTTGAGGAAAAACACAGCCGTTTAATATATTTTTGTTTAGGTTGATTAAATTCTAAAAACAACTCAAACATTATAAATCCTCAAGAATCAATTTATAGAATTTTTTAGGTAAAAAATAACGTCAGATTCTTATTCAACACCCTCAAAAACATTAAATATGTTTTATTTTATTTTTGAAGAGAAAAGATTTGACCCGGTCGGGATTCGAACCCAAGTTTCCACCTCTCTAGCGTGGCGCCTTATCCAACTAGGCCACCGGGGTCGTATCCGAACCAGGCAAATCTTCTCTCTTCAGTGATCCATAACCCCCGGGCACTCGCAAATCGCGATGTGATTCCGGGGATGAATGCTCATATTGAACATTACATTTAACTTGGATCTATTGACAATCCGTCACCGGTATATATATATATATTTATATACATATATAATTGATTTATATATATATATATATATATATATATATATATATATATATATATACATCGCGATTTGCGAGTGCACGGGGGTTATGGATTACTGAAGAGAGAAGATTTGCCTGGTTCGGATACGACCCCGGGGCCTAGTTGGATAAGGCGCCACGCTAGAGAGGTGGAAACTTGGGTTCGAATCCCGACCGGGTAAACTTTTCTCTTCAAAAATAAAAAATATCATAATATTATCAAGAAAAAATAATTGAAATTTTTTAATTGAAATTTTTAAAAAAACCGATTATTGGTAACTTTTCTTTAAATTTCTATTACATTGATAAGCAATGCAACTTGGTTAGTATCGCAGGAAAGAGGAAGCCTTAGCTTTCTTTTGGTTTACATAAATGAAAACTCGATGAAAAAAAAAAAAAAAAAAAATAAACTATTTGAAATTTTTGAAAATCCGAAATAAATAATGATTTTTAACTTGAGTTTGAAACGAGAAAGTAAAATATAACAAAAACGAGTTAAGCTACTCTATATTTTAGGTAAAAATGTGAAATTAATATATTTAATCGTCTAAACGTAATTTAAGTTTTTATATTTTATGTTACGATTTTATATTTTTCTATTTGTATAAAATTTCCTATTTAAAGGTTCTTTTAATTGTTAGTCAGTGTCAACTCATATATAAATTTCTTTTGTATATTATATCTTGCCCAATTCTTAGAAAAAAAAATCACGTTTTATTAGCTGGCGGAGTATGAAAAATATTTTAAACAAAATTGTTCTTTTTTAGCATTGTTTTTAAATTAAAACCAGATCATTAGCTAAACGACTTCTCTTTGAAATTGATATCTAAACCATCACAATATTAAAATTATATTGGAAAATGATATAATTCAGGATCTAATTGAAATATCCGTGAGGAAATCTTTGAATTCCAGAATTTTTTTTTTTTTCAGAAACACCATTGATGTTCTCAAGGGATAATATTACCTGTCATTTCAGCTGATACTGCTTTGAAGGGGTGATTGTAATTCTGCTTAAAGGTAAAAAAAACAAACCAGTCCGCTTATTTGGAAAACGTAAAATTTATTCATTTTAAAATAATGAAATGCTATCAAAGAGTATCCAAAATGAGTTAACTTTGTGCTTTCATTTTAGAACGAGGAATTAATTAGATACATGGCTTATTTATACATAATAATATATATTATTGAGTAATTAATTGCAAAGATTATTGGAAGAACATACCATAATAATAAAATTTATAGTTATATATTTTTTTATCACTTCTTTATTATATTCTTTATCTATTTCATTAGACATCACAAAATATATATATCGATATTTTTTTTCTTTTACTCTAACAATTTAACCGTCACCACCTACATTTTATTGCATAGTTAATTTCATGAATGTTATCGCTTGTTGGTATACTTTATAACACTAAAAATATCGATTATTTTATAATATTAAAAATATTATCTTGAAAATGCTATGATTGACTATATGTTCTAATTGTAGTGAAATGGTCAGGATCCTGACTGCATCCATAACCATTTCTCTACTATTGAAGATAATCATTCATTAGTGGATCGGAAAGGTAATCGGAAAAATATATCGATGAATTTGATACTGCTAAGTCAAAATGCGCAGCACCATACAATCAGTAACAACTCGAATCATAAGAGGTAAGAATTCAAAAGACATAGTTACCGTCAATTTTTTTATGATTAGTTAAATTTTTAAAATTTTCTGGCTCGTCTGAATAAATATTGGAAAGAGGTTTTAGGTGATTTGGTTTTACACTTTCTGGTCATTTTCAGGGATAAAAATTAATGATTTTTATAATTATTTTTTCTTGTAGTTACAGATATTGTTGACAAAACAATTAAATGAAATGTTTTTTAAAAGAAAAAAAAAAAAAAGAAAAAAAGAGATTTTATTTTTGTTTAAATTAGGATGGTTTCACTTATTATTTAAAGAAAAATAAACTTTATTCTATGACAATTCGGAAAAAATTATTTTTTAAAATTTATAATTTTTTTATTATTATTTTTTTTAGGGCGAATATGTATATTTTTTTAATTATTAAATAAACTAAACTCTTAAATTTGCAAAATTTGATTCAGCATTCTAAAAAAATTTTATAATCTCCTAAAAATTTCTATTTGGGGATTTTCTCCGGTGTTAAAAGAATTATATCACCTGAAGTTCTGTGCAAAACAAATATATTGACGAACTTTTTTCGAAGAAGTATACCGTTTTCCTACTCGGTGGAATTCAAGTGAAACACTTAAGAATACGTTTTCTGATATTGTAGAATTTAGTTATACTACTCTGGTTCTAGATTTTTAAAAATTCATTTTTTTTTTTCAGTCAATATTTTACTTATTGTGGAAACCGTATATTTCGTTAGGTACTTCAAAAATCAGTTCAAATAACTAAACATCTAAACAGCCTGGCTAGAGACCGTGCCTAGTTAACATCGTGTACTGCTGTTCGTCATTACTGTTATTTTATCCATTTTCACCGGGGTTTTTTTTGTGTTGCCCGTTTCTTAAAAGTCAATAGTTGATTAAACTCAGTTATATTGAACATTTTAATTGCTTACTAAGTTTTTTTTAGTTTTCATCTATTGAAAAGAGAAAAATACTCGTTCAGGATGGCAAGAAGGGTATTATCGCTGCTGGCTGGTCTTATTTATTTACATTATTACCGTGAGTTCTATTATAAATATTATTATTATGGCTGTGTGCTCTATTTGTCAAGGGGTAATGACCCGGGAAGATAAATGTAATATAAGTTGCTATAAATGCAAAATAATTTATCATGGAAAATGTTATAATTTTAAAGTAAAGGAGATGATGTAAAATCATTTTTTAAAAAAAAATTGGTTATGCTCGAAATTTGAAAATAAAACAAAAAAAAAAAAAAAAAAATCTTTGTCTACTAGCAAACCAACAAGTCCGGCTAAATCACATCTAGACCTGAACATAGAGCCATCAGCGTCAGAAATACATTGCGGCGGTAAATAGATCGGAAGCCAACACCAAAGAAGATATCAACAACCTCAAAACGGCCATCGGGAAGTACGACGAGATTACTTTTGAGGTTAGTGAATGACTAAATAAAATTGAAAAAACATCTCGAAAGTAGCATCTAGAAGAGGTCATAACAGGAAATAAAACCCTTGAATTAAAGGTGGGAGGTTTAGAGGCCAGGGTGAAAGACAGGGGCGGCTTAACAGGTCTCTGGAGATCCGTGGTATCCCAGTTCGCCCGGGCGAGACACCGGCGGGATTAGCCACCAGCGTGGGAGCAGGTCTTGGCCTGAAGATTAATATAGAGGACCTAGACTTTGTAGAGCGTAAGAGATGTCGAAAAGAAGATCCAAGGCCGCCTCCCGTTATCATACGCTTTGTGAGGCAAACAGTACGGGATGACCTAGTACTAAGAAGAAAAGTGAAAAGAGATTTCACCACACGTGATATTGGCTGGCAAGAAAATGATTCCCACAGGATTTATCTCGAAGAAGAGATGACACCGACCAACATGCACCTCTACTGGCTGGCTCGTCAGAAGAAATCCACAGGAAAAGTAAAATATGTCTGGTTCGCGGGCGGTACAAAGCGTTGCAGGAAAGGTATAGCTCCAGTAAAACTGGTAATCCTTGATATCACAGAAACTAATTTCATAGTATCGTTGACACTTAAATTTGATATCCCTCACTTATATATATATATATATATATATATATATATATATATATATATATATATATATATATATATATACAAATTTATTCCCAAATAATTATTTTTTAATTCATTCTTTAAATTTATTTTATTTTATTTTACTGCTTTCCAATTTTACAGTCTGTCTAATCTGCTTTCTGTCACCTTTCCGCACTATATTGGCTTATTTCGAGGTATCGCCTATGCTTACTTTTGAATTTTGTTTATTCCCTCATACATAGGACTTTCAAATTTTTTCGAACATAAATATTTGTACATCTTTTTTTTCCTTTTATTTTTCTAACTTTACATATTTGTTGGTTAAAAATCATTGTATTGGTTTTTATCAATTTTCAATACACTATGTTCTTTTCTGCTCATTAATCATAAAACAGGTTTTTTTTCTCCTCAAAGATAGGTGTCTTTTCCTTAACCTTTCTTCAGTATGTCCAATATCCTAACTACCTGTCACGTCAACTTCCAATCCTTGCCTGCCCATTTTAAAGAATTCTATCAATAGATTTCCGAAACGTGGCTGAAGCCCCACATTCCTTCCTCTTCCGTCTTCCTTCCCGAATACTCTCTTACCCGCCGTGACCATGGTCGGACTGGCGGTGGTGTTGGCATATATGTCCACGATAGCTTGAAAACAAAAATCCTCGATTTATATCACTCATCCATATACCCACACGTTGAATACCTTATCCTAGAAATTCCATCTGGCAATCATCACCTATTATATGCTGTGATATGTCGCCCTCCTCTTGTTCCGTTCGATCCTTCCTTCGAATCTTCCTTATTTAACCTTGTTCCTCTCTATTCCAATATTATTATCTCCGTAGACCTCAACACAAATTCCCTTGCTGACTCAAACGATAAACGTTACTTGGATAACCTGTTCTATTCCTTCCGCCTTTCATCCTTTCATCCTTTCATCGTACCTTTCGCTTCTACTCACCATTCCCGCTTGTCCGATACATGGTTAGACCTATATATTATAGATTCTCAAAAAAATCTCCCTTCCTCCTCCCAATGCCCTGTGTCCTTTCTATCCTGCCATGACCTAATCTAAATATCCTATGATTTCCAAATCCATCAGCTTTCTGGATTTTCTTGGAATTTTGTCATTTTCGAGCACTCTAGAGCCGGGTAGTGTCTTGAGCATAACAAAAGTATTTTTATATCCAAACAGCATACATAACTGCAATTAAACGTGAAAAAATCATTTGTCTCTCTTGACTGAGAGCTGAGAAAAAAAATAAAACGTGATTTCCATATTTTATTTTTTTTCTCGGCTCCTAATGCTGATTGGCGGCTATAACTCTAGTTTGCACTATTATAGGTCCCTACTACCCACACTAAGATTGG
Organism: Euschistus heros; assembly: GCA_003667255.2. Taxonomy (NCBI): domain Eukaryota; kingdom Metazoa; phylum Arthropoda; class Insecta; order Hemiptera; family Pentatomidae; genus Euschistus; species Euschistus heros. Next base: position 835,419 of record RCWM02000412.1, on the reverse strand, counting down.
CATTCAAATCTGTGATTTACAACTCCAAACGTCCCTTGTAAGATTCAGGAAGACCTCGATAGAATCAGTGCTTAGGCCAACCTACATAATTTAAAGTTAAATTCAGGAAAAACTCAAGCTATTATAATAAACTAAACCTGAATAATCAATCTATCACCTTCTGTTCCTCCACTAAAAACCTAGGAATCATTATTGACCAAAACCTTTCCTGGAAGCCTCAAATCGCCCGTAAATCAATAGGAATCCTCAAATTATTGGATAGTTCCTGCCATTCCCTTCCTCAATCCACTCGAAAACTCCTAGTTTCCTCAGTTTGATTATGGGTGTGTGGTGTATGGGGGTCTCCGGGACAGATTACAACGAATCATGAACAGTTTTATCAGATTTGTTTTCGGAACCCCGAGATGCCGCCAATATGAGTGATAATTAAAAGTCAAATTAAATTCAGCATATCCGATGCCAATGAATTTGCTTCAATAAGTATATCATTGTATAAATTTAAATTCGTTTTTGTTTTTGACATTCTTTTCCCCAACAATTGTTTGTTTTTTTCTCATATAAATTATTATTATTATTTCTTTTCTCTTTCTTCTAATTGATAATTTGCTAATATCAATTGTATATATATATATATATATATATATATATATATATATATATATATATATTACCTTTTAGGTATTTGTAAATATTTTGTCGTATTAGCATTCAAATAGGTCTTAATATTTTTCTTCTCTATGTATCTTTTCCTTTCTATTCACTATATTTATTTTATTCTATCGATTTTTTTTATATTACTTTATTTTTCTGAACGCATTGTAATTATTATATTAGCATATTGTTATTATTATTTTTTGTCCAATTTTTTTTCCTCTCTTCTTTTTTCATGTATATATTTATCACAAAGTTCTATTTTCACTTGTATATACATATATTACCTTTTATACATATTATTATCTTCATTTGAAATTAAGATAGCCAGACTATTGTACAACTTATTATACATCCCAGAATAAAGATTATTTTTCATTTCATTTCATTTCATCAGTGAAATTGGAACGATAACACGATACACAAACTCAAAATAAAAAAAAACAATTCATGTCCTCGAACAACTATTCCTCGTGAATATACTATATATACTTACACTTACTTACATAGTTACTTTACGTGATCAGTCCATTTAACTTAATATTTCCAAGGGAATCCCCCCTCCCCCAACCGTTTAACTGTTTTTCAAAAGTTCCCCAGATCAGTTGTGTACTAGAATTGTTCGAATTTAGTTAGTCGATACCAGTAACATTTTAAGTAGTTTCATACTCCTCTATTTTCTGTAATTATATATATTTTTATTATTCAAACACATGTTGTTATATACTTATATTGTAACTAACTTTATGTTTTAAATAACTTGTATAACTTATACAATTTTATTGTAACCATTTTTTTTCACTGTAGGGCATGATTATGAAAACAATATAGTCTCGAAACGTCTCCAAAATAGTTGTTTTTATTTATTGACTGAACCTCAAGAACTAAATAAATATATAAATATATAGAGAACTAAATAAATAGTCCATATTTACTAATAAAAAAAAAAAACTTAATGGAAAAAGTTAAGTAGAGTTTGACTGGTTAAATATAAATTTTAATCAATGTTTTAGGTTCCACATCATTATTATCTAACTTTATTCATATGATTTGTTAAACCCGAAATATAACCAACCTCTGAATATAATGAGGGAGATCTGTAAGTTAAATTAAGCTTCCAGGCAGGAAGTTTTCTAATGAGCGGTTTTGCAAGAAATTTAAGTTTCTGTACCTAATGTCAGCAGTAGTGAGATTAGCAAAATTTTAAAAAATCCTGTAACGGTTCACAGACAAGGGGATTATCATAGTGGTAGTAATTAGTGTCTAAAAAAATCTTTAAAAAATAAGAATCGAGTTTTAAATAGGCAAAATAAATAAATGTAAAATTGGTAATAGTAACTTTGTGTAATTTATACACATCTACACAAATTATGGTATCGCTATTTACCTCTCCAGATAAACTATGGCATTAATTTATATTATAGGCACTATATATGTTCCCTTATGTAAATATATATATATATATATATATATATATATATATATATATATATATATATATATATATATATATATATTACAATTTGAATATACAAGAGTTAAAACAAAAATATGCCAAATTCTTTTAAAAACTATTTTGGTATAGTTATTCATTCACCTGAAGTTGGCAGGGAGAACAGAAAACAAGTGAACGACCTCTGTTAATGAGTATTGCCTGCCTTAAGCCAAAATTTGTAAGCATACAAGGATTCATATCTTCATTAAAAATACGCAGACTTTAAAAAATCTAAAGCAGATATTTGAAATATAAGGTCAACATATTTTGATTCCAACTGATATAGAGCGAAAAAAAAAACAGACTATAAAAAATAAAACTAAGCATTCGATTCATTTGTCTATTTTTATTCCAGAATATTTGTTCACAGACGAATCCTACCAACTTTAAAAAAAAAAGTGTTGTTATTTACGCCTATAAAGAAAATAAACGGTATAATCAAAAAGATACTTAAATAAATATTATAGGTACTAAAAAGGTTTATAAATATTTAAACAAATTTCCAATTAATAATGCATATATATATATATATACTTTATGCGAATGAGCCACTGAAGACTACGCAAAGCATTCACATCTTTTGAGCCTTTTTGGTCTTCCATATTTCTTTCATTTTTTCGCTATGTGCTTTCTTCCTATCTTCCGACCATTTGGTTCCCGTTTTAATTTTCCTTTCTATCGGACAGACTTCCTATTTGTCTACCTTATGTTAAAATATCGCTCTATCTGTTATTCCAGCTTCCCTGAGATCCATCCTTACTTTAGTTATCCATCCCATATTCTTGATCTTCTCTGTATATTCCCGAATCCGTTTAGTCAGACATGAGTTGTCCATCTTCTTGATGTGACCAAAGAATCTCAATCTTCTCTTCTTCATGTCATGAATTATATTTGATATTTCTTCAGTCTCCTATCTGCTTCTCAGCCTATATCCCTCGTCCGTCTTATTCGGCCCCAAAATCATATGATTTTTCTCTCAGTCTTTCTTATTTTGTCCATTTCTCCTTTCCTATTTATATTCAATGTTTCTGTCGCATAAAGGCTTTTCGGCTTCACCAGAGTGTTATAGGGTCTAATCTTGGTCTTTCTGGAGATGCATTTTTTGCTGTAGTATATATATGTTTTATACTATTATAATTCCAAAAATCGTCGATAAATACCTACATCGCATATTTTGTTTTAATTTATTTTAAATCATTTTGGTCCTACAGTATCCTTTAATGATATTCCACTAATCCTTGTTGAACAGATTCGCTACCTAGAACTCCACTTGGACAAACGTCTTACTTGGAAACCACATACAAGATTAAAACAACAAGAAATTCGTCGCTACAGACTACTTCAAGATTTATTAGACAAAGCTCCTTATTAATTAAAAAAGCCTCATTTACATGACTCTGATTAGACCTATTTAGATGTACGGAGTTAAGATTTGGGGCTCCATGAAACTATCCAATTCATCTCGTATCCAAACCTTACATACAATCCAATATCTTTTGAAAAATCCTCAATGCTCCTTACTTTGTGACCAATAAACTTATCCATAACTATCTTAATGTTCCTTATGTTGCTGATTTAGACCAAACCAGATACCTATCCTTTCATAGTAAGCTCCATAACCACTTCAATCCACTAGTCTCCTAACTAGCTTCCGACTCCATTCCCGATAATCCTCCGAGGTCCTCTGAAAAGAAGATGCCCTAGAAACTTTTTAGTGTGGATTTTAATTTAAGTGATACTATTGAGTGGTTCTTCACAAGTTATTTACATGCCATTGTTTTCACTATCAACACATTTACTTGATGTAGATTAGTTTGTACAGTTGTAAATATCAAGAAATGAAAAAAACAAAAAAAAAAAACAGTTAGGTTTAGTTATTTATTGGAATGTCCTGTACTAAATAACTATAGCCCTCTACACGAGAATGGGAGAGGGAGAACGATTTAAATGTATTCTCTCTCCACTTGCCCTCTCCCCATGATAGGATTTTTAGTATGTTGTACAGAAAACTCCAACGATCTATTACAAAATTCTTGAACTGTGTACATTTTTTTTTCTTTATGGTTTTTTTTTTTAAATACATACACATACATTCAATACATCTAAAACATATACATAGCTGAAATATCGATCATTAAGGTATTCACGTGTTCTTAATTAAACATGTGTATGATTAAGCTTCTGATTATGTTTCAATGTCTATGAATTGTAAAAAAAAAACTAAAGATAACTAAATTACAACCCTTGTAAATATAACCCTTGAATTATTTTTCGCTTTCGGTTATAACTTTGACATAAGGATGTTTCAGTGTTTAATAAAATAAAAACTTATGTTATGAAAAATTAATTAGGCTGCTTTCACGTTGAATGAAAAACGTTTTGTACGAAAAAAAAATTTTTGAAAAAAAAAAACGAGGTTTCAATACTTATATTTTTTACTTAATATAATTTTAAAAAATGAAATAATTAATTGTTGATTAATATATTTTTTATTTTGAAGAGAAAAGATTTGCCCAGTCGGGATTTGAACCCGAGTCCCCACTTTTCTAGCGTGGTGCCTTATCCACTAGGCCACCGGGCTCGTATCCGAACCAGGGAAATCTTTTCTCTTCACTGATCTATACCCCCGGGCACTCGCAGTTGCGATGTACAAATCGGGGATGAATGTTCATTGAACATTACTGTTAACTAGATCTTGTTGACATACGTCATATATATATTATAATAATGAAATAATTAATTGTTGTTGATTAATATATTTTTTATAATATATATAAAATATATATATATATATATATATATATATATATATATATATATATATATATATATATATATATATATATATATATTATATATATATATATAATTAATATATTTTTTATTTTTTTATTTCCCTGGTTCGGATACGAGCCCGGTGGCCTAGTGGATAAGGCACCACGCTAGAAAAGTGGGGACTCGGGTTCGAATCCCGACTGGGCAAATCTTTCTCTTCAAAATAAAAAATATATTAATCAACAACAATTAATTATTTCATTATTATAATATATATATGACGTATGTCAACAAGATCTAGTTAACAGTAATGTTCAATGAACATTCATCCCCGATTTGTACATCGCAACTGCGAGTGCCCGGGGGTATAGATCAGTGAAGAGAAAAGATTTCCCTGGTTCGGATACGAGCCCGGTGGCCTAGTGGATAAGGCACCACGCTAGAAAAGTGGGGACTCGGGTTCGAATCCCGACTGGGCAAATCTTTTCTCTTCAAAATATAAAATAATTTTAAAAAGATGTGTTTTAGTGAAAGAGCCATGTGGGTACTATTTTTTTTTTTTCGATCTATAATCAATATTTTTTAGACACGCGACATTTTATTAAGCCCCTTGGGCCAACAGTACGAAATAAATGGTGTAAAGGGTACTATTACTAATATAATTGCAATATTTTAAAATAACTGTTGGATGTGAAGATTGAATTGATGGAATAAAATAAATATGAGTATAATTATTGCTATGTTTTAACATATCTTGATATGATACAGAATTGATAAAAAAAAAAAGTATTAAAGGAAAAGGTATAAAAACGGGCACAGGTATAAATATAGGCACCCCTCCCTAGTGGCTATGGAAGGAACTGAAGACTGGCGGCGAGGACAGTCTAAGATGCCATTTGCTAATATAAGATAGCAGTGAGCAGTTGGAACCATTCTTTCACCTTGTGAGGATGCAGCGTGAGTCATTTTGCAAACCGGTGTTTATTTTGAATTTCATACTTTTAAGAAGTTTGAGAAATCGTTTTATTTTTATGCTCTTATGTTTACTTAAAAATAATTTCACTGCGATATGCGGAAAGCAGAGATCTTATGCTACTTTTAGAAGTACATCTTCAGTCACGCACGCTTTTAGGTTACATGTGATAGTGGCTATCTTTCTTAGTTGGGGTTGGTGTAAATATGGACACCCTTTCTTGGTTCCAATATGGGCCCCTATTTTCTGATAACTACAAGTGCAATTTCCGCGACATATCTCCTGTTCCTAACATTAAGATGAGAACCACAACTTTTGGACGCAAAACTATTTTGTCTTATTTCAACCTGTTTTTAAACTATTTTTGGTGGCTTTTTCTAAGATGGCCCGAGTTCACACACAACTTTTTTTTTTGGTGCTTTTTCTAAAGCTTTTTGTAACTCGTCGTTTCCGAAATGAAATAATTGATGGTAATCAATTTTTTACCTTCTTGCATTCATGATACTTGTAATAGTTGATCATGAAATTGAAAGTAATTTCAAACCAAAAATAAAATGAATATGAAAATATTTACACATTTTCCTTTATACCCTTGATATTTATAAAAAGAGGAATAGTCTTTAATAGAGGTGTGGACAACAAGTAATAAATTTCAATTAAGTACGCCACATACACGCTCTAAACCGGACAAACCTAATTTCTCTGAAATATTTAACAAAAACACCGAAATAAATCGACCACAGGTCTCAATTAATGAAAAAAGTATTTTTTTTTGGCTGACACGGGAATCGCCTCGCGATAGGATATTCTTTCCCAATTACAGATACTTTTTTAGCAATAACCTTTTTTTGGGCTTCCAAAACTTCCGGTATACCTGGAAGCGATGAAATATACAGAGAACCAGTAGAAATCTACACAACAGAAATAATATGTCCAATTTCTGACACAAATTTCATCCTACTAACTGTATTCAAATAAAATTAAAAAGATTTTTTTTAAATATTATTTTTTTTTTTTTGGTCAGCAAAGGCCACATAAATATAAATACTTTTTTTTTTGTTCACGTCACACCTCCCGCTTTCCTTCTACTCCAATCCTCTTCACAAGAACTTTTTTCCCCCCCTAAAATGTTCTCTGTCATTATTCATTCTGACCATGTGCCCATGGAATATAAGTCATTTTTTATGATTATAAATAGTGATTGTCAATTCATCAGTTAACGTTGAATAAATAGGTATACTGAAAAACTTTTTTTTTTTTTTAATGCAACTGATTATAGACTCTGCTCCTTATTACTTAAAATTAAAATACATAAAAGTTTATTTATTGATAGAGCATTTGCTATAAAATTAACTATTAATTTTCTTTTGAAATTATCTAAGCTCTTTATATTTTTAATCCTAAGGTATAGTTGACTGTGATATATATAGGAGATGTAGATAAATAGGGTAGGCAGTCATAGATATTCAGCAGATCAAAATAAAATGTTATTTTATTCTAATTCTTAAAGCCAACGTTTCGACTTGCAATGCAAGTCTTCATCAGGGCTAGAAAAAAAGAAAACAAGCAAAGAGGTATGACTACATTGTAAAAATATATGAATAAACACACACCAGAACATATAGGAATGAGTGTGTGAAGAATTTTCATTTTTCTCACTCATTCCTATATGTTCTGGTGTGTGTTTATTCATATATTTTTACAATGTAGTCATACCTCTTTGCTTGTTTTCTTTTTTTCTAGCCCTGATGAAGACTTGCATTGCAAGTCGAAACGTTGTCTTTAAGAATTAGATTAAAATAAACATTTTATTTTGATCTGCTGAATATCTGTGACTGCCTAACCTAATTATCTACATCTCCTTTATATTTTTGTTCTTTTATCTTGATACATGGTATAAATGATCTCAATACGGTTTCAAAAAAAACTTAATTAATACAATCATTTAACAATGACGTACAAAATATATATATATATATATATATATATATATATATATATATATATTATATTATTTTTTTTTTTTTTTTAATTTGTGCTTAAAGGTCTTATGTACTACAACTAGGGCAGGAAAGACGGTTTATCCTACAGGACACCAACCTATTTTAGCTGGGCTAGGAAGGTCAATATCTATTTCGTTGGTCCGCACAGTGGGGAAAACATTCTATAGTGTGATTAGGAGCCAGAAATCACAAGGAATGTAGACAGAAGTGTCTGTCTAATATAATGAAAATAAGAATCCCCCCTTGGAAATTCTATGTTTATAGCTAAGTATAAACAAACTATTTCTAATGAACAATATTTACAAGAATTAACTGCAACTTTTAAAGTTATGTAGGTATTTTTATTTCAGAAAAATGAGGCTTTTCCAAACGGCAACTTTTTGGAGTTTAGCGGAACACACGATGCTCCAACAAAAATAACCGTGTAAGATTATTCATAACCAATTTATTAAGGCGAGACGAAGCTACGAAAAAAAAAAAACTGTCGAAAGTAATAATAAATACGATGTTCAGTTGATTCAATATTGACATCGATAATGCCCAAATTAAACTGCACCGTTGTTCATATGTTTATATTCTTGGTACTACAATGCTTCCTGTATCCACCGAATTCAGATATATGGGGATTTTCTTGCTTTCGGAAGAAGTATTCGAGTCCTGTAACTAGACCTGCGAAGGTACAACAAAGAAAATGTTCCCGTATTAATAATATAACTGATTTGTAGCATTCATTATTTTATTCTTCAGACCGTCTTATATCATTTATATCCCAATGGAAAAATGTAGCCAATACTTTTTTTGAAAAAAACTCGGTATTTGAACGGAATATGAAGATACTTCAAAGACCAGAATAAAATGAACACGAAAAATGATATGATGATGATGAATTTGATGATGATGTTGACGATGGTGATAAATAATGAAATAATTTAAAATGTTTTTCAATTTTGTTTTTATTGTTAATAATAAATGTAATATACATGTTTATTTTTTTGTTTTTCAAATATTTTTTTATTTTTTAATATATCAAGTTTATTTTATTTATTAAATAAGTAAATATATGCATTTTCTTTCGCTTAAAAGTTTTATTTATTTATTTATTTAAAACAAAATACTATACCTAAATAACCCAAGCTTTCCTTAATAACTTTCTTGGAATTTTACCAGCTATTCATTGTATCTTTTCAACATAACTGTGAAATTATATTTAATTTAGGGGCATCAATGCCCTCAAAATTTTACGCTCATATTCAATGGTGAAAAATATATTTTTTATTTATTTTTACGAGAAAAAAAATTTAATAATCTGAAAACCCATGGTGTTTTTAATCAATTTAACGTTTTTTAGAAGACACCAGATTTCAAAACGTATGGTTTTGTGGAGTATACGATTTCTGCACTTCTAGATTTTCCGAAAAATAACTTTTCAACCTCCCAGGTGGGATTCGAACCCACGCCCTTCAGCACCGAGTGCGCTGAGATCCTCCCCTCAACTCGTCCCCAATAAAGATAATAGGTTTATATATATACACATATATATATATATTTATAATAATTCAGTCAATTACATTACATTTTTCGATTTCATATTACTTTCGTTTTGCTTGACTATCTCTTGAATCGGAAAAATTAAACAAGAACTTTTTTTTTTTAAATAGGAAATATTTATTCGGCAATTTTTTGTTTGTTGTTTTTCAGTTTCCAAATGGAGCTGCAGTCGAGTTATATCCGTAACACATGTTTTGACAGAATCCATTTCAAGATATCTTGTATGTTCTTACTACAATCTTATCTAATTATTTTCTTATCATTACCAGTAGTAAATGATCTGTGTTTAAGACTGGATTGTAACAATTTATTGCGATGATGTTTTATTATTTTATATTTTGTTTTTCAAAGTGATAATTATGGGGTTAAAAGTATATAAACCAAACAAATATTATATTCATAATAATAATAAAAACCGCGTGAGTTCATTATTTTGAAAACAAAAAAAAAACAAGACCTGAGTGAAATAATGATTCATAGAAAAATAAAATATAAAATACGATTACAATTGCTTTTCGGTAAGAATGAAATCATTCGCAATGAAAGTTTGAATAGAATGCTATTTTTTTTATTTATTTATTAATTTTTTTTGATATATGTTGAAAAAAAACTGGAATCATTTTGTGAGTATTAAATCTATGAAGCTAATTTACCCAATGATTAAATCTTACAAAAAAAAATGACAAGAAAGTAATGTTTTTGTTTTGTTTTTTTACTTAATTATCTATAAATAAATATTTTTTTTTTTTTTTTTTTTTTTTTTTTTTTTTTTTTTTTTTTTTTTTTTTTTTTTTTTTTAAACGATCTATGTAAACATCTATGTACACATATATATTTTTTCACTCGTTATATAAAATAATTTTTTTTCATCATCACTCTTTTTTTCTTAACCCCTGGGGCCCATTGCATAAAACTCCCGAATAAATGGATGGTCCTTCCATGTTACATAACAAAAAAAAATTGGGTCCAAATCGGCGAATCCCCAATCACTTGAAAGCGTGGAGTTTAGAACATATGAATTTACTGCCTATACTAAATTCCGATTCCAGCTGTACATAAAAATATCCACACGTCATTCACTACCGTACTAATTTTTTTAATGTCCTAATAATTGATTGAATATCTTTTTTTTTCTCTTAATTTATAATATAATCTTTATCGATTTTTCACTTATCCCACGCCAAACATTTTCTTTCTGCTGAGTGATGTTGTTAATGCTACACCTTTTATTAACCTTGAGAAAACATTCTTCCTTTCTTTGTGGTCTTTTAGGCTTGAGTCCGCTCACAAAGTTATTTTAGATAACGCCTTGCCCTTAATGAAACCCTTTACGTGCCTGTTTTCAATTTCAGTCGGGTAGTGTTCATCTGCTTCTTGCCTCGTTAATATTTTCACCACCTCCCTCCTTCTGCAAGTTTTTTCACAGTATTTTCCTCGAGCTTTTAGTCGAATTATCTATCATTTATTACATAATTGTACAAAATTCAAAAATTGTTGTTATTATTAAAGATGGCTGACTAGTAGCTGTTATTTAGTAAAAAACGCCGACAGTTCAGCCATTTATATTTATACGCTTAAAAATAGGTGGAAATGAAAAAAATAGGCCTTTATGATATAATTTTCATTTAAGATTCACTTTTACATTAATACAGGAATAGGAACTCTTTTTTGTTTTTTCAAAGAGTTCAACTATCATGCATCGATTATCTACTGCCCATAAGTTAATGCTACCGATCTTTTCTTGAACCTTACGAACGAAAATGACTTAAGACGTTTAAATAAGATTAAGTAATTTTTAATACACATCTATCTTCTCTCCTCTGAGCGGATTTCATAGAAATTCCTTCTCTTCTTCTCAACATGTTCTGCACTACCTGACTATGTTTTCTTTCAACTTTCCACATTAACATGCCTCAGAAAATGTAACACCATTAAGTGTATGGAGTTCTAAATTGGAAACATACAAAATATTCGTTCAAATGTATAAACATGTTTTGATTGAGGTTTATATTAATTGTTTAAACACTTTCATCCTTCTCAGCAGACACCACCCTGAAACGGACATATCATTAGGACCTGTTAGTGTCCATTGTAGAGAGATTTCACTGTATTCATTTAGATCTATTTTTATTATTAATGAGAACACGAGTGACTCAACTTTATTAGAGTGGATGTAAGAGCGTTTACTTAGATATTAATTTTAATATGAAGTTAAAAAATTTAATTTTACCGGATTAAATTGAAATGAAACAGCCAAATGAACAAAGAATTACAATGAAGGTTACTCTTTTTTTCTTTCGAAGTCTTGTATATAAAGTTCACAAAACAAAATAAAAAATAAATAAAACTCATCTCGTTTTGTTTATTTCACAGATGTTTTTACAAACAGCCCTCAGGGCATTTAACAATTATAAAAAGAGTTGAAATTTTGCATAGGGATTGAGGTAAATTGGAATCTCAGTTCCCTTTAGCTAATTACATAAAAATGCTGTATTTCTTTTTTTTTAAGGGGGAAATACAAATTAAATCTTTGTAGTTATAAACCTTAAATTTAAAATTTAGTCAATTTCCTTATAATTCATTATTAGCTAATAAATTTATTTCTTATAAAGGGAATATAGAGTCATACAATTGGTTATTACTTTTTCTATAATTGTTGAATCTGCGTCATGTTTGACGGTCGAATCAAGTGGAATCATAATAGAAATCCATAAATAATAAAAGTAATTTAGAGAGATGAGTTTGGGCAGGAATTGGAGAAGAACGATTGATTTCTCTATATATTATTATAATTTTCTTTTATTTATTTATTTTTTAGCATTATGACCTATTAGTTGACCCTTAGCCTGCTCAGGTATAGACTGCCAATCAACTGATATGTCCTGTTGCCCATCCGTTTCTGAAACCAAGCATATACCTTGATTTGGTTTTCATAATGTTAATATTAAATATCTAATCATATCCATATCATCCATAATATACAGGGTGAGTATCTCTTAGTGTATAAAAAAAAAATTGGTTGAAACTATATCAAAAATGTAGCAAAATGCCGCAAACCTCACTTTTCTATTCCAACCCGTTACAGAAATACGATAAATCAGACTTTTTTTAAGGAAACCACGTTTTTTTTTTTTTTTTTTTTTTAAAAAGCTGTAATATCTCCATTTTTTTTAAATATTTTTCAAATTTTGACCACAGTTTCGGATTTAAGCTGCAACCTTGAATTTTACAAACTTGGTATCTAAAGATCAGTTTGATCTTCACCTTATTTGGGGAAGTCACAATATCGTATTTACTTCAACGCTCACCGTTTTTCGAAAAAAAACTATCCACAAAACGTCAAATTTATTTACACAAGTAACTGATTTGTATGCTAAATGAGAACACCACGTTTTTTCGGTTTCAAAAGTAAATTTCTCCTTGAAATTAAAACAAAATCATTACGTTTAACATATCATTCGAAAGCTAATTAAATTTGCAAGTTTTTGTAAAATTTAACGTTCTGTGGATAGTTTTTTCGAAAAACGGTGAGCGTTGAAGTAAATACGACATTGTGACTTCCCCAAATAAGGTGAAGATCAAGCTGTTCTTTAGATACCAAGTTTGTAAAATTCAAGGTTACAGGTACTCAGCTATTATAAAAAATTGAATGCTGAATCCGAAACTGTGGTCAAAATTTGAAAAAATATTTAAATAAAATGGAGATATTACAGCTTTTATGGAAAAAAAAACGTGGTTTCCTCAAAAAAGTCTTTGATTTACGGTATATCTGCAACGGGTTGGAAACGATAAGTGAGGTTTGCGGCATTTTGCTACATTTTTGATCTAGTTTCACCCAATTTTTTTTTTTTATTATTTTTAGATATTTTTTTTAGAGATACTCACCCTGTATATATATATATATATATATATTTATATATATATATATATATATATTATCTCTACTTATTTTCTATCGTCACTTATCCCGTAACAGCAAGTAGATGTAATGATGACATGGAAGATAAATGAAATGTCAGGCATAAGAGAGGTCAGGACCCAGCGGTACTTACTCCTAACATGATATTTAATTAATTTAACCGAGTAGATCACTCAACCAACTCTTTTTTAACCTTGACATGTTCATTGAGGCCATGGTTTGTATAGATGTATATATGTCTGTAGAGTTTATTATGAAATAATTAGTATTAATTAAAATACGATCTTATACATATACAATATACGATATACGCGTGTGTGTAATACTATGTTATTGACGTACCTGAGTGATTGTGTAATGAGTTTTAATGTTTTTGACTGAAAAGTATGTATTTTTTAAACAAGTGATTTTATTATTTATTCCATGATTTTTTTAGGCGTACGTCAATAATTATTTTTATAAGTAAGTATAAGTATTTAGTCCTTGCATATATTTCAGTAGAAGTCGATATAAAAGTTTTTAGGTTCACGTGTGGGTTCCATGTCATCTTTCTTGCGAAAATTAGTCCTAAATATTAAACAGTGTTAGTCTGTTTAATTGCATCATTGTTAATGTAAACTGAGGGTCCGAATCGCAGTATCGTCTTTGTATTATTTTGAAGATGTGTTAACGGGTTTACTTATTATTATTTTGGTTTAACGGGTTAAACAGGATTGTTTAACTTATTATTAATTAATTAAAAGCTGTATTAATAAAAAGAAACATCAAGTAAATGCGATTACAACGTTCATAATAACATGTCAATGCTTGTGAAGCAACTGCCCACAGTATTGCTTTGAAAGTTCTAAATTAGAAGGTCACGGGAACATCTTTTCAAATTCCTCGGATGGTGGTTAGGTATAGAACGAGAAGCAAGTTGACAGGCTAGTGGATTTTAATGGTTATAGTGTTTACTATGGAAGCATAGGTACCTGGTTTGGGCTGAATTAGCTACATATGAAACATTTAGGTCTTTATAGATAAGTTTGTTTTTGACAGAGTTAGGAGCATTAAGGACGTTTTGAAGGATTTAGAATTGCAAGGATTTGATACGATATGAATTGGGTGGTTTGCTGGAGCTCCAAAGCTCAACTTCATATTTCCAAATTGATCTGATAACTTTCTTCTTAATGTGTCTTTTGTGTTGAAGAAGTCGAAAATGACGAGCAGTTTCCTTTCGGATTAGTCTTCTGGTTGAATTACAATTAAAACGTTTGCCCATTTGGAGTTCTAGATAGGGGATCTGTTTTACAGTAGAAAATTTGTTAAAACCGAAAATTTATTTTGAAAAATGAACCTTCACCATTGACTCACATCCTATTAGGACGAGTCATATAACGTGATAATTTGACTATACAATCCCTGCCCTTGGATACTCTAATGAACCGATTCGAATCAGTAATTGAATCAGTGGAAGATTAATGGAGTGATGAATGATTGACAGGCTCGGGAAATAATTGAACAGATTTCAGGGGGGCGAAATGAGGAGCTGTGAGCTAAGTCCCTAATCAGCGTGTTGGCTCACCAATTTTCCAGACCACTAATTGTTAGAAACAATAGCAGATTATCCTAACCTTCCCCAGCCGGAGCTATCGCTGGTGTTCCGAGTGAGATCCTGCATCCGCTATTATCGTATTAGTTCGCTCCCTTAGTAACTATCATCGAGCTCAGGTGTTCATTATCACCTGTGATGAACAGGCTGGGTGAGGGTCTTCATTCAATTTCCAAGTTATTTCCATCTTAATTATGGTTGACAAAACATTTTTAGTCATTATCTTGATTAACAAATTGATTAAGTGTAATATCTGAATTGATACATATTTTGAAAGAACTAAAAATAATTCAAACGACTGGATAATTAATTTATCATGTTCGTGTTCTGTAGTGTCCAAATCAACATTACTCCAAAGGAATGCATCAGTAAAAATACAGCTAGAAGTAAGCCTCATTTTTTAATCTAACGTATTATCTCATTTGGTAATAAAACAAACTTACCTTAATGAGAGAGATGCTATAGTGTGGGTACGGCTTCGTGAAAATGAAATGAAAATATAAACTTTATTCTGAGACCTACTGTCCCCTAAAAATAAAAATAATGCACAGTTGAAAACAATTGTACATTTACAAATTAGATGCTTCAATAATTACAGCATATATTTTTTACAGAAAAATAAAATAAAATTAAATTAAAAAAAAAAATATATGAAATAATAATTATAACATAAAAAACAATCGTATATATATCAACATGTAAAAGATATAAATAGAAAAAAAAAAAAAAAAAAAAAAAAGTAATTCTAAGTATTCGTTTGATTATTGACATATTTGCGGATGATTGTCTAAAAGGTATAGGAATAAATTATTTTTAAAAGAAGTTAAGGAAGCTGCATTACGAATAGAAGTGGGTAGGGAATTCCAGAAGGAGGTAGCACGAATGATAAAGGATTTTTCAAAGGAAGTGGTTTTATGTGAGGGGATATATAGGTTAAAAGGTTGGGATCTAGTGTTTAGGGGGTGGATAGAAGAACGCAGAGTTAATAAATCAAGAATATTGGCTTTTTGGTTTTTAGACATTGGAATAGGAAAGTACCTAGAAAGTATTGCCGTCGGTATTTAGGAAATAGCAACCCAAGCTCATAATATCGGCAAGTAACGTGTGATTTCCTGGGGATCCCGAAGATAAATCTAATGAAACAGTTCATCAGTCTTCTTAGCTTCATCTCGAGACCCCAGACAGTCCCCCATAAACCAAGCAACAGTAATGAAATGAAGGGAAATTTGGGCGGTATGGTTATTCCAGGATAGGTGATGATCAAAGGTAACTCCTAAATTTTTAATAGAGTTTTGTCAGTGGAAGACATTTGTGAGGTGTCATCAGGGATAGACAGCACTACATCGTGGTACGAGCGGGAACAAGGGCCTACAAGGCTAACTAAGATGAACAAGAATACAAGCCAAGGCATCGAAAATATTTTTCCATTTTTTTTAAAGCATTGACCTCACCGTAGGTCTAACACCAACACGCATACTGACTTCAAGGTTGTTTTGAGGTTATAAATTAACTTAGGATATGAGTGCTTATCCAGAATATTATAAATAAGTGATTAAAAGTGAAGTAAAGCTATAGCGTTGATATATATCAAGGCCTTGTTTCTAGGAACAGGATAGTACCACTTATTAATGCCATAGTTTGATGATCTATTTGATTCTGTTTATCTAGTTAACCAATTTCACTCTGTTTAGAGGCAGTTAGGTTTGATTATTGTGGCTCAAAGTCCTTATGTACTCCAACTAGGGCAGGAAGGACGGGTTATCCAACAGAGTGGCAGTTAGGTGATGATTAATTAATAATATTAACGACTATGTTTTATTTAATGATATTATAAATTTATAAGTAATAGCCCACGTATGATTTTACAACTACTCTACTCATGAGTATGCACAAAATTTACATTCTACACTTATTACTAGCTATAAACATAACATGGTACTTATGTAAGGTGTGAAGATCCTGAGCCGTTTCTACCTGGTCCCTCATTAATCGTCGTTCGCTTCCGCCATCTACTGCCTCCTCCGTAAGACCTCTTTATATTTCCCGGGTCAAATAAGAGCATATCCTCTCTACCAATCATTTGAATTCTCTCTCGAATTATTGGGTCCTTTGTCAAGAACTTAAAAGGTGTTTCGAGGTAGCTTGTCTATAAAAGACCAAGTAGGTCAGACACAGTCTATACATTAATTGGCTGCCCTGCGGATAGCCCAAATGCATGTGGTCTTAATATTTAATGCTGATACCCTTATCTTTTTATATGTAATAATTTTTATTTAATAATTTGGTATTAGTTAAATACACTGAAAACTTTTATACTCTATAAATCAGAGTCACTCAAAATTACGTCTCAAACGCGTTGTGCATAGGTATATAAGTATCGATAATTTCGTTGATTGTCATTTAATGGTTTTTGTTTCGAAGCAATTAAAATATTATTTTTTATTTTTTATTCGGTATTGTTTTTTTTTTTTCTAAAAATAATTTTTATTTTTCACTTTTTAGTGATGAGTGTATTTCTGTGAATTCAGAATTCACAAACGCCCAACTTCTTTCTCCTTTCTTGACTTTGCAAATCAATTTTAACTTTTCTTTAATTGATGGAATTTCAATAGCCACTGTAAAATCATTCGTGTGAATAACTAATAATAAGTGACTGGTGTAACTATGAACTGAAGAGATAAACAGTGACGGGAAACAAATTACACATGAAACTCTTTTAATTTGAGTTCGAGTGATAGAGGCGATGACTTCTAATAGTTCGGTTGATAGAGATGGTTCTAGAAGTTCTCTCTTCTGAACCCTATTTTAAGTTCGACTTATTTACATAATTCTTCACGTTTTTTGTCTAAAATCGTCTCATTGATGTGAAATTTAAGTGTAATGTACTTCCGACCGTATATTTTGTTCGATTTATTTAAGATTTCAGTTCATCGAAGTACGACACATCGAGAGTTGACTGTATCTGTAAATTATTTTTGATCATATTTTAGATTTAGTTACCATGGAGATTTTAGATTATCATTATTATAATTATTTTTAAAACGGAAGGTTATATAACAGTGATTTTTATTAACTATTTGTTTTTATTTTTCTTAAAAAGTGCTGAGTTGATTTCAAAATATTTTTTATGTGACCACCTCTGAAGTATGCCCTACCGATCTAAAAAAGAATCATCAAAATTGATTCAGAATTGACGGATTAATCGCGTGTCATACATACAAAAAAAAAACAGACGAATTGAGAACCTTCTCTTTTTTTTAAGTCAGTTGAAAATTAAACACATTGTTTCAATTTAAATACATACTTTGTAACTTATTATTGTAGTTTTAATAATATTTTTGTTTCATATAATTTTCCATATAGTTCTTTAGGACTTCCTAAAGGTACTTCTGGACGAAAGTGATTGATGCCTTCGTTGACAATGGCTTTCTTGTTTTGGCGATGTCGAAGCTAAAGTTGAACCTAAACAATGGCTC
The DNA here is from genome assembly GCA_003667255.2 of Euschistus heros. NCBI lineage: Eukaryota > Metazoa > Arthropoda > Insecta > Hemiptera > Pentatomidae > Euschistus > Euschistus heros. Next base: position 816,988 of record RCWM02000412.1, on the reverse strand, counting down.
CGCTAGTCGTGTTCGGTCCTAAACATCGGGTCTCTAATCTATTATTTCTTTCTTACTATTGTCAGCGGCTATAGTTTTGCCCCATGTTTTGTCCTAAAGTTCACTACAAGTCCCTTTACAATAGGATCCTGGTTGTACATTTCAGCCTGACTTCTAGCGAACCGGCACGTTTGATTTTAATGTACATTTATAACCTTAGTAGTAAATAGACTGTGTCTATTTGACACACTAATCTACATTAAATGAAACTGATTATGGTTTAATCAGATACAGCAACTTTAAACAAAAAAATAGCGGCCCAAACAATCATTTTATTTATTTTATTTTTTAATTTTTACACTCAATTTTTTATCTTTATTCATAGTTCAATAAAGCTTGGTTAGAAGCTTTAAGTTTTATTCGATTCAGCAGCTTACACTAAAAAAAAAACGGTGCCAAAAAAAATTTTTTTTTTTTTTATTTTCAACCCCAAATTCAACCTTTTCTGATAACCCAATGAGGCTGATTATGGTTTCTCACGATTTATAACCTTATTAAAAATATAATTTATAATTTTTTAATTTCAAATCAGTACAAATAATTTGAAGTTTTTGCTATTTTTCTCAATTAAGAAAAACGAAAAAATGATTAATTAGAATAATTTATTAGTGCAAAAATCCTTTATTTTTTTTTTGCAAATGAAAAAATACAAACATAATAAAAACTTATTTATATCATAGATTAATATCTTATACGTTAAAATTCAAATTCTATTTTAAAATTTTATTACTACGTTTCAATTTTCCTCATATCCAATCCTCACAATCACAAATCCTTCGAAATATCCCGAGTGTTCATTATTATTTCACAAATAAACTTACTTAAATAAAAAAATAAACTTCTTAAAAAATAAATAAACTATTAAATAAATAAATAATCTTCCCGTATTATGTAACAAATAAATTATCCATAACGATATAAACGTTCTATTTGTCGCAGAGTTGCCCGAACAAGATACCAATCTTTGCTTGACAGACTGCATACCCATTCAAATCCACTAGTTTCCCAACTTGTTTCTCACTCGATTCCTGATATCCCTCTTATCAGTCTGAAAAAAAGGTGGCCTAGGGACTTTCTGATGTAGAACGTTTATATAAGTGCTTCAAATGAATAGTTATTTACATGCTATTGATTATGTCATTGTAATTATTTTACCACACATTTACTTATTATTTATATTGTATATAGTTGTAAATTTCAATAAGGTGTAAACAAAATAAATAAATAAAAAAACTAAAATAAATATTACTTTTATGAAATCTATGATCTAAAAAAGTTTGAGATACATTATTATTAACTTCATTCACTTTAAAGTAAAACCGATAAAAAGTAATTTCCTTTCAAACATGCTAAGAATGATAGATTTAGAAAATTAAAAAAAACTTTTGTTCCTAGACAGGCCATTTATATCGGTCGCTGGGGTGGAGAAGCAGTGAACGGAGGAGTGATGAACACAACCAGATTTGTCATTACACCTTCCCTACATGTCTTCCCTTCTCCTCATTTGTCTCCCTTCAACCCTATTTTTTTTTTTTAAATTGGAGTTCTTCTCTCCCTATTCAGACCTAAATTGAACTGGAACTCATATCAATAGTAGTTAGTTGGAGGGTGAACTATTTGCAACTCTTTTACAGTCGGGATTGAAAAACGGAATTCTATTTAAAGATTTATAGAGAACATTTGTTTGGAAAATTCATTAAAAAAAAAAAAAAAAAAAAAAAAAATTGAGTCTCAGCGCGCTCGGTACAGAGGTCGTGGGTTCGATTCCTACCTGGGTGGGTTAAAATTCATTTTTGGGTCCGCTACGAAATGAATCTTGACCTTCTTAACATAACTAGAATAAGTTGCTAACCTGTAGGATAACCAGTCCTTCTTGCCCTAGTTGGAGTACATCCAAGATGTTAAGCTCCCCCCTCAAAAAAAAAAAAAAAAAAAAAAAAAAACACTTAACTTATTCAATCATTCAACCTCGATTCTTATATTATCAAAAATCAATCAGTTGAATTGACATTTCAATTTAAGAAAATTTTAGTCAATTTTGATCATTTAGCTTAAATTAAAATGTTGTAACTGTTCTTTCATTTTTATGTTTATTTCATTTTGGTTTATTTTATGGTTTTGTTTAAATGATCCTTTGAAATATTTTTGTTTTTTTTATCTTGAACATTTGTTTTTTATAAATCTTCCGTGGATATTTTGGTTCAATGATAAGATTAAAATAAAAATAAATGTATTTCATTCAGGTATAAAGGGTAAGTACTTAGAAGCTGAGCAATTAATTATTTATTTTTTTAATAACTTATTAAATAAATTCACCGCACTCATTAATTGATTGGGTAATTAAATTACTCAAGATGGGGTCCGCTCTATCTGATTAATTGATGTCCTAGTAAATCAAATAAACCAATTAAAACTAGACTTGGAAATTATTTGTCAATTGTTAGCCCACTTGTTAATCATACAAGAGGCACGTAACTATATATATACATTTCTTGACAGTTACTATTAAATGTTTAGTATGGTTCTTGAGGTTCAGTCAATAAATAAAAAACAACTATTTTGACGACGTTTAGAGACTATATTCTTCTCATAATCATGCCCTACAGTGAAAAAGAGGTTACAACGAAATTATATAAGTTATACAAGTTATTTCAAAACATAAAGTTTGCTACAGTACAAGTATCTGCATTAGCCCAGTCAAACCACCCCCTGTTTTGCTCTTGATAACGTCGACATTCAATAGATTTCCACTCCTTTGTTCTTCTATTGCAGGGTTTATTTTTCTCTACACCTAATGGAACTTCGACCAAATATAAATCTCTAGAATTTATAGGTTGTAGCCACTACATTAATCTGTAAACAACGTATCCTATAATTTACATTAGAAATAGAAACAAAAGTATGTGATACGTATATATATACGTATCACATACCATTTATTATGTAAAACAACATAATTAACATTCTTGAAATCCGCTACCCTATATTAAGGGTAGATATAAAGATGACTTAGACGGTTAAAGCAAAGTGCTAAGAACACTTTCAAACATAAACCATTAATTTCTTAATACCTAACATCTTAGTACTTTAATTTAATTTATAAAAAATCATTATTTTAAGATATGTGTGGCATAAAAATATTTTCTATACCAATAAATTAAAAACATAGGTAATTAAATAAACTTTTATAAGACAGTTATACAATGTTAATTGGAATGAAGAAAAACTTATTTTAAGATATGTGTGGCATAAAAATATTTTCTGTACCAATAAATTAAAAACATACGTAATTAAATAAACTTTTATAAGACAGTTATACAATGTTAATTGGAATGAAGAAAAACTGCTTTTAATAAGATTTAAACCACTCCATTTTAATGAAACAGCTGTTAGTTGAATTAAACAGGAGAATGTCATCCTACAAATTTCCCGAATTTTTTTTGGCTGTAAGCAAAAAATTAATTTGATTTTCTTAAGAAGCTTTTACCAGTTCTTTAAGAATTTTCATTACGAAATTATTTGTTTAGCAGGAAAGGGAAACTGTTCCTATAAAAAAGATAGAAAACCGAATTGCCAACACGAAGTTAAGTGTTTTATATTATATATTTTTAAGGGAAAATATTTTTAAAAAATATGACAGATAAATGAGACATTACGTACTAAAACATGTAATTGCATATGTAATATAACATAATGTAGTAGTTAATAGTGAATATATATATATATATATATATATATATATATATATATATATATATATATATATATATATATATATATGGATAAATTTCTTGACTGTTACTATTAAATGTTTAGTAAGGTTCTTGAGGTTCAGTCAAAAAACAACTACTTTGGCGACGTTTCGAGACTATATTGTTCTCACAATCATGCCCTACAGTGAAAAAACAGGTTACAATAAAATAATATAAGTTATACAAGTTATTTCAAACATAAAATTAGCTACAGTACAAGTATATAACAACATGTGTAGGATAATAAAAATATATATAATTACAGAATATAGAGGAGTATGAAGCTACTTACAATGTTACTAGTGGATATGAATGGACTAAAAATTCTAGTACAAAACTAACCGGGAATTTGGAACAGACAGTTATAAAGGTTGTGGGGAAAACCCTATTTCTTAAAAATTAAGTTAAAAGGACTGGGGTGGTATTCCCAAGGATGCAGGTATAAAACTATTTCAGTGTAATATACTAATAATTGGAAGAATCATCATTCTTATTAATTAATAATAAATGTATACACATAAATAAATAAAGTATATGGTTATAATTAGTGTGTAGAGTAATGATTATAATTAGTTTGTGAGGCAACTACGTACATCAATAAAAGTTCCCTGTTATAATGTTCTTAGGCTATTTTCTTTTCAAATCAGGGGAGGGATAATATCTATTTGTCGATGAAAATACTTATTTACAATCTAGCAAGTGTTTTTCTGAGAATACCTATTTTTGCAAAAGATTTTTTTACGTTAAGTTTTTGAATTATTAAGAGATTTATATTTTTATATGCGTCTTGATGATAATGAAGCAGTATTCATTCGTCATCGTATTATCAAGTTTTAGGGATGGTAACAGCTTATGAGTCTATACTGCAAAACAGACATTAAATAATTCTGTTTTAGTAATAAACGTTCATGGGTTTCTAAAACTAGATACTGAATCTAAAAGGTATAAGGTTTTTAGGAGAAGAAGATGATCAGGGATGCAGACATAGAGAAAGACCACGTCTAAGTAGAAGTACTTTAATAGGTGCCAACGTTTCGAACAGCCTTGCAGGTCTTCTTCAGGGCCACCGAATCACACTTGTGAGGGGACGAACGATGACTATGAACTATTTCTACATAGACGTGGTGTTCCTCTTTGACTGCATCCCTGATCAGCTTCTTATCCATTCATCAAACAGTCAACTATACTTTTATCATTATAAGGTTTTTATTTTATAAAAAATTATGTTTATGATATTAACAACTCTATACAATGTATACATCATATAAATGTTAGGAAAAATTATTACAAAACTTGTAAAGCACCTACCTACTTTAATAAAAGTTCCATATTTGAATGTTCTTATGACATCTTTTTTTTTTTGTCAGTCTCATTCCAGAAACGGATTGTGCAGCTAGTTGGGAGCCTTGTGTATACGAGTAGCTTCATACCTCTGAAACTTATCATGGAAGGGTATGTATTTACTTTGGAACATATCAGCAACACATGGGAAATTCTGCTTAATTCCGATGCCTTAATAGCTCTAATCACATCCGTATAAAGGAGTTTTTTGTAATTAATTTTAAGTCTGAAATTCTTGTCTATTGAATGGATGAAAGAAAAAAATTCGGATTAAAGAATTCCGAGTATGTTTTTTTTTTACACTAATCGAGCATAAAAAGGTCGTTGATATAACATTAATTGATTTTATGGCAATGCTTTGGTAATAATCATTATTATCATTATCAGGCTTTTATAAAAAGAATTATAAATTAAAATAATAATAAAGAAAGGGGTTGGGGCAAACAAGTTACTCTTTAGGACCTGAGGCTATTAAAAACCTATAAAATCTTTATAGTCATTTTAGCCTTAGTTCCCTGGCGTAATTGTTTCTCTCCTTTTGACTTAATTTTGATTTTTATTATTATTTCTTGATGATATTATCAGCCCAAAAATGAATAACATGATCCTTAAGTCAAATGTCATTTCAATCTTTGAAAGTTAACTAAGCTGTAGACTCTTTAAAAGGTTTATACAACTTACATATGATTTGAGTTTTTCTATTTTATATCTGGCGTTTATGGAGAAAAAATCCATTCAAACAAGAAAATTAAGCATACTACTGAGACATGCCTTTTTTTTAATAAATACTATGAATGATTAAACCAAAATGTTATTATTTGTTTTACATGCTACAAAAATTGATAAAATACAATAAGGTAATGTATTTTTTTCTGTTTTAGGTTTTCAGTGAGGGTGAGCTGTTCTTTTGGACTTACTTATTTGAGTTTCAATTTTATATTTATCAAGATATTATTTCTGTAAATTATAAGGTAGGGTCCTACTTTTTATAATATATCTTTTACTTTTAAGAAAATATTTTATTTCTGAAATATTAAAATCTGCCTCTCTCAACAGCAATAAGAAGTCGGAAAAAAAAAAAAAAAAAAAAAAAAAAAAAAAAAACCTAAATGCAGCAAATATGATAACAACGTAAAATTATAATAGACAACTATCCACCAGTAGCACTTCAAATCTATTTAATGTAGCAATTAGATAGTATTTTAATTTAGAAAACATATAAAATATAAAAATAATTTTTAGAAAAAAAACAAAACCGACTTCAAGATTAAACCTACATATATAGAACTAAAAAGTAAAAAATAATATTTTAGTTGCTTCGAAACAAGGAGAATTAAATGACAATCAACGAAATTATCGATACTTATATACCTATTCACAATTAATGATAAGTAACTTTTGGAGTCGGTGCCAAAAAAAAAAAACAAACAGAATCCGAAAAAAAAAGAAAAAAGAATAGGTAATTGTAAAGATTCCTCACTATTTCATCACCGCCACACCGCTACCTCGTGCCATTCAAAAGTTTGTTGCAAATGCAGGATTGAAGTGCCCTCCTTGGTTGGCACCGACTCCAAAAATAACTGATCATTAATTGTGAATAGGTATATAAGTATCGATAATTTCGTTGATTGTCATTTAATTCTCTTTGTTTCGAAGCAACTAAAATATTATTTTTTACTTTTTAGTTCTATATATCTAGGTTTAATCTTGAAGTCGGTTTTGTTTTTTTTCTTTTTTAAAAATTATTTTTATTTTTCACTTTTTAGTGGTGAGTGTATTTTTTTTTTTCCGTCTTTTGATCCCTATTTTCAGTTCAACTTACTTTGCCTGAAATAGATTTATTGAAGTGAAATTTACGAGTAATGTACTTAGTACATAGATTTTGTTCGACTTATCGAATTTTGACACATCGATCGAGAGTTGCTGTATAATTGAAATTGCTTCATAATCATAAATATGTTTAAGATGTAAGGTTATATAACAGTGATTTTTATTAACTGTTTTTTTTATTTTTCTTAAAAAGTGCTGCATTAATTTCAAAGTATTTTTTATGGGACTACCTCTGAAGTAAGCCCTACTGGCCTAAAAAAGAATCATCAAAATTGATCCAGAATTGATGGAGTAATTGCGTAACATACACAAAAAAAAAAAAAAAAAAAAAAAAAATACAGACGAGTTGAGAACCTCCTCTGAATCAATTTTGATGATTCTTTTTTACATCGGTATGGCATACTTCAGAGGTAGTCCCATAAAAAATATTTTATGGGAAATAAATTGAAATAGAATCACGCTTCATATCGTATCCGCAGGCATATAACCTAGGAAGCCCCGACTAAACATGTCCCCCACTTTCAAACCCGCTACTGTCCGCATTTCAAGAGATTCCAGCACTCGGGAGAATAACGTTGGTTAGAATCTAGTAGAGGCTGAGTACAAGCGGTAAATGCGGTTTTAAGATATTTTACATTTATAAAAATACATGGATTTTCAAAAATGTAAATTTATAAAATAGTTTTAAATAACGAGAAATGTATAGTGCACTGTTAGTTATGGTAAAAAAAAAAAAAAAAAAAAAGAACTTATGTAATCAAAAAGAAACAACACGTCCGAGTATATTTGTGTGCCAACGTTTTAACCTACTTTACAGGTATTCTTCAGGGCCAAAATGAACAAAAAAAAAATAGATGTGACAAGAAATAAAAAAAAAGTTAAAAAATAATAAAAAGAATGACATAAATACAGAAAAATACAATAAGGCTATAGTAAAAAACAGGTACATAATACCAAGAAGCAAGGTTAGAATAAGGACAATTAGATATCATAAGGGAAAAAAGCATTTATATATATATATATATATATATATATATATCTATATATATATTATCACTTATTAATGTATCTGTTCTTTTTGATAGCCTTTATTGTATTTCTCTGTATCTATGTCATTATTTTTACTCTATTAACTATCTATTTGTCATTAGTTTATCTTTCTGTTATTTTATGTCACATTTAGTATTTTGCTTCAGTCTAACCCTGAAGAAGTGTAGCAAGAAAGATATAAATGTTGGTATACAATTATAGTATTTTTATTTGAATTTTAAATAACTGGATCTTGCGATTCATAAAATTGTATTGAATAACTATGATATGAATATTTTCATATGTGTTTAATTCACAATTAGTTTAGAAATAACAATAATTTAATAAATAAAAAATGTTATACCCCGTATTATCATTTACGCAGCCGTGAGGTCCGGACGCGTTGAGGCGTGGATTCCTGATTCCATACTGGACGGCGTGAACCCAATCCCCAGTAGGCTCAGCTAATATTTATTGCGCGGCAGACCATGAAATTAATCTTGACACCCCCTCCTGGTTTAGTACACCCAAGGTTGTCGAAAAGTCCTAATACTCCAATTTGCTGAAAAACTCCCTTTTTCTCATAACCAGTATGTAACTAATTTTGCACGAATATTTTTTCCTAATCATGCAAGTATTACGTTCTTATAATCAACTTGTAGCATCTTACAGGTATAGTTTGTCACCTTAAAACAGTAATTACCATTTATTATATTAAAAAGGCATAACTCCCCATTGGCTTTTATTCATTTATACTACATGTTTCAGAGCTTGTCTGTTGCTCCATCTTCAGGTTCTACAATCATTATGTTATTTTACAATTCCTTACTATATTATTACATCACTTTACAATTTTTGGTTTTTTTTACCTAACACTGTGATATTCTCACTTGGTCATCTCTTCTACACTGACACCACTGGGCAATGTTCAATTATTGTTTTGTTTATTTATTATGAACATTCTGGCCTATTTAATTTGGTTCCTAATTTTCCATTCCATTTCCATTCTATTAGTTGTATTGTCACTATTATTCACACGGGTAATAGTGACAATATAGTACCAGTGACAAAATAGGTAAAAAAAAAACAAAAATTGTAAAGTGATGTAATAATATAGTAAGGAATTGTAAAATAACATAATGATTGTGGAACCTGAAGATAGAGCAACAGACAAGCTCTGAAACATGTAGTATAAATGAATAAAAGCCAATGGGGAGTTATGCATTTTTAATATAATAACTGATATTCATCTCCTTAAATGAAACATTTAAAGTAATTACCATTTGTTTAATATGCTCAACATCTTTGAGAAGGCTTATAGATAATTTTTTTTTTTTTTTTTAGAAAATTATATTTTTTTTTTAAATTATTTAAAATAATAGGGGCTTTAAAATGAAATAATTGAAAAGTAAAGTAAAATGTTTGCAGAAAGACAGTAAATCGTACCCCTTTAATGCGACACAGAACTACAATAATAGTTACTTAACTGGTTACAATGATTTTTATTTTCACAATGAAATAATTAAAGCTAAAGGAGCGACTGTTACTAATGTAAATCAATGTTCAATGTGTAGTCAAAACAAATTAGAAAACTTACATATTTTTATGAAAATATGGCAGACACAATTTGAAAATATCGAACATTAACAATGGGGAGTGCTACTCTCCCTCGCGTCAATAAGACCTTTTCTATTAAAAATTCAGCAAACTCATCTATTGTTACTTTATTAACAGGTGTTAATAAAAAATTAAAAGGAAAAACAAAACAATGGTTAAAAAAACAAAAACAAACATGAATATAAAATGCTCTGATACGTTGTTGATTTATTTATAATTTAAATGTTTGACTTAAGGATGACATTTTTTTGACAAACATCTGAGACCTTAATATCCGATTCTAGATAAACTAACTACATAAATTATTCATAGAATAAATACTTATTCTAACTTCCAAAAAAACAAAATAAAACAATACAATGTACGTACGCCTCACAAATTAACGGACTGACTAAAAAGAAAAACGTTAAAAAAATACGGAAATTGCAGTCCAAAATATTAAGACTCATTATAAAGGTCCACAGATATTTTTTAATGTTATTGTCCACAATTTAAGATATTTAGAAGTAAAAGGGACCGACGATTACTAATCACTTTCCTTACTTGAATCCTTCATAGTTAAAACTTCATCTTCTTAATTTTCCACCCTTTCTCTTCTAAACGTAAAGGTGCTTATAGCCATTTATGCCATGCCTTCCTGACCCTGGCAATATATCTAATTTCTCCTTCAGTCTTTCTTCTACACCACCCTATTCCTTTTATATGGTGGATATAGGAGGTTCATGGTCTTTTTTCCATCGGCTTCACTTCCATTGTTCTTATGGGGTCTCTGTGGTTGCCCATTCGGCAGCCATGTCTGTACCACTTCAACTATCTCATTCATTCCATTTCAGCCCCAGTAACACGGCAACCTCTCATTCGGAACCCAATTCCCTGCTCCATAGAGAAGTACTGCTAAGAAAACAGAATAGGTTGAGCTTTGTATCTTTTCCTATCTCTATTTTTCCAATTACAGAATCGCAGATCTGTTAGTATATAGAATTCGCCTTAAAATATTCTGCTTGATGTTTCTGAAATTACTTTACTAGATCTACTGATTGCCGCACCAAGGAACGTAAATTCTGTTACTACCTCCATTACTTCTTCATTACAGATAATCCGGACATCCTCTGGGTTTCTACCGACTTGAAGAACTTAGCTTTTTTTGGTATTTATATTCATACTCTTTCTCTTTAATTGTTCATTCCACTCTGTTATATACTTAAACTATATATTGAAAAAAAAATGATCTCATGTTGATTCTGGCTTTGAATTTTATTTTTTTTATAATAGCAATATCTATGAACTTATTTTCAGCTCCAAAAGCTCAACTACATATATTTCTGGTGCATAATGATTAAAAAAAAAAAAAATTCTCGTTTCCCTATAACGAATAATTCCATTTTTCAGAGATATTAGTACGACGTAGATCTTAGTTCCTTTGAAAGAAAGCAAACCATGGATAGGGAACAAAGTATTTGAGTAATATCAACTTTAATAACGGATTCACTTGATTCAAGAACAATGAATATTCAAACTTGTATCCAAGAAGTTGGGTTATATCTGCTCTAAGGAATATCTTACTTGCTTCCTACCAGTTTTGCATAAATTTTGGGTTGTATTAAGTAGGTCTTTTCGTTTGCTATTCTGTCTCTGGACCGGAGAGGATATTTTTAAAATACGGGCTGGACTTTATTTTTTTTTTTAGACTGGTTTTCTTTCATGAATATTTCTCAACCCCTCTCCTTTTTACTTACTGACTATATATATATTCATTTATATATTTAATTATTTATTTTGAACCATTCGATTTAAGATAATTCTCGTTATATTTCATTATTAACATTATGTGATATACATTTGCTATAATGTAAAGGTGCAATTACATGTTTTACGTTCTCAATGTCTGATTTATCTGTCATATTTTTGTAAATATTTTATATTTCTTTATTTTTTTCCTTAAAAACATATAATATAAAACACTCAACTTTTTGTTGGCAATTCGGTTTTCTATCTTTTTTATAGGAACAGTTTCCCTTTCCTGCTAAACAAATAATTTCGTAATGGAAATTCTCAAAGAACTGGTAAAAGCTTCTTAAGAAAATCAAATTAATTTTTTGCTTATAAGAAAAAAAATTCAGGGAAAGGTAGGATGACATTCTCCTGTTTAATTCAACTAACAGCTGTTCCATTAAAATGGAGTGGTTTAAATCCTATTAAAAGCAGTTTTACCTCATTGCAATTAACATTATATAACCGTTTTAACAAAGTTTATTTAATTGTTTTTTTTAATTTATTGGTACAAAAAACATTTTTGTACACATGTCACACATATTTTAAAATTTTGATTGTTTATAAAGTAAGTTAAAGTACTAAGATGTTAGGAATTAAGAAAGTAATGGTTTATGTATGAGAAAGTTCTGAGGACTTTGCTTTAACCGTCTGTCATCTTTATGTCTACCCTTAATATAGGGTAGCGGATTTCAAGAATGTTAATTATGTTGTTTATGTTGTTTCACATAATAAATAGTCTTGTTGTTTGTATTTACATATATATATATATATATATATATATATATATATATATATATATATATATATATATCACATACTTTTGTTTTGAATGTGAATTATATGATCTGTTAGAGCCAAATTTGAAAAGGATCAATAACACACCTTTGTCATTAAATATTATTAATTAAATACATTTTATTATTTAAACATTTTTAGTGTTTGTCTAATGTTATAACGGATCAAATAGAAAATCGACACTATTTCCCTGAAAAGTAGGGTCAATTTTATATTAAAATTAGATGATTTATTACGCCAGGTACCTGTTACGATTGATGAATAGTCTGTCACTTCTAGTTTTGATGTAAGTATTCCATTATTTAATTCAAATAGGAGTGACTAAAAATTCAACATGTGATACCGTATCTGTATTTGGACTTAGTATATTTTTGAGGAAGCTAAGAGGTTGGTTGGGAAGAGTAAAAATTATGAGTCGATGTTTGTCTCGTTGAGTCAAATTTTTGAAAGCTACCACCGAAATTAGAAACTGCTTTAGCAATGTCTCAGCGAAGGGTTACTAATAATCATAATAGACTCCAGGGCATAGAAAATTAATTATTTTACATTCTTGTTGGGAGGTTACAGAGACCCTACCTACAACAATGTAAACCCATGACTAACAAAGCCGAAATATTTAACAGGAAGGGAAAGTTTGTCCTTTAATATGGATTAAACGAGAAAATGAGAGCGTCCTTTAAAAAATGAATCAAATTAATCTGTTTTCAAACAGAAAAAAATAGTTTAAAATAAGTATTTATTAATTTTAATTAAAAACTTGATTATTATATTTAAAATATAATTCACTTAAAAAGTTAAACTACCTTAAGTAAATTCAAATTAGTTTATTATTTTTCATTGTTTCAATGCAGAAGTTTGTCCGTTCTTGATGAATAAGAATAAAAAATAAATATTTAGTTTTAAATGGTGTATTGAAGCAGGAGCCTTCAACATTACGAACTACACTAACCGCACGACAGTTCGGTTTTGTGGGCGATGTAGGAATCTTTACTCTTAACAAGTGTTGTATGCTGGTATTTGCTTCGTTATAAATAATGTTTTTATTGTTGCGATTTTTCTGATCCTTTTTACACTTTGACATGGTTCTGTGTATGTCAAACATATTTATAAATATATATATATATATATATATATATATATATATATATATATATATATATATATATATATATATATATATATATATATATATATATATATATATAAACATTGGCCATAGTAACACTATATTGTGTTAGGTTTGTAGCAAAGGAAGCAACAACAATGTTCCCTTTTCCCAATACCAATGTCACTCTTTACGACTTTCATAAATATATATATTTAACCTGTGCAGAGAGGTATGGATCAACATCTGGGCAAAAGAATCTAATACCAATAAAATGGAAAGGATTTATGTAAGCTTTCTTCTGGCGACACCTCTCCCAATATACAGGAGATAACGCGACTTAGAATTGGACACAGCAAATTGACTCATCGGCACCTACTTAAAGGCAATCCTCCATCAGAATGCAGCACTTGCAACTGCCAGCTGACAACGGAGCGCATTATCAAGGATTGCACCCGACTTTTACCATCCAGGACTTTGTTGTATCTCCAGGGATACTGCGAGGCTTTAAAACCCGCAAAATGGAAAAAAAAAAACTGTTTAACCATCTCAAAGAAAACATCTCGTATCGACTAATTTAGAATTCTAACAAATGTTATGTAATGGTGCCTCTAGCCTGAGCTGTTGTACATGGCACCTAAAATAGTAATCAAATAAATAAACTTCGATTTTAAAGACGTAAAGAACAAAACCATATAAAAAAAAACAAAACAATTTTTACTACTTTTTCAGAAAATTACGAAAATTTAAAAGTAATTTAGACCCTGTTTAAGCTACATGGTGTATTTTCCGCTCAAATTTTATAAAATTTAGTCTAGATTAATTTTAGCGAAACTTGGAAAAGGACGAAAGTACTAACGCTGCCAATTAGTTCAGAATTTGGAATAAGGTACTCCAGTACATTAACAATATATAAATAAATTAAAATTACTCTAGCTTTTGCACAAAAAAACGTACAATTTTAATGGAGTTTTAGAGAGGGACTCCACAATAGGGTCGGACTACCGGGAGGACGATATTAGTAAGGTTCTACTGTATTCAACAAATAGAATGAGCATGTCTGACTTCTATTCAATCAAAGAAACATAAGAAGTATAACTGATTAACACTGTTCTGTATTAAAATACTCCCTTCAACAAAAATGTTGATTTAATATGTTTTGAAGTGTGCTGAATACGAATCCGTAGTCGGGAAATCTTAATCAGGCACCATTTTTTGTCAAATTTGTGTTTTAGGCCGAAAAATGAGGTGTTTTTTGACATTTCGACCATTTTAGTATCATTGAAAGCTTTAACAAAAATTTAAAAATATATTTGATTTTGAAACTTTAATAACGTTTTAAAAAACGAAAAAAATTGGAAAGCATAAGTATTAGGCTTTGTTAAATAAATTACGTTGAAGAATTGCTATTTATCATGTAAGAACATGGGGTTGCAATATGTCATCAAAAATTCATTGCATTCCGATTTTAATTTCTTCCCTCCCAGCTTAGGAGCAGTTTTTGATTAACACGGAGAACGGTTTCATAAAGTGATAGCACAAATGGAAAAAAAAGTATAGCGGTAAATGCAATGAGAAGATGCTTGCCGACTGCTGTTGGCACTACACGTGATATAGAGTACAAAAGGAAAATATATACATATTTTTATGTTCAGTATTAAATATTATTATTTTATGTATTACTGTTTTTCACAAAAAAATTGCTATTTCATTTTTTTCTTTTATTTTAACAACATTCAATCTCTAAAAAATGGTGCTTCATAGATTATTTTTAATTATTGATTCGAATTCTGAGCACTTGTAAATATAAAAGTCACAAAAACGTTCATGGAAGTGAAACAAAAAATTAAATTAAAAAAATGAATAAAAAATACGCAGGTTTTTCAAAAATAACGTCTAATTTTTTTAAAATAATGCTAGGAAGAATTTTTTCGGCTTCAGATTCGAATTTAGCACAATAAATATATAAAAAATATATAAAAATATATAAATCAGGAACAATTTTTCAAGGAAGCTAAGTTTTTTTATTTTTTGCAGAACTGTGTAATTTATAATTGATGCGTAATATAAATATTTATATACAAAACTGTTCAGTTATAAATTAATATATTTCCCTAATATATTATTCTGTCAGAGCTTTCAGAAAGTTTTCATCAGTAAAGGTGTTTTTGCTTTGAGGAGCAATCTACAGAGGTAGGAGAAGCTTGTAGCCTACCAATTAGACAGATATAATCTGGCTTCAGCTGCCAGGAATACACAATTAGGTGATAGCTAAGCTGGGGGTATCAAGGCCCACGGTATTAAGGATTTGTTACAAACTTTTGATATCCCTCCTTATTGTTTTCGATCCTATAATAAATACTTAACATTTATCATCGGAACGAAAATTGATAATTTTATATAATTTTTATAATTGTTACTAAAAAAAAATAAATTTAATAAAGCTGCATTAATATTTTATTAATGTGAATTTATATTAATTATTTAATTATTTCATTGTTCATAGCATTTACTCCTCTTTATTATTAATAAATCTTGTTACATGTTTCGGGAACAACAATGTCCCATCCTCAGTCTTTAAAAATTCTTTTCTTGGTGTTAACACACCATGTCAGTTCCATTTACATATCTAAATAATCTAAATAATGAATAATGAAATCATTTCAATATATGTAACTCCTTCATTGAAGAATTAATTAATTATTTAATGTTATTATTAATAATACAATGCGAAGGTTTGAATAATATATGAAACGGTGTTAAAAAAAATAAATAAATAAAAAAATTTCTTTGAACTTTTTGCTTTAGGCAAAAGTACAGAACTTTCGATATGAGATCCGATTACTTATAAATCAATACAACTTATCTTGACTATAATATCCATATATACATGTATATAAATAATACATCTCCATTCTATATTTATATAAAAATACAGTAAGATGTAATAATAACCATTGTTTACCAATCAAGTGCTACCAATGGTAGTTGCTTCACAAGCAATAGTCATGTTATTATATTTATACCTTATTATCACATTTACTGGATAATCTTTTTTTTCTATAGTATATATATATATATATATATATATATATATATATATATATATATATATATATATATATACTTTAATAGTGAATAGTTTATATTATTAACAATTTTGCATATTTCTTTTTTGTTTTCTTTCATTTTTTTGTACCCAATGTGTGAATGAAATCATAAAGCAATCCATATTACTTACTGCCCACATTTGAGGCAGATTATAATAATTACTTGATAATAATTATTTTTATTTTGAGAAAGGTGCATTATTTTATGAAAACTTACAATATTCAGATTGGGGAAATAATATCTTGTATACAAGTCATAAATATTGTATTTTGTGTTAAACTTTATCTTATTACAGATTTAATTAACGTATCAGGGAAAATATTTTTGAGAGATCCACACCACCCATTTCAAAACCAGCCCTCTCTGATTTATATTAAAACCAAACAACTTCCTCTTGTTTCACATTCAATGTCACTCTTGAATGATCATCTACGCACAACTCGCGGGAAAATTAATAAGTTATCCCTGTAATTTGTTTTGTTGAATCAAATGAGCGATTGTTACCTAATCTCAAAAGGTTTCAGTGATTAAAAAGGTCTCCTTCTGTTTACTTAAACCTTCTTGTTGTGGTTTTAAAGTAGTCCTGTTACAAAGTAAGCAAAGGCACCTTCCTTTGATGAGTAATTGCCATGTTTTCGTCTTCTTTGTGGCTTTGGTGTCTGGGTCTGTTAGTTGTTGTGCCTTGTTCTGTAATTAAATGTTTAAGAAAATACTTTCAATCAACTGTTGTTTATTGAGACGCCTTTGTTAGATGAGACTTAATTTAACGAATCCAGCCTTTGTAAAAAGTATAGTATTTCAAAATTTATATTTTATTATTTTGTACTGTCTATTGAGGAATGCTTTGTGGTTATGAATTAACAATATTTTGAGGCAACACGTAAAAATAGTTATGGGCTACAATCAGAGCGGCCGATTGGAAGTAATTTTCCCCCGGGGGAAATCTTAGAAGCCGTTGCACTTTTGGGTGTAATTCGGGGAAAATTCATTGCAGATTACAGTTATTGCAGATTACACGTCATCAGCAGAGCTGCCGATTTAGGAGATATTTTCTCCTGTGGGGAAAATTCGAATTGAATTTTTTAATCGATTCAACCCAGTAGCGTATAAGTTCGCTACAATAAGTATTCATTTTTATTTTTAAATTTATAATGCCGCCGTTTTGACTTGCATTGTAATTTATACGTCGGCATTATAAATTATATTTTAATTTTAACTGTTTTGTCCTTAAATGCATACCCCCAACCAAACATTCTTTTGTATTCATTTTTTATTTTATAACAATATATAATTACATAAATTACATTAAATATAAGAATCATATCTAAATCCCTAATTTAGAAATAAACTTAATGTCTCATTATTGAATTTGAAAAGTAACATTACTCATTGGTCATTTGGGGGAAATCGGGGGAAGTTTTGAAATAGGTAGAGGGAAACGAGGGAAATTTTGCTGCAACACTGGCACGTGTTCACACTACAGCAAGACTCATGTCAATCATGATACTTAAACAGAAATCCTTCCTTAAACTAAGACAGCGCCTAAATACTTATACTTGTTTTCTAAAACACATATGGACATACGCATCACAGGTTTAAGGTTCAGCCAAAAAAAACTCACATATACAGACTACAAACATTATGACATCATACGATCTCAAAGGTACTTGGAAAAAAAGCGCATACATACTTATACATGACAACATTACTGGACAACATCAAAACAATATACAGAATATTTCACGATCAACTATATGGCCATCCGAACAGACTCATGCGAAAAATGGCTACAATAAATGGCTGACAATACTTACCGAAGAATAAAAAGGAGCTAGATAAAAGACCTTCTTAAGGAAGAAACAATCTAAAATCATGTCAGGAGGAGGTAACGATGGTTATTGGACTCTCTCATGTTTCACATGTCTTATTTATTACATATTATAACTTTCGCTGGTTGCCTTTATTCAAAGACACATAAAAAAATAAACTTAAAAAATATATTAGCTTATACTATTACAATTAAAAAAGTTCCTACATAAAATTTAATTATTATATTCATCATTAATCCTCATAGGATTTGTGCCTTATAACAGACTTCTAGCGAAGCTGTTCTGTAAGCAGGCCCGCCGATAGCCAAACCGGGTCCCGGGGTAAATGTGTTGCCAAGGCACATTAACCCCTTAGTATTTAGTTAGCCTTAGTTTTTCACATAATTCACAACACCGTCTTATAGAGTCGCGTCCTTTATGACTTGTGGAGCATCTTCTGTTATAATATATGATACGAGAGTGAATCAAATATAAACGGTAATTTTCAAAATTATATTTATTGAATAATATTATACAGAAACTATACCTTCAACATTTTTCAATGTAGTCTCCTGCATTATCTACACACTTCTGCCACCGATTTGGAAGCTTGAATATTCCCTGTTCATAAAAAGACTGAGGGCGAGTTTTTAACCATTCGCACACGTGCTTTTCGACGTCTTCATTGTTTTCAAATCGATTATGTAAGAAGAAGGTAAAGATTTTTTGAGGCGCATCGTCACATGTGATGAGACGTCGGTCCACCATTACACCCCCGAATCGAAAATGGCAAATAAGAAGTGGCGAAGGAAGGATGAAGGCTGCCCAGTGAAAGCCAAAACTCGTCTCTCAGCCGGAAAAGTTCTTGCAACAATTTTTTTTTGACTCAAGGGGAGTTCTACTCATTGATTTTCTTCACGATCAACGAACAGTGAATGCGGCTTGCTACTGCCAGGTGCTACAGTCAGCAAAAACCAGTTACCGGAACAAAAGACGAGGTGTGCCCATTAGAGATGTCATCCTTCTCCATGACAACGCAAGGCCTCACACCGCATTGTTCTCTCGAACACCCTCCTTACAGTCCAGACCTGTCCCCTTGTGACTATTTTTTGTTTGCGCCCCTGAAAGAATCACTTGGAGGAAAACGATTTGAAAACAATGAAGACGTCGAAAAGCACGTGCGCGAATGGTTAAAAACTCGCCCTCAGTCTTTTTATGAACAGGGAATAGTCAAGCTTCCAAATCGGTGGCAGAAGTGTGTAGATAATGCAGGAGACTACATTGAAAAATGTTGAAGGTATAGTTTCTGTATAATATTATTCCATAAATATAATTTTGAAAATTACCGTTTATATTTGATTCACCCTCGTATTCTTTAATTCATGAAACATTAACATTCTTACCTATAAATAAATTATTGGTAATGCATTCCTCAACACTAGAAACATTATCTTTGTGTTCAGAATCTGTCTAACTTTCATCTAAATTGTCGACTTCGATATTATTCTTTGTGTTACATAGAACGATATATGAATCATTTCAATATCGCCTGGGTTTTCTAAATCGAAGGTTCCCTTACGACTCATAAAGTAATAATGATTGAATAAAATCTTGTGCGTCTGTAGTCGTAATGAGCCGATTAGATTTTTTCCCGGTAACAGCGGAATAGAAACTAAATAACTAAAAATCTTGAGAGAATATTGAGTATTTGACGTCACTAATGCATTCGAGGAATGTTATTTGAAAGGTACTGAGTCTTTTATCTCATTATAAAATTATAAAAATCCTACTCGGAATACTGCGCGAATAATACCTTGGGTAATCTCTCAGATCGGTTGCGACTACTGGAAGGTTAACGATATATGTCGGATTCAGTGGAAAGTTCTGAAAAAAAAAAAATGTAGAAATATAAGGGTAATATAAAATTTAAAATTCAAACTAATTTGAAAAAAAAAAGAAATAAAATTTACAAATATATATTTTAAACGTGGTTATAAGATATGATATTAAGTTTATGTTGCTAACATAAACATATTGATTTAAAAATGAAAAATAAAAAATACTAATTTCATTCGTCCACTTCTGTAAAATTTAAATTTAATTGTTTTCAAACCCAATGTAAACTAAATATATTTTATAATGACATTTTTGGATTTCCAAAGGAAATTTCACATGCGAATAGTTGGTAATAAGTCGTAATTTCAATCTTAGAAGAGAATTACCTAGCTTATCAGAAAAGGGAATGGTGTTGAGCTGAGACTAAATGTAGGCTGATTTACGAGCGGTTTCGGGATTTAATCTGTGGGTCCCCACCCTGCAGCTCTAAGCCACCTGCTCAACTATCCCTGGCACGCTTTGGAATTTCACTTTGTGTTCAATAATAGTTTAAATAAACTAACACTGTATTTACAATGTGTTTGTTATTTAGTAAGTTATATTTAAAATTAATTGATCAGTACTAAGTGGATAAATTCTTATAGAACTTCTATATTTGGAAAGAATATATGACGAATCTTTAAATTATATGAGCAAATACACTTTTTGTTCCTCCAATAACAGGTGTGAATAAAAAATTGAAAGGAAAAAAAAACTCCGAAACATGATTATATTTATTATCTACAATTATTATAAAATACGATATTTTAGAAATATATAGATTTTGTTCTAAAAATTTTATTGTGTCTAATACTTTTTTTATCTTTAGTTTTCTATATCCACACCTGTCACTCATTTCTTCATGGCATGAAGGTATAAAGGTCAGCACCCATAACTCACTCCTAAAATGATTTTGAATTAATTTTATCCGAATAGTTTATAATTTGGTCTCTCAACCAACTTCTTCTCATCCTTTTTAAGACATTTTCTGTAATTTTTCTTGAGGCCAAGATTTATATTTAGATTGTTGATGTTTCCGTAGAGTTTGTCAAAAATCTTTTGTATGATGTCTAGATGAGATCTTGTACCATAGAAATACATACCTGGCGTATGACTCTTAATGTTTTTTACCAGAAAGTCTGTGTTTTTTTTTTAAAGTTTACTGTAGATTTATGATATATACATCCATATTGATTTTTGTAAGTAAGTATAAGTATTTAGTCTTTGCACAATTTTTGATGTTGTTCGTATATATAGAAATGCATATAAAATTCTTATTCTTTTGCCAAGGTTTTAAGTGGTTTTGTTTAACATGTAAGCCCCGAATCATCTTTCTGTCGAAGCCTAGTCCCAAATATTGAGTAGTGTTTCTTTAATGGGAACATTGCTAATGTAAACTGGGAACAGGTGTCATGTCGAAATATAATGATTTGTCGTTTTTAATACTGAATCTTAAAAAAATGTTACCATATTATTATAAATTTAAAATGTGTTTAATTTTTTATCATAAATATTCACTTTATATTTCTTGTTGTTATGTATTTAATAGCATTGAAACTAATATACCACACGAATGTTGCGATCAACATACCACCAGAGTTCGAAAGAAAGTTGATTAGGTATTAATATGGTTTATGTAACTTACTGAACAATGCAGGTATATTATGGGATATTTATATCGATTTGAAATAACAAAATAACACCTCGGAGTGGTTTCAGGAGGGAGGTTGACAGACTGGTGGATATAGGTGGGTATGGAGCTTATCGTGGAAAGGTAAATATCTGTTTTTGGCCAATTGAGCATCATACAGGACATTAAGATCGGTATGGATAAGTTTAGTCGGAATAGCGGGAGGCGGATTATTAAGGTCATACTTTATCTACGTTATTGGTATTTGCAACTGTGTACAATATAAACGATAAGCAAATGTGCTGTGGAATAATTACAATGACATGTCGTAAACTTGTAAAGAACTACCAATTATCAGCACAATAAATTTTCTACTATATTAAGTCCCTATGACATCTTATTTTCGGAGGATTATCGGAAATCGAGTGAGAAGCAAGTTAGTCTAATGGATACAATTGAGTGACCTTTAAGGATAGGTATCGTGTTTGGCCTATTTTTTAGCATATGGTACATTTAAATCGTAAAGGATAAGTTTATTTTCAAAATAATAAGCATCATAAGATCTTTCTATGATATTGGATAGTATGATTAAATAACGAGATGAATTAGATGGTTAAGTAGAACCAAAAGCTCAGCACCTTATATCCAAATAGATTCAAATACTGTCGTGTTAATGTGTCTTATGTAATTAATTGATAGCTTCGATTATCTGACATATTTTATGAAAGTAGAAAAAAACAAGCAGATCCTTGTCCTTAGTATATCTATAAATTTACATTTTTTTAAATTTCTTCTAAAAAAAATTTTTTTTTACTTCAATTTTAATTACTTCAAAACGATAAAATGTAAATGTAAAAAAAATTATATTATTAAATAATAACATATTATTTGCTCCTCATTTAGTAGATATTATATGTCCACATAATTATTTTCAATCTCACAAGGGGACGTTTTGGGTTGTGACTCACAGATTTCGATGACGATTTTTGTGTGGGTAGTAGGGACCTATAATAGTGCAAAACTAGAGTCATAGTTGCCAATGAGCATTAGGAGCCAAGAAAAAAAATAAAATATGAAAATCAAGTTTGTTTTTTTTTCATCTCTCAGTCAAGATAGAGAAATTAATATTTCACGTTAAATTGCCATTTGAAATAAAAATACTTAATCTTTATGCTCAAGACACGACCCGGCTTTAGGGTGCTCGAAAACTCCCAAAAAATGACAAAATTCCAAGGAAATCCGATGTAAATCAGTGGAAATTTTTTTTCATGAACAACTGACCTCAAATTTCGATTTAATGTACCATAAAACCCTTATGTGTGAAATTTCATCAAAACAAAAAAAATTATTGATTTTTTACCACTTTCGAGGAGGTTAAAATTTTGAAGTTTAGATTTCATTAACAATTTCTAACGGCCATACCAACTGCTGAGTTCAACCGATTTCGACAGTAATAGAATCACAAGAATCAGCATACATTCTGATTTTTATCCATGCATATAAAATTGGGTTTTTTCCAGATTTTAGTGGACAAAAACGGATGTGAATGAAAAAATCCGGGGTCAGTTATAACTTGAGATATCTCAATAAGGAGAAATCCTGCGACCTCCGGATTTGGGATAAACTATGCAGTTTTACTGCTTCTAGATCTCCTTAAAACTTTAAAGTTTTATTCGGTGGTGAAATATGTGAGGTTGTGCAAAATATTTACATTTTTTCAGAAATTGACAGCCTGTTGCCTTCTAAATTCGTACAAAATTTTGAAGGTAATATATATATATATATATATATATATATATATATATATATATATATATTATATGTATAGGTTTTGTAAGGTTCTTGAGGTTCAGTCATAAAATAAAAAAACAACTATTTTGGTGACGTTTCGAGACTATATTGTATATATATATATTTGATTTCGACAAAATTTAATTTATACATGTTTTTTGAGATGATAAATCTGAAAATAATATCAGTTTTTAGTTTTATTCCCCTTGTCAGTTTGGGTAATAGTTTAATTTGATAACTCTGAGTCATATTTTATGTCATAAACGACTTACTGATAAAAAGATTTATTATCATTCATTTTCTTCCTTTTTTGTTTCGATCTTCATTTTGATTGAATCAAGTAAGGCGGCGAAGTTTTAAAACGAGTAACTTTTTCATATTATTTTTGAAACGAGATTAGGAGTGAGTGATATCATATGTCATAACTCATCTCTCCAGGAAAATTAGGGCATAAAATAAAAAAAAAGAAAAGAGAAAAAAAAAAGAAGAGAAAACAAAAAACAAATGTTAGGGGAAGTAATTTGTCAGGAGATGGCCCGCTTTTTCCCGACTCAAGTAAACGCTGTCCCTTCAAGGGATGGGGGAATAGGGTTCTTTCCAAGGGCCTCACCAGCACACACATTTACACACACTCACTCACTCCGAGAACGAGAGATATCTTTATATCTTTCTTACAAATGTTAATGGTCCAATGTTTCGCCCACTTATCAACAAGATTAAACACTCACAAAGAGGGGGAGTTGTTTGTTTTAATAGAAAATATAGCCCAGGCAAAGTTTATTTGATGCGATAACTTTTCTGCTGAAGTAAAATATTGCTCTTACAAAGCATGAAATACCATCTAAATTTTAATGGCCGCGGTTTGAGCATTGAAATTTAGAATAATTTTTAATGATTGAAATTTTTTTTTTCAATTTACTTATTTTATAATTACGAGGGTAAGTCAATAATTATCCGCAATATAGTTATAAAATTTTATTGAAATGAAATAGGAAACTTACAAGTACATCATTTTTCGACATAGTCCCCTTGCTTTTCAACGCACTTGGTCCAACGTTGTTCAAGTTTCCTGATGCCCTCATGGAAGAAGGTTTTGGGTTGAGATGCGAGCCAGGAATGCACCGCTTCTTTCAATGCTTCGTCCGAGGCAAATCGACGGCCCCTAATTGCCTGTTTGAGTGGACCAAACAAGTGAAAATCAGATGGAGCGAGATCGGGACTATATGGAGGATGATTCAATACTTCAAAATTGAGTTTCTGAAGCGAGCGTTTCTACAGTGTGGGCAGCTGTATGCGGACGGGCATTGTCGTGCAACAACACAACGCCTTTTGACAGCAGTCCTCGGCGTTTGCTTCGAATTGCAGGCTTCAGCTTAGCAGTAAGCATCTCACTGTAACGTTCACTGTTTATTGTTCACTGTGTTTTGAATTTTTCAATCCATTCATAGACACTCCGTTGTGGCAAACAATTGTTCCCGTACTGTACCAAAAGTCTTCGATGAATTTCGGCCCCTGATACACCTTCCGACCACAAAAAACGGATCACTGAACGTTGCTCTTCTTTGGTGCAAATAGAAAGTGGAGCGGCCATTATTAACAGCACGACAGCGATAACAAAACTAACCTACCAGCTTGATACGCACATAAACATGACAACGAATAAACAAAGCATGCGCCATCAACACAAAAGAACAGTACTGCCAACATAAACAAAAATATAGCTATATTGCGGATAATTATTGACTTACCCTCGTATAATTATCATATTACTTCAATTAATTATTTAATTATATAAAAAATTATCATTATTCGAAATAATTATAATTGAGAGGTAGTAGCGGTTTATTACTTTTTTCATTCATATCAATATAGTTCCTACAAGGTAGTTCGTAGTGGCAAATGTTACAACATTGAAAGAAGAAATATTATCCATTAAATTTCTGACTAGGTACCACTCGTCAAATTTTTGATCGGAGAAACAGAAAAAGAGCTAGAGCGTATCAAAAAATTTAAAAATGTGGGAAAATGCGACTTTTTTCATTAAAACCTGCAAGGTTTTTAAACGGTACGTACCTGCTACAAATGTTTTATAAAATATTATCTATTATATTATAGAACTGCCAAAAAAATATAGGCCCCTATCCACAAGACATATACAGTGTGAGTACATCTTAGTGTAAACAAAAATAAAAAATGGTTTAAACTAGATCAAATATGTGGAAAAATGCCGCAGACCTCACCTTTCTAATCCAATCCGTTGCAGATATAAGATAAATCAAAGACTTTTTTGAGAAAACCAAGTTTTTTTTACCACAAAAGCTGTAATATCTCCATTTTGTTTAAATATTTTCAGTTTCAGACTCCAAACTTTGTTCAAGATTATTTTAGAATAAGAAGATGCGGGCAGTGCTTGAAGTTTCACCACAGCACTAGAGATTGCAGAGGGACTGTAGCATGTTCAAGATGTGGAGGAGGACATTCGGCGAATGACTGCACGTCTCAAGAAATCAAATGCATAAGCTGTGAAAATTTCAATAAAGTTACAAGAAGTCAGCAGAAGCGCTCTACTTGCCATTCTGTATTCGACCGAAACTGCCCTTCATACTTAACTGAAATACAGAAATTGGCATCCAACACTGACTATAACATCCCTCTCCAGTAAGTCTCAAAATACATTATTTCAACTACATATATAGACTGTACACAATGCATTTTATTTATTTATGACGTATAGACACTTAAATATCATACAGCTCAACACACATCATTCAAAATACACTTCAAACATGCTACAACAATATATAAACATCAAAAACATAGATATTTTGTTGCTTCAAGAACCTTACACAAGGTTAAACAAAATAGTAGGTTATAGTAAATCGTATGTTTTTCAAATTATAGATAAAAAACCCAGGGCTGGCATTGTAATAACTAATAAACATATCGATGCTTGCATGATAATGCAATATTCTGATTCCGATTTTATTTGCTTAGAATTAACATATGGAAAATTGAAATGGATTTTGATTAGCGCATATTTCGACATAACCCATTGTATAAATTCAGACTTACAAAAATTAGAAAAAGTATTAAACTATTACAGCAATTATAATATTATTATAGGTATTGATTCAAATGCCAGGTCTAAATATTGGTTTGATAAACGCACAAATGCAAGGGGTAAACTAATGGAAACCTTTATTGTGGAAAACGATCTGTTTTTATTAAATACTGACTCAGAACTAACAACTTTTCAAGGTGCGAGAGGTAACAGTAATATCGATCTTACTTTAATAAATACAAACGCAACTCGACATAACCTCGTACAAAACTGGATGATTTCAAGAGAAACTAATTTTTCGGACCACAATATGTTAACATACCAACTACACGTATACGGGAATGACTGGACAGCAGAGAAAATCAAAAACTTTGTATATTTGACAGAAAATGGTGACTGGGAAAAATTCATGACTAACTTAAGACATCAATTTATGAAACAATTTTTACCGCAACACATTCATACCAACTGGGAATGGACAGAAAATGAGACAGAAGACCTGATAATTAATGAAATACTCCACCTTTCGACTGACAGCATAGTTAATAAAATTACAAAATCTATTACGAAATCTTGTAATGTTGCATTCAAAAGATCCGGAAACTTCATACGTCGAACTGAACACCGTTCCGTACCTTGGTGGAACCCTGAACTGACTAACTTACGAAGACATACTAATCATCTTAGGAAAATATATCAACGGACAAAACATGACGGAATACTAAGGGAAATCAAAAAAATGAATATCTAAAAAGTAAGCATGAATATCAAAAACATCTTAAGAATTCTAAATTAAATTCTTGGAAAACATATGCTACTGCTTCTACTGCGTGGCAATGGCCTTATAAATTTGCAACAAACAAAATTAAATCTCACAGTTTACTCTCAACAATAATGACCCGACCAGGAACATTCACAACAGACACTCAGCAAACATTATATCACGTACTGGATAAAATAATTAAAGATGACACAACAAATAATGACAATAATGAACATAGACAAATGAGACTAGACGTACTTACCCCACCCAATAACGAAGATGACGAAGGCATCCGAGATTACGAAATATTAGATACAATTAAACAATTAAATGATAAAAAAGCCTGTGGAATAGACAAAATAGACTCTCGAATAATTAAGAAAATTGCTGAAACTTTTCCAAAATTGATTACAGCTATTTATAAAATTCTATTTAAAAGAAAGGAACTTCCAAAGAACTGGAAAGTGGGTAAACTAGTTCTAATTCCTAAATCAAATTCATATTCACTTAGACCTTTGAGTATGCTTCCTGTGATGGGTAGGGTATTATTGAAAAAATATTAAAAAATAGACTAATGTACCACCTAACGACTAACGAAATACTTGACAGACATCAATTTGGATTTAGACCACAATCTGGAACTGACCAAGCCCTCAACGAACTGACTGAACAAATCAATAACACGCTCCACCAAAAAAAGTAACTTACTAGTAGTTTCTTTAGACATTGCTGGAGCTTTTGACAATGCTTGGTGGCCTGCGGTTCTACATAATCTTAAAAAATGACTGCCCAAAAAACTTATACACAATTATTCAGAATTATTTCACTGACCGAAAACTTACTGCTCAGACAAACTATCACTCAATAGAAAAGAAACTGACTTTAGGAACTCCTCAAGGATCAGCATTATCACCAATATTATGGAATGTATTAATTAATACAGTTTTCGAAACAGACTTACATGAAAATACAACGTTACTAGCTTATGCAGATGACTTACTGTTACTTATAAAAAGAAAAGACTTTGATGAACTCCAGGAAATAGCAAATCTGACACTATCAAGACTAGGACATTGGACTAGAGGTAATAAACTTAACTTTAATTTGGAAAAAACTAAATTCATTATTTTTACAAGAAAAAGGAGAGTACCAGACTTAGACATACGACTCAATACAGTTAGACTAGCCCAATGTGACACAATGAAGTATTTAGGTGTACTCTTCGATAGAAAACTAAATTGGAACAGGCACTTAGACAACCTTTATAACGACACTCTACGGATGATTAACGGACTGTCAATAGCTGCTAGAGCAACATGGGGCCTTAAATCAGAGGTTTTAAAAGTAATATATGAAGCAGCTATCCTCCCTAAAATGCTTTATGCTGTACATGTTTGGCATCCAGCTGTACTTCGTAAAAAAAATGTTATAAAACTACAAAGGCTACAAAGGATCATTGCAATCAAAATATGCAAGGGATACCGCACGTTGTCATTTGATGCTGCGACATTATTGGCGGGTATTTTGCCAGTTCAATTAAAAAATTGACGAATTAACGACATTGTTTAACATTAAAAACACAAAGACAGGATATAAAGACCTAACATTAGACAAAATAGAAAAAAACACTAACTGTAAGTTTTGGATACACCCTGCATCAAATTTGTGGACTACACCCAAATGTTATTCAGTTAATATCGACAAAACAGAAATCTATACGGACGGTAGTAAGGACAGCGAGAACGTTGGATGTGCATGGTTATTTAAAGCTCAAGATGGCAGAACCATAGAACATCAGTATAAACTAGAATCGTACTGTTCAAATAACCAAGCCGAGAAATTTGCTGTTTTGAAAGTTACGGAATACATAATTAACGAACCTCAAAAGACTAACACACATATTACAATACATACGGACAGTAAAATTTTAATAGAGTCGATTAATAATACAGCCATACATGACTATTTGGCTGACCTAATCAGACGAAATTTAATAACCATTAAGAACAAAGGGAAAATGGTCTCTATAAAATGGGTTAAAGCACACTTTGGAATTGAGGGTAACGAAAGGGCCGATTACCTAGCCAAAGAGGCGGCTAAAAGTAATTTGTTACCTTCGTATAACAAAGTTCCATTATCATATATAAAGCGGGACATAAGTTCTGATATGGTTAAAAAGTGGGACCAATTGTGGGTGACCTCATCAAAGTCACCAAGCTTACACAGATTTATACCTCACATTACACACAACAATTACAAACACATACAAAGTAACAACTACAAACTAACACAACTAATGACAGAACACGGAAACTCTAAACAATATCTCAAACGATTTAACATAATACGATCTGACATATGTAATGAAGACGGACAGACTCAAAATTTCAGACATGTACTTTATGAATGTAAAGCATTTGAAGAACACAGGTTTAATCTAGTAAAAGATATTATTCTCAAACATGGAACATGGCCAGAGACAGAACAAAATTTGTTCTCTAAATTTAAGACTGACTTACTCACGTTTATAAGAAAGATCGACTAAAAAAAAAAAAAAAAAAAAAAAAAAAAAAAAACTTGACCTCAATTGCGGATTTTGCATTACATTTTCTAGAAGAGCTGAGTACATGTCAACTTGAATTTTACAAACTTATGACCAAAAGAGCAGCTTGATCTTCACCTTATTTAGAGAAGTTACAATGCCTTATATTACTTCAACGATCAACGTTTTTCTAAAAAAATTATCTACAAAAAGGTGAAGGTCAAGCTGTTCTTTAGGTCACAAGTTTATAAAATTCAAGGTTACATGTACTCTGCTCTTATAGGAAATGTAATGCTAAATCGGAAATTGTGGTCAAATTTGATAAATATTTAAACAAAATGGAAATATTACAGATTTTATGTTAAAAAACGTAGTTTCTTCAAACAAGTCTTTATCGTATATCTGCAACGGATTGGAAATATTAAGGTAAGGTCTGCGGTATTTTTCTACATTTTCGATCTAGTTTCACCCATTTTTTTTTTTTTTTTTTTTTTTTTTTTACACTAAGAGGTACTCTTCCTGTCAACAAGAGAATTACAGAATCACCACTTACTGAATAACTTCTTTACTAACAAATACCTGATATGTGTGTTAGCTATTTTTCTTCACTCGATCTCTACAAAATTTTTGAAAACATTTAAAACGTTACGCCAAAAAAGTATAGACCCCAGCCAAAAGACACAGTAATATAAAAAATAAATCAATTTCCTAAAATATTTCTTATTATCTCTATGAAATTGGCCTTATCAATTTTTTAATTCTCAATGTATAAAATAATATTTTTTATAAGACTTAAAAGATAGTATTTTTTTTTTCCTTACTGAAACAGCATTCACAGGAAAAAGCTGTGTCTGATAATATCCTCGATTAATTCAGAGCCAAAAAATTTTTAACAAATATTTAACTTAACTTTTTTATTTTTTTGAAGCAAAAGAGTAATATCTTCTCTCAGCTTATTCAAAATTGGTTCTGAAACTCTTTCCTTAAGTTGGAATCAATATAGATTCATTCCTTTGTTCAACTATTTTGCTTAATTTTAATGAAAAATGTATTTTGAAAAATTCCAGCGCTGCTGTTTCTATGAATTAAAATTTTCAGGCATTCTTCTTCAAATTATATATTAACAATTTAATATAAGCCTTTATTACAATATACAATTTGTCTGAATCAAAGCTTTCGTCTCTGAAATTCAAGGAATTTCTAATTTATTCTTAATTTTTAAAGACATTTTTCTCTCTTACTAAAGACATTTTTAATTATTTTAGCTCTCTGTTTTACAAACTGTGTTATTATTTTCCTTGTAATATAAGAATGTCGTTCAAATTTCGAAATGATCGCTTTTATACTGTGAATATAATAGAGTTCGAATTATTTATTTTTTTAACCATTTCTTGATATTTACAACTGCATACATCATAAACAACAAGTATATTTGAGGAAAATGATTAAGACATTTCAGTAATATTTAATTTGAACTACTTGCTAGTACCACTTTAATAGTTCTACGTTAGAAGGTCTCTTGAACATCTTCATATCAGACGTCTCGGAAGATTACCGGTCATTTAATGTGATGCAAGTTGGGAGACTCGTGGATTCGAGTGGGTATGGAGTTAGTATGACAAGATATGTATCTGGTTTGGGGTAAATCAGTTACATATGGAACATTAGGATCATCATGGATATGTTTGTTTATGTACATAGTAAGATGCAATAAGGAATTGGAAGGTTTAGTGGAGTCCCAAATCCCAACACTAAAATTTATTGATAGATTTGAACGTTGGTATAGTATGTTGGTAATGCTTGAGTAATCAGAAACGTCTTGCAGTTTCTTGACTTCTTCCAATGAACAGATAAAGGGATTCCTTTAAAACACAAAACGATTTCAGCATCTATCGTTTGAACACCAACAATATTCAAAAGGACAACAATTAAATGTCAGGGAGGACAAGCCAAGGGTATTATTCGACCCTTAAAAATATTTTATGAACTACGATTGATGCAATGTATGGAATATCCGATTCATATAATATTTGTAAATTTATAGCATTGCATTAGCTTGTCTCAAGCTTAAATAAAACCCTAAAAAAACGAGGTACTATCACACAGTAATAATCCAAAAGAAAATAAGAAACCAGAATGAAGCATGGAGCCGGCAAAAACAAAAACAAAATTAAGGTAGTTTTCATCTTTAGATTTGGAAGGTTAAGTTAAGGATAAATCGGGCTTGAGAATAGATGCCGAGGCTTCTCTAGGCCTATCAATATTATGTGCCTTGAGTTATTTTGTAATACGAGTCAACTTTGAAATGGCCTTCTTATCTCTTGAGTTGTCCGGTTCCGGTCACTCTGTCGAAGATGCTCTGTGATGTTCTCGACACTTTATTTTTCATATATAATCTAGTAGATTTGGATGTACCTTAGTTTTAATTTTCTTTTGTACTTTTAAAAATAAGGTTAAAGTAAAAAAGTTTTCTTTCATAAACTAATAATTTAAAAACGCCTTGTCTAAAATTAATAAATATTTTCTTGACAATGCTAATAAACTGCTCTCTAGTGGGTCCAAGTAATATTTATTGCTTTTACGTAGGCGAAGAGAAATATTACGTATTCATAGGCTCGAGTAGAAAGCTTTGATATGCTAATTAGAAAGGCCTAGATATTTGCAATTCCTCAAAATTTGCTTAACTAAGGCAAGTCCATTATTTTCCAAATATTTATAATTTTCTTAAAAACTTATTTTTTTTGCTGGTCGATGATGGTGCAATCCGATATCCTTGAAGATTTATTATGAAACTAAATGAAAAATAATTTTTATTCTGGGACATATGTCTGGCTTTGACAATTTGCTATAATTATCTTTAAATGTTTATACGAATACAAACACACATAAATGCAGTAATATATAATTCAAAATAAAACCCTTATCTTATTTACATTTTTACATATCACAGATAGGTTAGGTGATTAATGAGATAAAGTTATATACTATACATTGTTTAAAGAAGAGAATTTCCAGATGAAAATAGGCAATTACAAAATGAGGATGAACGGATAATAACGGATTTTTTTAAGGAAGTAGTTCCATACGAAATTGTACGAAAATCGGTAGGCTGAGTTCTACTACTTCTTTAAGAGCTAGAAGAGGAAGGCAGGGTAAGTAGATCATGAATATAGGAAGGTTTTCTGGTTCTTAGGGTTTTCAATATAAAAGTTCAGAGAAAGTAAAACATGATAAGTATAATCTAATGGTATGGAAAAAGCCACCCGAGTTTGGTATACCAGCAGGCTTTTATAAGTATCGTAATTGGAACTATACAAATTAGGATAGCCTTACTCTTCCTAATCTTTTGGTTAAATTATTGTTTAAGTGATTGGCTAGAATATTATTGCTGATGGCGTTATCACAGGAATGAGTAAGATTTCCCTCACAGAGGCATTTTCCGAATGCGAATAGGCATCAAGGAAGGAATAGCCAACAACGTTCGTGTTTTCTTCTAGGAAAAGCACAACCAGTGGAGATTTAACAGGGAGAAGATTTTTGAGAGCGTCAAAAAATTGAAGTAGCTCGGTATATTAGTAACTGGAGATAACAAAATGGATGACGAGATAAAGGCGAGAATTAAAAGTAGGAACAAATGCTATTGGTCGCTCAGAAAAAAAATTTCAAACTCAAAATATACCAATTAATCTGAAAATATAGGTCTATAAGACTGTCCTTCGCCCAGTGGTTATTTATGGTATTGAGTCTTCGACATTAACCAAGTACCAGGAGAGACGAATAAGTACGTGGGAGAGAAAGATTCTAGGGAAAATAAATGGCCCAACCAAATAAGGAAACAGTTTCCGCTAAAAAAAAACTATTAAGGAACTAAGGAACTTATTCAAGGAACCTGATATTGTTTCTTGTATAAAGAAAGGAAGAATAAAATGGTTGGGTCATGTACATAGGATCCTAAAAAGCTCCCATGACATATACTACAAGGGTATCTAGATGGGGAAAGGGGAAGAGGCAGGCCAAGACTGCGATGGCTGGACGATGTGGAAGCTGACATCCGATTCCTAGGTGTGTGCACGTGGAAGAAAGCTGTGGATGACCGCTCTTTGTCACATAAGGATCACTTCTTCAATGCAACATCCATGGCAGGAACTGCTCCATAGTATTTCATTCTTCCTTATGATCTTAAGTTCACTTGCTAGGCTATGATCCCACAAACTCTTGGAATTATGTATCTTTATGTTATTTTGTTGTTAATCTTTTTAAGGTCAGGCATACATATTTAAAATCATTTAAATTCACTGTTTTTTTTCTTTTTATTGGTCTAATATTAAATAAATCCATCAAGAAAAAATTCCTTTTATTTATTACATTTTTTTTTTGTTTTTTAGCTTCATTTAATTTTTTTTGAATGATGGGGCCCACCCGTACTATCGAACTGCGGTATACTGTAGCATGCTGCGCCCTAAAAAGGGTTAAAAGGGTTTTTCAACTTCCTGGAAAGGATAGATCTTCTTTTGCTTCATTTTGAGCCATTTCATTACCATTAATGCTAAAATGACGTGGCGAACAAAAAGAAGTCAGTTATTCGGACATGAAGGTTTTGTGTTCTAGGATTAAGAAAGAAAATTAAAAGTTGCAAGCATAGGCAAGCATTATAACCAATGATTTTTTTGCAACTTTTTAAAATGAAGAAAAAGAAATCTAAAGAAATTACCAAATGAAAGTTTTAAAATTTGTAACAAACATTGATTTCGTGAATGTGGAACTGATGAAGGAATGACTAGGAAAATAATTTAAAGAAGAAATCACTACTTTTACAGAGAATTGTATTATTACTCGTCAGTTTTTCTTTTGAACTTATTTTGGATTGTATTTGTTTTAATTCTTTTTTTTTTTATTGGTTGTTATTTTTAAAAATTCTGTTTATTCATATTTTACTATTACTCCATGCACAATATAGTAAGCTTAAAACTCTTAAATTAGTCGCGTATTATGCAGAATGCATGGAGCATGGTGTATTGTTATTAAATGCATGCATCATCCATACGGGTACTATGGAGAAGAGATCTTAAGTTGGTGCACTTATGGAGGATGGTTATAATATACCCTACTTTTTTTTTATGTTTTATTTAGTTGAATTCTTGTAGAAGATTTCTTTTTAAAATTTTGGGTATGGAAATATATGTTACTTCAGTCTAAACTCGATTTCAGTGTTCTGTTTTATAGGATTGTTTCAGTTTTCTGTTTTATAAGATTTTAGTTGTAACAACTTATCTTTCAGCTGATAGCGCACTTTTTCTACTTACTATAGCTGCACCCTTCTGAATATTTTTCTATACTTCTTAACTAAACGTTATAAAATTTGAATTAAAAAAGAATAAGTAGTGTTTTTTTTTTTTTTTTTTTTTTTTTCTGGGGGCAATTTTAAGAATAAAAAGTATAGTTATAAAGTATTGCAGACACAATCGAATGCTTTATGCCCAGAAAGTTTTTGCTCTTGTTAAACTTTTAAGAAAACTCCAGTTAACTTCATAACTTGAAACGGTTGAAGTTGAAGAAAAATGCTTTACATTAACAGTCGCTTGGTTCTAAAGCCGCCCTCTCAACTGTGCTGGATTCATGGACTCAAAGTTGACCCTTTTCAAGTTTAAGAAATACATTTAATGAAGTTCATCTTTGGACGCTAACACGTGTATGGTTGTAACTATTGTTTAATTGCTTTAAAAACTCGTTTTCCTTGTTGATTGTAGCTTATACTTGAAAATGAAGTTTTAATAAATAAATTTTTCGTTAGCACATTTCATACCACACATAAAAGACAAGAAACGACGAGTAGTTTCTAACTGCTCCAACATTTACTAGACAATCGTTCAAAGTCCCAATAAATTAAAAAAGGCTTTTATACATGTCAGTAACCAGACCTATTTTAACGCACAAAGTTGAGCTTTGTGGCTCCACTAAACTCCAATCCTTAAAATCCAAAATCCTCCATAAAATCCTCAAATATCCTTATTGTGCCACTAAAAACTTATCCATAAAGATCATAATGCTTTCATTACAATCTCCATACCCGCTTGATTTTCACTTGCCTCCCAACTTGCTTAATAATCGATTCCCTATAAACCTCCGAGGCCGTTTGAAAAGAAGATGGCAAAGATACTTCCTAATGTAGAACTTTTGTTGAAGCGCTACTAGTGAGTAATTCTATACAAGTTATTGATATGTCATTGTAATATTTCCCTCTAATTTACTGCTATTTATATTTTAAACAGTCGTAATATCAAGAAATTTTTTTTTATTATTATTTTTATTTTAGGATTTCTATTTTGTGTGTTGACGTGCACCACTGTATTTGGCTAAAGGATACTTTTACAAATTTTTATAAACTCTAATGTCTCTTGTGTATTTTATAACATGACTTTGGATTCTAATATCTTTCTTAATACAATTTTATCTTATTAATTTTTGATGTATTGCTTACATTCTAATACGAAATTTTTACTTGTTAATTGTTGCTGGCGAAGGCGTAAGGTGATGCATTCTGTGGAGGTTAATCTTCCATCTAATAGTTATGGCTGAGTTTCGAGCGATCAAATCGAAGTAGTTTCATCGATGCTTCTACTATATTTAGTTTCGGATTCCTGACTGGTTGTTTCTGCAGCAGATTTAACTGTTTTAGCTTCTTACTTTCGTTAAAAATTTCTTAGTACCCCACTTGGGTGCCATGCTATTATAAATAATTAGTTTTAAAAGTATTCATAATTTTTTTTTTTTTTTTTGGTAGTTAAAACATTGGCGTTTTATGGTAAAATGTTTTTTTGTTTTTTTTTCCATAAACCGTTTTTCAATGATAATTGACAATCTGAGATCAGAACGACAAACAAATTTGTCTGAACTGATTTATAAAGTATTGGTGGAGAGAACTAGTTTAGGACCTTGAGAACTAGGAAAGTAGACCCTCGTTGCCAGACCTTAGTGGCTACCCAGAGGTCCCCTGCCAGCCCTAACCAGGGTGGGAGTGTCAGAATTCGTTTCACGGGACCACCACGAATTAAATATTAAATCACTTCAGACCTGCAACCGCAACCTTCCGAACCTTACCCTACAGTGGACCCCTCCCAATGTCGTTCACGGTCCTTGCATTAATAAAGTATTTCTTCAAACTTAGTATTCATTAAGAAATAAGATTGTAAAGCTAATATTGTTATTTTATAACAATATTAGCTTTACTATAATAGGATATAATAGAAAGAAAACTTTATTCTGGGACAATGTCTCTTAGAATAACATTACTTAACAAAAAAAAACATAAAATAAAATCATATCTCGCCTAGAGAATTTCAAAGCAAAACAAGATAAATAAAAATGTATACAATACAGATTTACATTAAAACAAGAGATACATGCTTTATTCATACAAAAAACAAACTACTAATACTAGAAAAACTATTTTTTTTCCCTCACTTTTTATTTTATTTTCTCTTACTTACTTTTCCTATTTATTTCGTTTTATTTTTTCCTTTTTATTTTATTTCCCTCATAATAATTGCATGTCTCGTTTTTTTTTTCCTTTTTATTTTTCATTTCTTTCTCTCTTTCTGCAATTAATATTACTACACACATATTTACAGATTATGTAGATATATGCACATAGAACCAAATATAAAATAAATTGGTACACATATATCATAATCATAAATTGCATCAGTCCGTCCTATATACCGTGTATGTGGTGGTGGATAAAGCTCCTTGGTTTTCCTGGTATGACTCCGCGAGACCCAAACCATAACCCTTTCATGGAGAAATATCTATTTCCGAATGTCTCTCGGAATTTCTCTTTAAGGGATACACCTTTCATAAATGTCCATTTTTTCTCGAAACGCGACGATGTCCGCATTCCTCGTGGATCCGTTGGTATAGATGTAGTAGACCTCGTCAAAGCAGCTAAAGCCTTTATTATTGAGACTAGATATACTAGATATACTAGATATACTAGAGAATAACTATAATATTTAGGCTAATGTTTTGTGTCTGACATATTAGATTGACATAAATTATGAGACATCCCTATAATCAAAGCGTCATGCTGGGGAGAAAGAAGGGGTTAGAAGTGTGTGTTGAATGTTCCGAGGAAAGAAGAAAAAGTGAACACCCATCGATAATTCTTTTCTAAATTTCAATATTAGTATTGTTTTAAACAAATCGATTCTAATACTGGTCCTTCTTGGGCCGTGTTGATGTCTTCAAGAATGTTTTGTGACTACTTCTTGTAATAGAAAATTGTGTGAGCGTGGTTTGCTACGAAAATTATAGATGGTTTTTTTGCTGCTTATGCAATCTATAAAACCTATTCTTAGACTAATATTAGGTTTTTAAATTCCTGAAGAAATTGATTAATAATAATTAATTAATCAATTAACTCCATCCGATGACCTTATTATTGCAAGTTATAAAAAGATATGGGGTAGGCTTGATAATGAGCTAAGTAAAACTTCTACCCTCCATAAAAGTCAGCCCTAAATATTATGGTTTAAAATGTTTTTTTTTGTTTATTTTAGGATCATCATCTCCTACTAAAACTAGAAAAGCTCTTAAAACTCCCAATTAATTACAACAGACTTATTTACATGCCAATAGTTAGACCCATTTGGATTTATAGACTAGAGCTCTGGAGTTTCACTAAACCTTTTAATTCGCATCCAATCCTTACAATCCAAAATCCTTAGTAATAATAGTACTTCTTATTATATAAAAATAAAGTTGTTCATAAATAGATGTTCCTTATGTTAAAAGTGTGACCCAAACGCGAAATACCTATCCTTCCATGACAAGCAATCCACTCGAATCCACTTGTCTCCCAACTTGCCTCACACTTATTTCCGATAACAATCCGAAAAAAATATGGCTTAGGAACTTTCTAATATAAAAAATGTATTGAATTAATGGATAGTTATTTACAAGTTAATGATGTCATTGTAATTATATCACAGCACATCTTATTGTATATTTTGTATACAGTTGTAAATATCAATTAATTAGATAAAAAAAAAAAAATCTAAGTTATATATAAAAGTAGAAATCGCGTATTAAATATTTATTTTTATGAGCAAATCCTCATGCCTTTGCAAGGGTTACATTGCTTAACACAATTACAGTTGTTTTATTAAATTATTATTGATTTATATAATATTAAATTAATTTAACGAATTTAACTTGGTCTATTGTATAAATAAACACGTTTTATTTTTTTAAAAGTTTAATATAAGTATAATAACTAAAAAAAAAAACTCATTGAAATATTTTAAAAAACCTTTCATCATCCTTAAACTTGTAAATTTATTTCGCGACAAAAAACAGGTAAACTGAATAAAATCTTTGTTGATATTTGGACAGAGGATCCACAACCAATGAATGAGTTTTGTTCAAATATTTATGCTATTGAGCTCAAACCTCAAACCGCAACTCAAATATTTTGTAGATTTCTTCCTGTCCACTCGCGAACCTGCTTACCGCAATAAAAAAATCAGGCAAGCTGTTGCATAAAAATAGGTGTTATTTGCTGAATCGTTCGTATTGATCTCTGATCATCGAGATTATGATTCCACTTTCAATTTATTTTTTTTTAAATAATTCGTGGAATCGTTTCATAACTTTTATGTGATAATTTTAAATGTTTCTTTTTAATAATTTAATTTTGATCTAAATTACAAATTATAAAATAGTTTTAATTCAATTTTTTGTCAATATTTTTATTTTTTAATCTATATGTTAGAAATTTTTAAATTAATACGAAAGCCTCATAGGTCAGCCAGTATATAAAAAAAAAAAAAAAAAAAAAACTCAATTTATCCCTGACTATAATCTATTTATAACCTATTGGTTTTATATTTACTGCTTTTGATAAGAAAAACTCGACCCGCAACTACACAAGGGTTGCTTGCCATAATAATCTAGGTACTGACCGGGACACAAATCAAGTTTAAGAAAAGCAGTAGGTACAGTGTTCCACGAAGTTTGATAATGCTTTGTGTAGTAATACCTAAGTTAATAAGAAAAATACAGATAATTATTTCTGAAGGAAAATTTGTATTATCTTTATTTAGAAATTAAGTAGATTACAGAATATAATTATGGCACATTACATAGATTTAAATTTAACAAAAACGCAAACAATATTGTTATATTTTGCAAGTTTTAACTATTTTTATATTTTTCTGTATTATTCACCTGCTTCAGAAGCTCCGGTTTCCCCATTACATATTTGTGAAATTCTGAACGT
Source organism: Euschistus heros (assembly GCA_003667255.2). Classification (NCBI taxonomy): domain Eukaryota; kingdom Metazoa; phylum Arthropoda; class Insecta; order Hemiptera; family Pentatomidae; genus Euschistus; species Euschistus heros. The sequence continues at coordinate 776,850 of RCWM02000412.1, read as the reverse complement.
CATTTTTAAATTAAATTTGAAATGAATGATGCTTTCAACTGTTCCTATACGAAAGCGTTCTTTTATCCATTGATCAACTACAAGGGAAAATATCCTCTTAACATCCGCATTATGACTAAGGATGGCGAATAAATATCGACAAATCAAAAGTAAATTTCTTTTCCTCTCTAACACATCAGTTTCAAAGATCACTCCAGGATTTAAGAACGCACTAAAACTGCATCGAAGATACAATACATGTCGCTGAACGAGTAAACCAAATAAACCGCAATTACTGCATATTACCAAATTGTTACATTTTTGAATGTGAAAAATATATTACACATTTTGTGGGTGAATCACATAAGAAAGCTTTACACTCCCAGCCAAAAGACATATTCATGTCAGATGGCTTCAACGTATTCATGTTTTAAGAGCTTAATTTTTTAATAAAAACTATAATAATAATATAAATGTAAATTTCATAAATTCTTCAATGAAGGAGTTACTTTTATTGATCAATAATAGTATAATAAACAGCATTTAAACTCCTGTTTATTAAAAGTATAAACTAGTGACATGTTTCGGGAAACAAGGTCCCATCATCTGACTGAAAACAGTTTTTAACAATTTATTATAATCACACTATATTTTCAACATCTAAACAATACTATTCATATTTCTATATTTCTACCACAATGTATATATTATAAATTACCTTTAAAATGATTTCTTGGTGTTAACACACCGTGTCTGTTTCTCTTTTACATAGTCAATAGAATAATTCATCAACCTTATGGGTAGAAGGGTCAATCCTAATTTCTACTGTTGTGCAGTCTGATGATGGGACCTTTTTTCTTGAAACATGTCACTAATTTATACTTTTAATAAAGAGGAGTTTAAATGATGTTTATTATACTATTATTGATCAATAAATGTAAATATTTCAGTAATAATATACTGTCACAATATTGAATTGAAATGATGTGGATTCCAGGTTAGGGATATTACATAATATATCTATGTGTACATACCATAAAGAAGGAAGTTGTATTAAAAACGTCACGTTCTGTATAAAAGGTTGGATATCGGAGATGTAAGCATTATACGGATAACCAGCCGCCGAACCTGGTGATTGGCGGTGGGTCCTCTCTATTAGAGCCATATCTCCAATACTGCAGCCTCCAGCAATATCCTATCCCAAGGCGACCCTCTCCTTTGCCTTCTCTCATACAAAATAACCTATTTTGGCGAATTGCCTTTCAGGAAATATGCTATTAGTCCCTCCCCTGATGGAAGATATAACAAGGGATCCTGCATCCACTATTTAATAGACCGGAGGTGCTCTCTGTATCACCTTTTTTTGATTGAAAAAAATATTATTCTTAGGACTTTTTAACTTAAAAAAAAAAAACACCAAAAAAACTTTTCGTTATTATTGGCTTACCCAGGCCTGATATATATTCTCACGCTTTCTCAGTTATTTCACAATAATAAAACATAAAAATAATTTATTTTTATTTTTATTGATATTGACAACTATACGGAACATATACAGTCCATCTTATCACCGTTTTTAAAAATCGGACCCAAGATTGACTTGCTCCACACATTTGGCATCTTTTCAGTGGTCCATATATCCCAAATAAGGGAATAAACTTGCTCCACTACAGAATCTCCTCCATATTTGAGGAATTCAGCATGTATTCCGTCTATGCCTGGTGCTTTATGATTTTTTAATGACATTATTATTTCTTCGACGGCTTCTTTTTCCAGTGGTGTTTCTTCGTCATCAATAAGGTAAGCATTGAAATTAATCTACCCTTCCCTTTCCAAAGCTGTTTCTGCATCAGTATTAAACAAACGTTGACAATGTGGTACCCATACTGCTAACATTTCTTTTCTTCAAGTGAGACATTGGGGCTAACAAAAATAAGTGAAGCGCTACTCCGAGTTTGGGAGAGAAAAATATTTAGAAAGATATTTATTACAAAATGTCTAAATGGCGAATAAAGAATAAGAAAAAATGATGAATAATTGACATTGTTTGGTGAGCCAGATATAGTCGCCCAAATAAAGAAAGCGAGATTAAGGTGGCTGGGAACGTGGAAAGGATGCCTGCAGATAGATTTCCTAGAAAACTGCTAAAAAAAAAGCCAGAAGGTTTTAGAATTTGAGGGCGGCCACTATTGAGATGGTTATATGACGTGGAACAAGACCTCCGTCAGGCAGGAGTTAGAGGATGGCGCCGCAAGGCCGCGGATCGAGAAGGTTGGAGGAAACTTATTGAGGAGGTCCTGGTCCTGCTCTAAGGACTGTTGCACCAAATAAATAAATAAATAATGGAACATATACATCCAGTAAATGTGTGGAAAAATGAATACAGTAACATGACAATAACTTCACCAATTGGTGGCACTTCACAAGACAAATTTAACTCATTTTTCAACATATCAACTATTCCTTGTGACCATCTATATAATAAATTCAATATGTAGTATTATCATAAAAAAGACATATATCATAAATTATAGTTAGACAAATGGAAGGATTATCGGAAATGGAGTGGAAAGCAAGTCGAGAGACTAGTGAATTGGTGTGGTTATGGAGCTTACTACGAGAGGATAGATATCTGGTTTGGGCTAGATCAGCTACATATGAAACATTAAGATCTTTATGGATAAGTTTATTTGTAACAAAGTAAGGAGCATTAAGGATTTTTCGAAGGATTTTGGATTGTAAGGATTGATACAAGAAGAATTGGAAGGCTTATTTGAGCCCCAAAACTCAACTCCATATTTCCAAATAGCTGTAATTCCTTCCATGTAAATGAGTCTCTTGTAATTAATCGGAAAGTTTGAACGTTTATTTAGTAAATTTTGGACAAGTCGAAAACGACGGGATGTTTTTTGTTGCTTTAGTCTTGTTTGTGAGTTCCAAGTAAGTCACACTTCCAGATGAAGTCCTTGGTAGCGAATCTGTTTAACAGGGATTAATGGGAATATCTTACATTAAAAGTAACATTTAATTTTATTTATTTTCATTATGGACTTATGCATCACAAGTTTATTGCTCTGCTAAAAAGACACAAGTAAAAATATTACAAACTTCTGTCCTAGACATTAAGACTACTTACACTAGAATCATGGTTCGTTAACAGCAAAAACCTTCGCATACCAACAGTTAAATAAACACATCGGTGGAATGGCCACATCTTTTCCGTAGGATTCGAGGACACTGAAAAGAACATGGATGAGAGACCTACTTACATAAATTTGAATTAAAGACATGGAAGTGGTGCCACTGGGTACTCTATATATACTGGGTATGTATGGGTACTCCACTAGGTATCTCTCCTTATGCTTAGCATGCCATTTGTTTTATATTTATATTATAGTACATCTGCTGGCTGTAAATTTTGCTTCTGTCAGTTGTGGATTTAAAAATAAAAGTAAAAACAAAAAATAATGTTAAATATAAATTAATATATTTAGTCAGAATCAGATATTTAAAATATATATTTACCGATATATTAAAACAATATATCAACAATATATCAATAATATATCAAGTTTTTATGGGTTGCTTTGTGTCAAAGGTAATTTTTTTTTTTTTTTTTTTTTTTTTTTTAAAGTTTTTTTTTTTTATATATATATTATTCGAAAAGTTTATGATTGCTAATTTACGTTTGAAAACATCGAAAACAGTAAGTAAAAACATTCAGAAAGGCACAAGATTCTAGCTCCGCCGGACCCAACTTCACATCTGGCAGCAAGTTGGACACTTACCAGAAAGATGACCGGTCCTTAGCTGACCACAACACCATTCAAAAGCCGCACTAATCTTATAATATCAAGTGGCAACATAGGCAACACATCATACACCTCAACAGTTCTCTGCTAATTTTAAGGCAACTTAACTCAGTGTAAAATTTTCAAATCGATTACTTTTAGTGTTTAGCCTACTAGAATTGTGAAAGCTAGAATTCTGTAAATAAAATAAATATTTTTTTACTTGTAAAAACGGTATTCCTTTGAATCATCCCTTGCAGGCAGGTTCTGCCGAGAATTTTTAGGCAAAGTGGTTATCAGAAGACCGGTAGGCGACCTCGAGCCTGACTATGATTCGTGTATACAGGGTGTTCGGAAGATCGTTGGCCAAAAAATTATCTCGGGTAGGGAGGTTCATTTTGAACCTATTTAAGGTCACTTATCTATATAATCAGGGAACAAAATTAGACTAATTTTAAATTATTCATAAATTTAATTTGTAGAGTATCACAGGTATTGCTCAAAATGATCTCCACTATTTCTAATACAAGCACGATATCTTTTTCTTATTTCTGTGGTGGTTGTTCTTAAAACAAATTCTTCCTTCATTATGGTAAATGCGGCATTGATTTTTTGAATAAGTTGTTGTCTTGAAAAAAATTCTTGATTATAAACTAAATCTTTGACACGGTCCTAGGCGTAATAATCGAGCGGCGTGAGGTCTGGAGACCTTGCTGGCCACTCAATTGGACCCCGTCTTCCTATCCAGGATTGTGGGAAACAATTGTTTAAACATACTCTTACAGGTAAGTTGTGGGGCTTTTTCAAAACAAGAACTTATTTAAAAAATCAATGCCGCGTTTACCATAATGAAGGAAGAATTTATTTTTAGAACAACTACCACAGAAATAAGAAAAAGATATCGTGCTTGTATTAGAAATAGTGGAGATCATTTTGAGCAATATCTATGATACTCTAAAAATTAAATTTATGAATAATTTAAAATTAGTTTAATTTTGTTCCCTGATTTTTGTTTACAAAAATGTAGATAAAGTTTACTCTGATATAATCGAAATATGCGAAAGAAGGAGAAAATATGCAGTTTAACCTATGCTATAAAGAGACACAACTATTTGTTACGTTTTGCATATAAAATATGATTCGATTCATTATTATTGTCAGTGTGCGGTGGTGGCACCCTTTTGTTACTTTATAAAAAATAAAAAAAACTAGATGTGCTGCGTGCCTTCAAATGGTATTTTTTTAAAGAGTATTAAATAGAGAAGTTTTTAAAACAATCTGGATTTGGCTGTTGTGCTTACTTTTTTTTTTATTGAACCTAAACTTGAAGTTCATAATTTTTATCTTTGCCTTTGAAGAGATTTAACGATCTCCCGTTTTTTTGGTATTTGTTTTTTGCACCATATCTTTTTTTTTTTACATTGACAATGTATTAGTAATAACAGGGGGGGAAATGGCGTTGATATATCAGTAAACAATGGAGTTAAAAGGCATAATTGTTTGGATTTGGCCATTTTTACAAAAAAATTCATTAAAAAAAACCCGTAAGACTTTGTATATAGATAAGTGACCTTAAATAGGTTCAAAATGAACCTCCCTACCCGAGATAATTTTTTGGCCAACGATCTTCCGATCACCCTGTATATTAAATATTCCTAATTATATCTAGATGCTAGGTTCAGCGAGGGATAGTACAATGTCGGATGTGAGAACACAAACGCAGAAAAGGGACCTTTTGGCAAGTGGTCAGAAGCTGCACAAAGCAGGTAGAGAAAAATAAGAAGAAGAAAAACGGTGATCATTTGGCATTATAATAAATATTTTACTCTGATAAGTTGAATCGTTCTCCCCTTGTGAAGACCGACCTTGTGAATTTGGATTAGTGGTCGTGGTCAATGGACTAGTCATAAAATCCAATATGAATATTAGTTCTTTTTTCAAATATTGTATTTATTTTATTTTTTTTTTTTACCTTAATAAACATTTTTCATTCTTTAATTCATTTAACTTAACTTCTTTAATCCATGTTTTAAAAGTATCATCCGTTGAATGTGAAGGAACTTTGAAGTAAAAGTAGCATTTTGCTTCTTTTTTTTTTTTTTTTTATGACTGACATAATTAGTATTATTATACTATGTTCGTTACTAGTTCTGAATTCAGTTTTGATCAAGAAAATACGTTAGTAGTATAAATAAGCATTTCTTATGTTGCATTGTAAATACTAGTAGTGTTATATTTAAAACGAATCATGTTATTTTTATATGTGGGCCCATTTCGTCCTTAAAACGTTTGGCGTGTTATACCCGAACGTTGTAAATTTAGGTCTCGTTTCTCGTTGAATTACAGTAACTCGTTAAAATGTATTTTTTCAGTGTTAGGAGTAATCATATATTTTTTTTTACATGATGTATTTCAAAACATGTTTTTTTTTTAACCTCTGTATACTTCTGCTGTTGGTTTGTTCTTAGGTGGTGAGCCTTAATGAGAGAATAATCTCTATACTCTAATTAGGCCATTTCTAAAGCAACACAATCCCTGAGAAGAATTTTGGGAGCGCATTTCCTACAACCTCACTAAGCTCAGGTATATTCCAGTGGAGTGCTCCAATGTTCATTTCCGCAGTTTAGGAACTACCATTGTTGGCGGAGTTGAACACAACTGAACATTTTAGCTTGTAATGGTGCCAAAGTAATGTGGAATAACAAGTATGAAGTCATTAAAACGTAGCAATAACTACTCAAATTTGAAATGGCCCTGCAGTTCTGTTATTGTTTAAGGAAATAATGCTAAGTGTAAAGATAAAGGATTTTTTTTTTTTCAAGTTGCTCTAAAAGAATTATTAATCATGAATGAAATTCGTGAAGCTGTGAATGTGATGATATGATAAAAATGACACGTCACTTTTTTTTAAAAGTATTTACCCATTGGTAACACTTATAAAGGTTCTACATAATGAAGTACTGTATTAGAAGGTTCCGAGGCTATCTTCTTTTGAGGCGTCTCGGAGGGTTATCTGGAATGGAATGAGAATTATTTGGATTTATTCATATTATATGGATTTAACTCCATTTTTGACACCATTCATTTATGATATGGAATTGGAGTGTCTAGGAAGCAATGAAGGGATCATTGCTTACTGATATCACAAAAGTATCATCAGCATACGTGGTGAGGATGGTTCTAGGATTTGTCGGGATGTCAGCTGTGTACACTGTGTAGAGGATTGTACCTAGGATACTTCTTTGAGGAACACCTGAAGATTGGATAAAGAGAGAGGAATAGGAAAAGTTATGATTAACTTCAAAAGTTATATCACTGAGGTATGAGTGGGAAAAAAAATCTAAAACAATGGAATTATCATTGAAAATGCAATAAGAAATTGTTAAAAAAATATTAATCATATCTAAATTTAATTATTTTATGTTTATCTTTTCAATGGTTAGCTTGTTTGAATAATTAGAAATAGAAGAAAATATAATATATGTACAATATAATATAATAATACTACTAGGATATAAAATTGTTGGCATTAACAGACATTTGAGTTTTATTTCCCATTTCTGTTTAATAAAATGGAATATATACTTAAGAAAAATGTTAATTCTCAATGTATTAATCCTATAACAGTATTTTTTAATTAATATTTATATCTTCTGAGTTCTTTTGATCATGAATCATTTATTATTGTTTAGTTACTTATCAATCCCAATATTTATTTAATATATATTTTTTTAATCGCATTGTATATCAATTTAATTTGAGTGACGTTTCCTTATTTTTTTTTGTATTAATTTTTTTTTCTTTGTAGTGTGCAAGCTTAATACGGAAGCGAGATACGTTTTAACGTGATTCCTTCACTTATTGTTGATTTTAAACAATTGGAGCCATCAGACTGTATAGGGAGTGTACTTTGTTTTGTTACATATTATATTAGGGGAAAAAACAAACAATAGTCTACATAAAATCGATAATACGAAATCGATACAAGGGATAAAACTGCTGTCCCGATTGTACAATTCAAAGCCACTGAGGATTATTAGTTTTTGCCAGGATAGATTTTAACGGCCGAAGGATATTCTTACCCACTCTTTCCCGACAATTTAATTTCGTCCTTTATAAAATTGAATTAATTATTACGTTTCTTACGAAGGGCGCACTCTCTTTTCCCGTTTAATCCTTTTCAAGGGGCGCTAAAGGATACTATTTTGAAATCTGCCAGAATTTAAAGATTTTTGACAACCAAAGGATATTCCTCCATTGTTGTCCTTTAGAAAATTTATTAAATATTTTAGGTTTTTAAAAGTACACTCGTTCTTCCCGTTCAATCCTTTTGATTTTGGCTGTTCTGGTCACTGTTTAAATTCGTCCGGATGTTATAGAAGGAAACGATTATCTAAGTAACAACAATATTAAATTCATTTTTTTCAATTTTTTTTTTTTTTTAACAGAATTTTTTTGCGTTTATTTTTTGAAACTAGTTTTTAAACGAGTCATGTAACTTATATTAGATGCCAGAGTAAACAAACTAATAAATAATAAATATTTAAAGTGTTTATAATGAAGTAAGAAAACAATTACTATCGAATCTAAACTTTGTGCATTAAACTGTTAAGGGAGGCAGAGTATAATATCAAGCCATTGCATGCATCACCCCGCGCCGCTAACTTAGCTCTTTGAGAAGTTAATATTTTATTAGTGTATGCTACATCACGGTCCTACTTATATGCTTAACGGTTAACCTAATTACTCCGCCAAAGAGTTTTCCTCTATCTAAGTAAATAGCGATTTCGAATTTAATTAAGTCTGGATTAATTTAATTCATAACGTTCATCATACATAACGTTCCACAGATAAGAAACCATAGAATTTATGTTAAAAAGGTGCTCACATGGAATTGATATATGAGGTTCAAACGACAAGAAGCTGCTCGACAATTTCGACTGCTCCATCACTTGCTTGATAAAAGTTCTAGTCACCTAAATTATTATGCAGTTCTGTAAATCAGTAAAAAATCCCGTTTTCTAAAATTCTTTTGACGGCTTTATGTACTAACTTTTCCTCCCATTTCTTCTTTTCTTTCTTCAGGGATCGAGTCTGGAAAAACATCCTACATATTCGATTTATAATTTTACATACTTATCCCACCTTCTATAATCTGCTGGTATTTCTCAAGGTAGTATCTTAGGTCCCATTATTTATGCCGTATATACAGCTTATATCCCAACCCATACTTATACTATCCTTACAAGTGCCATCATTCAATGCTAATCCATTTACTGCACTCAGTCACCTATCACTCCCATTGAAGAATGGTCATAACTAGATAGTATAAATCCTAGCAAATCTCACCAAATAAAATTTACTCTGCCTTGAAAACTTGACGGAATAACGTTATAGAATGTTGAATAAATACCGTACTCGTATTTTATTTGGATTAAAGCAAGAGACACGTTTGGTATCCAAACGTGGTCAAAAATTGAAAAATGTTGCAATACGGAGGTATTTTATGGCAAAAACAGTGGTTTCTTCAACAGATACTATATATCTGCAATGGATTTGAATGCAAAGGTGCAGATTTTCATCTTGTATAAATCTTACTCCTATATATGATTTATCTTATGTAATTTTATCTTAAGGGACACTATCCGAAAATTGATGTTGTTGTTGTTCTTTAGAATTTTAGAGCGTAAAACATCGAGGTCATCAACGCTCAGTAAGTATAAAAATATTATGTCATGATTTGAAGGTTCTTCTGGGCAGAACCCGACTGAGCCGAAGGCGTGAAGTCAAGGAGCCAGGAACCCACAGGTGACGGCCAGGAGCGTAGGAGACGCCCCAATCCCACATGTTTTTGTTTTATTTATTTATTTTGAATTTTTCATCACGAAGATTGATCGGAGGATGTAGATAAAAACCATGTTTAAATCCTTACTACATCGGTACAATCCACCAATGTTTACAATATGTTATTTATGGAAAAGTCCACATCATCCCAATCCTCGGATCTAAAACGCCCTGTGAGAAAGGAACGTCTCCCCAACCCCACCATAGCCCCAGAAACCCCGGGACACATATCTCCCATCCCTTCTGCCCTAGGTCCCTCCAGTAGGATCTATTCTGATCAGTTATTATTATGTTTTTAATGTAATTCCGAATATCCTTAGTATCTTGCTTTTTCCAGGGAATACAATTAAACACATCTATATAATAGTTTTATATGGGTATTCAATCTGACATAATAAGGTATAATAGTTATAATATTATTTTAGCAAAGTAATTAATTGGTGTGATTAGATCAGTATTTGTCTATCCAGGGATTATATTTCTCTATATATTTTAAGTTTTGTAAGACATGACATTACTAAATCAACCTTACGGTTATCATTCCCCAATGCTATCGTGATGTTGCTCGGTATTTCTAAGTTGAGTTTTTGAAGGAAAAAGGGGCATTCTTCAAAAATGTGGGCTATTGTTATTGCATTGTCGCAATGTTGACATCTTGTAGGTGGTTCTCTAGTGAAAAGGTGAACATGTGTCAGTTTTGAGTGTCCGATTCTGAGCCGGGTCAGTACTACTTCTTCTCTACGGTTCTTGCGATATGAGGTCTGCCAGGGCTTTACATCTCTCTACATTTTCTTAAGTTTACTTGGAGTACTACATTGCCATGCATCTTGCCATTTCTTATTTATATCATCTTTTAAGGGTTTTGCATCTTTTTGATGGTGTTAGTAGCACTCTACCAGGACCAGGAAGAGTTAGTGATTCTTTTGCTGCTTTATCAGCCATTTCATTGCCTTTTATTCCAACATGTCCTGGCACCCTATGTAATGAACCAATTTCCCGTCTTCGTTAAGTTGTTTTCCAGTTTCTAAAATTCGTTGAATTCCGGGATGGTTGGAATACATATTATCTAATGCTTTAAGAGCACTTAATGAATCGGTAGCAATGGTAATATTCCCTACACATGAAGTATTGGCATGTTCTAGTGCCATTACTATCGAATTTTACTTCCGCAGTATAAATACTACAATGCTGGTGCAGTTTTGATTTGAAAGTTTGATGTGAAGTAACGAAAGCCGATCCTGCTGCTGAATCTGATTTAGATCCATTTGTGAAAATCATTTCATGTTCTGGTAATACCTTAATTATTTTCAAAAAACTTTCTTTATAATCATTTGCAGGTTTACTTCCTTTTGAAATATTCGAGAGTTCCAGGTGTAATTGAGGTTTTATTAAAGTCCATGGTGGTGTATTATTTTCTGTTTTGAGTAATTTTAATTTGGTAATCTTGCGGCTAATGGGAGCGTGGCGTTAGTCTTCGTTTGGAATTTCGCTAAGAATTTACTTCGAAAGATGTATCGGTGAGTAGGATGTGTGTTTTGTGAAAATAATTTGGTAATGTAATTTATTGCAAGTTTATCTCGTCGGTGTGATAATGGAGGTAGTCCTGATTCAGCGCAAATAGATAAGGAGGGGCTAGTTCTAAAAGCACCTGTTGCAATTCGTATCCCTGCATGGTGTACAACATCGAGTTTTGCAAGATTCACCATTCTGGCTGAGCCATAGATGAAACTGCCTTAGTACATCTTTGAGCATACAACCGATTGGTATATCTTAAGTAGTGTGGTTCGGTCGGCACCCCAGCTTGTTCCACTAAGAACCTTTAGTAAATTAAGTTTTGTGAGACATATTTCCTTCAAAATTCTTATGTGATTTTCCCAAAAAAGTTTTTTATCAAATACTAATCCTAAGAATCTCGAATTATTTCCATAGGTTGAGGCTACGTTGTTTAGCAGTAGTTCTGGGTTTTTCTTTTCCTGCTGAAAAATAAGCAATTGGTTTTTCGGAAGAAAACTGAATTCCTGACGTCTGCGACCATGGCTGATCCGGTTTAGTGATGCTTGTAGTTTTTCTTTTATGGAGTTCAAGTCTTTGGAACGGCATAGAAGCGCAAAATCGTCTGCATAGAGCATTGTTTTGACACCACGAGGTAAGTTGGTACCCAGGTCACTGACAGCAATCATGAAGAGGGTTGGGCTTAGAGCACACCCTTGAGGGACACCTTTTTTTTGTTCACATCTCTTTGATAGTACATTTCCTATTCGAACACAAAAATGGCGACGATCTAGAAATTTTTCGATAAATATCGGTAGATTACCTTTAAATCCTAAACTTAAAAGATTTTTTTAAATTACTGTAGATCTAGTTTTATCAAATGCCTATACATGTCGAAAAATATAGCCACAGCTTGTTCTTCTTGGACAAAGGCGTATTGGAGTTCAGCTTCCATTTGAACTAAGTGATCAATGGTTGACCTGTTTTTACGAAAGCCACATTGAAAGTTTTGGATATAATGGTATTTTTCTAATATCCACTTTAGTCTTTTATTGACCATTCGCTCCTTAAGTTTGCATAAACAGCTGGTTAGGAAAATTGGTCTGTAGTTTGATGATGTGTATCTTTTATCTTGGCCATTTTTCAAAATAGGAACAATCTCCGCCTGTAGCAAAGAGCTTGGAATATTACCATTGTTCCAGACATGACTATAATAATTTAGAAGCCAGTTTAATGTGTTTTTTGGTAATCGTTGGAGCATACCGTAATGGATATTATCAGGTCCTGGTGAAGAACCTTTGACTTCTTTTAAAACTGATTGCAGTTCCCACTATGTAAACGGAGTATTATAAAATAGTTGTGAACCATCATTTTCAAAATAATTATTTGTAATTTTTTCAGCTGAGGGTTCGCTATATAATTCTGAATAATATGTAGCAAACTGGTCCCCAACTAACTCAGGTTCGTCGTACAGAGCCCCTTCTTTAAGTAACGTGTATCTAATGGAAGTACCAGTACCTTTAATTTTTCTAATTTTATCCCAAACAACATTAGCTGGTGTCGACGAATTGATACAGTTTACAAATAACCTCTATGACTCCTTTTTACAGCAGTTCAATGTTCTTCTGCACAATGATCTTTGTTTTTTATATTCGATCAAATTATTTATATTCATATTTTTTTGAAATTTACGAAGGGCTTTTCTTCTGTACTTGATGGCTTCTTTACAATATGAGTTGAAACAAGGGACAGATTGTCTTCTGTAATTTCCTTTAGTTTGAGAGATAGTGGCTTCAGCTGCCAACAGAATTGCTTCAGTAATTGCTTGGCATCCGTCATCAATATCTAACTCATTTACTGATGTCTGAGGAGGGTTTGCTAGAGCAGAAAAAAATGGCCAGTCTGCTTTTTCGATCAGCCATCTTGGTTTTCTATTGTACTTGTCAGTTTTATTTAGGAATTTCAACTGAACGTGAAAATGGTCACTTCCATAGAGGTCTGGGAGTATCGTCCAATCAATTATGTGGAATTTGGTGGGGCTGCATAAGGAAAGGTTTATTGCAGAGTATGTGCCATATGTAGAACTTAAAAAAGTCGGGTCGCCTCTATTTAATATCAGAAGATTAGATTCTTCCATGAAATTTTCCATCAAACGCCCTCGCCTGTTAGTGTCCTTACATCCTCAAATGGTATTATGTCCATTGAAGTCTCCGATAAAAAATACAGGCTTGGGTAATTGTTTATTTATGTGTTGGAGGTGTTCTAGCTGTATAGAATTATCCTGTGGTATGTATATGGAGCAAAGTGTGAAAGAAATTCCAAAATGGACCGTAACTGCGACGATCTGAAGGGGCGTATCTATTTCTATTCGTTTAGAATACGATTGTTTTATAGCTACTGCTACTCCTCCGCATGCACGATCATTGTTTGGACCGTCTTTCCTGAAGATATCATAACCTTTTAGTGTAAATTTATCAGACGGTTTAAGATGAGTTTCCTGGAAAAAGGGCCTACATTTTTTATTAATATTTTTAAATCGCTAAAGTGTGATTTGATTCCATTACAATTCCATTGAACTAGAGCCTTGTGGGGTTATAAAGGAGTACAATAACGATTTGTAGAACCCATAGAAATAATAAAATCAGATATATATATATATATATATATATATATATATATATATATATATATATATACAGACACATACACACACCCATAAACATACACATACATACACACATATATACATGTATCGCATTATAATATAATATAAAAGGTTTATTAAAGGAAATCTTATAGTGATTGTTTTTATTTACATTAATACTATAATTTATCCAGCTGGTTATTGCCATTTGTAATGTGTCGTCATTTTTTTATAACATTTTCTTTAAATTTTAATAGATCCTTTTTGTTATTTTTTTTATAAGACACCGAAGTGAAACCTTCGTTGCCGACCATTTGCCCCGTATCATCAACAGCCATCAACAGACTGTTGGCAGGGTCAGAATTTTCTGTCAGTAGTAGTTGATGAAGTGGGTGGAAGAAGCTCAGGGGTTGGGGAAGCGGGTAACCTCTCCGATCTCGATGAGCTTCGTGTCGGCATAGGTAGAGGAGTAGCGGGTGGAAGGGAAAGAGGAAGTTGGGAGGGGGTAGGGGGATTGGTTAAAGTAGGAGTGGGGGGAGTGGATTTTGTAGTAGGTTTATTATCGGGCATTGCCGCCGAATCAGAATTATCTCTGTTTGAGTTTTGTTTAATTTCTCCAAAAGTAAATACAAAATTAACTTGTGTTCCTGCATCTTTCTTTTCAATATTTTTGATGTTTTGTTTTGCAACTTCTGCAAATGATTTGTTTAAGGAAACAGGGTTTCTTTCTCGGTATATGTTTTTCGCTTCATATAAGGAAACTTTATTATTTATTTGAATCGCCTTAATCTCCTTCAGAACTAGAAAAACGGTCTAACGCGTTGTGTGACCCGTCGCAATTTATGCATTTAGGGGCCAAATTGCATGTAACATTATCGCCGTGTCTTGCCTGCCCGCATTCGATACATACAGATTGTTTTTTTTCACTGAGTCGTGGGGTGGTTGAAACCCAAACATTTAAAACAACGTAAGGGGTTAGGGATGTAGGGTTGTACTCTAACTGTTTCATAGCCTATTTAAATACTGTCAGGTACCTTTGCGGTATGAAAGGTTAATATATATGAATGTGTTATTGGGAGTTGGAATTAATTTTAAAGGATTTTTTTTCGATTTTTGAGCATTTATTTAGAAAAAATGGTACAATGTATATTATTCAAAGTATTGTCCATCGCTAGCTACTACTTTTCCCCATCTTTCTGGCAATTTACGGAGACCAGCTCGGAAGAAGGCTTCGTCTTTTGAGGCTATCCATGAATCCACCCATTTTTTGCAATCTTCATAAGAAGTGACCGCTGGTCAGTCAGGTCGTGTGTCATGTTTCGAAACAAGTAGTAGTCAGAAGGAGCAATGTCTGGAGAATACGGCGGGTGGGATAGGACCTCCCATTTCAGCGTTTCCAGGTATGTTTTGACCGGTTTAGCAACATGCGGCTGAGCGTTGTCATGTTGTAAGATTACCTTGTCATGCCTTTCCCCAAATAGCGGCCGTTTTTCTTTCTGTGCACGGCTCAAACGCATCAACTGAGTTCGGTAGAGGTCTCCCGTGATCGTTTCATTCGGTTTCAGCAGCTCATAATTGACCACGCCCATCACCTCCGAAACCAGTACTCACAAGTGGAAATCGATGGAGCATAGTCCCCATAAGCCTCGCAAACTAACCGATGGGCTTCAGCTGCTTTTTTCTTCAAATGAAAGCAGAAAAGCAAAGCTTCCCGCAAATTCGTCTTACTTGGCACAAAAGTTGACATGTTTAGAGATCAAAAAAATAATGTTGTTTGTTCACACTTCAGAGAAATGACCCCTACTGAAAATCAAAGCTAAATGATGACGCTTCAACATGAATATAGCAACAAGTTGGCCCGATGGGATTAGAGACTAGTAATACCATCTCTTATCAATCCTTTAAAATTAATTCCAACTCCCAATAGTATCTCGTTACCGCCTTTTTTAATTTTTATCCTTATAATATCTTTTATTATTGATGACATTTCGTTTTTTATTTCATCAATTTCCAGGTATTGGAAGTCATAATATCGAATTATGCCCTTACTATAGTTTAAAGTACTATGTGGGGATACTTGAATTGGATATTGACCTCCAAAGTCTTGGCAAGCTATTAGAGTATCGGATTGTTTTCCGTTCTTTGTTTCTACTAATAACGTACCGTCTCTAAGTTTTTTAATATTTTGTACATCTCCTATCAATCCTGTATTTAATAATAATACAGTAAACAGTAACAATAAACTTATTAATAAAAAAGGGTGAAACTTTTTTAAAATCATCCTCGTCAGTTCTTTTTATTATTAGATAGTTGGGGCTTACTTTAGTAGTTGTTATATTTTTGTCCGGGGAAAGTTTAATTCGGCCCCGAGGTCTTTTTCTTTTAGCTATTGGGCTAGTGGGGTCCGAGGTGTCCCCCATTGTTTAAAGGTTAGATATAGGTTAGTTACTAATAAAGAACTAATAATCACTAAAATAAACTAAAAATCACACAAAACCAAAAATAAATACAAGATATCAAGTAAAGATTATAGAAATATATGAAACTAGACTAATTTAAAGAATTTAAAAGTCTTATCTGTCTTCATTCCTCTAATGAGCTGAAGATAGAACTCTCCAGGCCGAAGCCTATACAAACACTAAATATTACTAGTTACCACTGTTCCTGCCAAAATATCAGTTATAATATCACTTAAATACGTTATAAATTAATAAAAATTAACAATTTATCAAGACACAAAAAAGGTAAACTTTCTTGGAGGTTATCACCATGCTGTTACTATTAAAATTGATGTTTTCTTTCTATCTTCTTTTAAACACCATTTATAATTCTATTTCCTAAATTTTAAATCTAATTCACATATGGAAACAATATATATTTGCATTTCCTCCTCAAAACTTTTCCTTAATGACCTATCAACGACAGACACTATTATCAATGAGGTATGACTGATGTGGATCGCCCCTGGGAGGTATCTAGCTTACCTATCAAGGAAAATTCATTGACAAAGGTACTATCCGAGGTAATTGATATCAGAATTGATATATTGCCCTCACATTGTATTAATGTCAATTCATCACGGTGCATTCAAGCCAATATAGTCAGACAGTTGCCTAGACCCGTTGAGTTATGCCTTTCTCCTAGCTGTTCAGAATCAGTTAAATACGGAATATGGTTAATGGCTTTCCTAAATATTAATTACAGTGTAATTCAGGAAATAAACAATTTCTTTTAATCAATTGTGCATAATTGAAACCATTGTTTTAAAACTAAATAATCAAAAAATGGGTGTCTTTCTATTTTTGTTATTGAATAAATTGGGTTAAATTGACAGGAACTAACGTTATTATTCAATATGTGAATGAAATAGGGCCAAAGCAGATCCAAACCAGAGATGAATTTTAGAAACTAATTGCTATAGTTCCCACTAAAGCAATCGACCTTTCATTTAAACCAATTTCTTGGTAAAAACAATAATAAGGGAGGAGTGGATATTGAAAATACACTTTTGATACACTTTATTGTAGCAAAGTCAAAGAGCAAAGTAATGGATGTTGTTTTCAAGAACTTCTGTTCAAAAAGTCCGAAAAGTTTTACTTGACCCATGGTAGTATTAGTGTTAAATACCTTAACTGTCTTTTTCTGAAGCTATATTATTATAATTATTCTCGATCAGTTTTATAAATAGTAGTATCTTAGTATTTTTTTTTTGTAACCTATATATTTTTAAATAACATTACCATAACTTTATGCTTTAAATATTATGCATCGATCATCTTAATCATTATCAATGATTTTTTAGTGCTGCCCTCCAGTTTCTAACGCCTAGTAGAAATCTCGCATCAGCAGCCACTGAGTTTTCCTAACGGGGCCTTAGTTGATGAACCCTCATTGATACACATACTATACACTTGTTCGGTCATAATTTTCAATAGTATTGCCTTTTGATTCATTCTTGCAACGTGAACATCCCAGCGAGGTCTTCCTATCTTCACAAATATAGCCACATTCACATCAGATGCATATACACATACATATATATATATACATTTCATGTAACTCAGCTTTCCTTCTTCTTCTCCTAGTTTCCTGTTCATTAATACCTTCGGATATACGCCGAAGGACTTTCCTTTCAAACATGAAGAGAACCTGCTCTTGTGCTCTGCTATTGGTCCAACATTCCGTGCCATAAGTACTGTTCTCTATAAAGGTATTTATTTTAATTGTTCAGGGATAAAACTGAGTTTGCGACATTTATATTTTTTTTCATATTAAATCTAGCAACTAGGTTCTCTATTTGTTTTCCAACCTATTTTAAATGAATTAATTAAATTGTTATGATGTATATAGCCCTTGATAAAACTTCCATGCAGGCGTTAGCTTGGTTATAGCAGGAGAAAAATCAGGAACTCTTAAACTTGGAGACTTTTTGTTCACAGACTCCTAGCTTCTGTTCATGGATTTTTAATTTAATATTATTTCTGTATCCAAAGCCACTTAGTGATACTATTTTTATTCTGACATACCGGCTACATTCAACCACTATGTTTTTTCCTCATGACCCTTTAATTTATTGGTCATAATCAAATAAGCGCTGGACTACAGTGTTTTCCTCCTAAGTAATAAGCAGTTTGGTGATGCATTGCAATTTTCGGAGTATTAAGAATTATTTTTTCATTTTGAATTTTTTTGTGGAAACCATTATTTAGGTAAAAAGAATATTATTGGAAAAAAATCATTTTTATGAAAATGGATCATAACGAGTTAAACTTTAAATTTAATTTTTCTCTAAATTGACTTGGTTGGACTACCTTGATTTTCCCCTGGGCCCTTCAAACATTTTAGACCTTTAATAGTTTGCCAGGGAAGTAGGTTCTGACTGTTACTTCCATTACTCGCGCGGCGTACATTTGTACACCAGACTTAAGATTGTTAATCATTATCCATTTTTCCATTTTTTTTAATATATTATTTTCCATTAATTGACATTATTGAATAAATATCGATAATCGATGGTTGATTGTTGTTGATAACAAATATTTTGTTTTTTTTTTTATTTACAGGATTATGCGAAAATATCACATCCCGGTCCCCAATACGCCTTCCCTCCAATATCTCCTGTCAAAACTGTCTTCCTCAGTCAGCCCTCTAGCCGCCATTTCTTCTCTGACCTCTTCTATCCACTGTTTCCGAGGCCTTCCGCGTCTTCTTCTCTTCTCAGGACAGTATTTAAGTGCTCGAAGGGGCCATCGTGTCTCATTCATTCTCATGACGTGTCCAAACCATAGCAATCTTCTTTCACTGATGTTATTGAGAATGTTGATTTTAGCTCCTATCCTATTTCTTATAATTTCATTTGGGACCTTCTGTAACCTGGATATGGCGCAACTTCTTCTCTAGAAATCCATTTCTAGGGCCAGTAATTTATTTGCATTTTGTTTTGTCACCGCCCATGATTCTGAGCCATATTAAGTATGGCTATGATCGGCACTCAAGAAGGAGTGGTATATCCTCTTTTTGGTTTCTAGGGAGACCTTCTTATTCCACAATACACCGTTAAGGAGACCTATTATTTTTTTACCTCGAGTGATTTTGTTCTGTATATCCTTTTGGACTGTGCCGAAGCTGTCTATCGTCACTCCAAGATACTTAAAAGCAGTACTTTGTGGAATCGTCCATCCTTCTATGCACAAAGATGAATGAGGGAAATTGCATGCCATATACTCGGTTTTTTTCAGTATTTATTTCCAGGCCCCACTTTTTATACTCTTCGAGGAGTCTCCTCATCATAAATTCCATATCATATTCATCTGCTGATTAGACAACCTGATCATCCGCAAACTGTAGCGTAAACAGTTTATCACTTCCTACCTCAATTCCCATCCCTCGGCATCTCTGTTTCCAGGATTTTAGTACCTGTTCAACATATATATTGAAAAGTGTCGGGGACAAGCAGCATCCTTGTTTTAATCCTTTTGTAATTTTGAAGGATTCTGACACCTTACCTCCTATCTTTACCCTTGATTCTGCTCCAATATATAAACTTTTTATGGCTTTTTTTAGGCCTCCACTTATCTTTATTTGATCCAAGGTTTCCCACAGTTTCTTTAGAGGAACACTGTCATACGCTTTCTGTATGTCAACAAACGTCAGGTGGGTTTCGAGGTCGTATGCCATCCTTTTTTGTACGACTTGGGTTAGGGTGAAAATGTGGTCAGTGCAAGATCTTCCCTTTCTGAAGCCAGCTTGCTCTTCAACCATCTGGTCGGAGACTTCCTCCTCTATGCTTTCCTTCAGGATTCGACTATATAGTCTGCCAACACTGCTTGTCACCGTGATTCCTCTATAGTTCGTACACATGTTCTTTTTTCCTTTTTTATGGATAGGGATGATGTCTCCCACCAGCCAATCCCTTGGTACCTTACCCGTACTCAAACAGTTTGTAAAAATCATAGCCAGCGCTTTTTTGAGTTCAGAAATATTTTGTTATAGTAGTATTTTTCTAAAAAAGTTCCTATATAACTCTTGAATGGACTGCTGTTAGACAAATTAAAGGCTCGAATTAGAACAATTTTGTCACATTTAGAATTGTTTAGACTCATTATTTTTTAAAATTATTAAAATATACTTTATAAAGCCTTTAAAATCGATGAGATGTTAGAGCAAACACTTCTTATATACATTGCTACTAACATCTTTTAATTGCAAGCAATTTTTTTTTTTTTTTAAGACAATCCTTAAAAAAAAAAGTTAAAATAATAATCGTTGCTAGTAATTTTATATTTAAAAGATAAATCGTGACTGAAATATCACTAATTAAATTTAAGTGGCAAAATCACCTTTCTCCAAATGTACCTTCCAAGACCTGAAATATGTTAACCAAAACAATTTGTTATTCACCCATAAACAAGAGAGAATCTGCGATTGATCCCTACAAAATAATTAAATCTGATACCATACTGGCTCATGATTAGTTCGGAATATCGTTGCCTCTAAGATTCGGAGAATCCAACACCGCAAATGAGTGAATACCAGATGGACATCAAGGACAGAGTAGACTTGAGGTGAATATTCTATCAAGGAAGAGACGTGAACCATGGAGTTGAAATATGGATGCACCATCAGTGGGTTCCAAGGAAAACAATGTAAAATTAAGTTACCTAAGTAAGAATCGATCTATGGCAGTCCATACCTTACCTAATGATGGCTATTTCCTGGTAACAATGTTTCCAGTTGAGAAAATACTTTTCATATAGTTTTACAGAATTTTAGTTATCCCTGAAAACATATTACTTTGTGTTTGAATACTAGTTGGTACTGGTTTTGGAGACCTAATAAACGATTAAAAAGATATATCAATCGTTGTCTTATCTAATAGTAATTAGTAAAATATTTTAGAAAACACATGCAATTAATAAAATCTAAACTATTGAGAATATTTATATTCTTAAAAAAATTAATTGAATTAAATTAACAATCAATGGTTATTCGAAATGTACACAATGAAAAGAAAATAGGAGTTTTTAACGAGACTTTTTTCAATCAAACTAATATAGCTCCTAAATGGTAGGTGCTATCACCAAATTTTATATAACATAACATTTTTTCTATTCTTATAAATTTATAATGGTGAAACTGTCGGCAAATTTTCGATCCGAGCATAACCAACAGAGCTAGAACGAGTCAAAATGTTACATTTTTAATGGTGAAAAAAAACATAAACAAGAAAAAAATATAAAGACCCCAGCCAAAAGACCATTTCAAAATATTTATTTATTTTTTATTTTTTTTACTTCTTTTACGTTTTTTCTCACTCAAAAATGTAAAATTTTGACAAGCTCTAGCGCTGTTTGTGTTGCTCGATCGAAAAGTTTACGACTGTTTCCTGTTTAAACATTAATTGGAAAATGTTTGTATGTTTGATATATTACAGTTGTGACAAGGAACAACCATTTAGGAGCTAAATTGGTTTGAATAAAAAAAAGTCACGTTTTTTATACATTTTTTAGTGTTGAGACTTTATTGACACGGTTAAAATTTGACGATAGTTTCCTTATTGGAAGATATATCAGTAGGTATAACAGCAGCAGATCATAGATAGACATATTCATGATCTAATGTTTTTCCCAGTCAGGGAGAAATTGAGTTGATTTTTTAATTAGACTTTACAAAACATATGGCAGTTCCTCAATCATTTGATGTATATAATGTTTAATTCATGAACAAACCTTATGAATTAATACAATACTTAAATACTAATGGTTAGCTAATTCAAATATTTACCGAATTGCTTTTGTCTTATGTAACTATGCCTATCTGTGCTACACATTGAACTGTTTTTTAGATAGTTTTGGTAAGAAGAAACAGAGGGAAATAGAGACAGAAACAGACTCCAGTGTCTTTCGATAAAGTTACCTTCAGTACACTGCACAATCGTTAACATTAATTAGAATTAATGTACTAATGCACCTTGCCTCCGCTCGCACCTGTTCTAAGCATTGCTAAAAAAGTACCCTCTCCTTCTCATCTCACCCAGGGCCGTCATCATATCGTTAACTATATATTTCAATAACATATGCTCTTTGCTATTTAGTAATGTTTTTTTTTGAATACATATTGTTTTTTAAAAAGATTTGATTTGATTTTTTTTATTTCTCATGGGTTTTATTATATAGCTGCAGTGAAATCAGTTGACTCTAAAAAGGCCAACAAGGAAAATTAAGTTGCGCAAGCATAGTCAATACATCGACATAGTCACATACGCCAAAAAAGCAAGATTAAAGTAGCTCTATCACGTTGAAAGGTTGCCAGAACAAAGAGTTCCCAAGACAATGATATACGGCAGGTCTGACGGACAGTGACTAAGAGGGAGGCCAAGGGTGACCTGGCTTTAAAACCTCAAAAAGGATCAAAATGGGAATCAGAAGATGGAAAACAAAAGCCAAGGATCGCCAGGAGTGGCTACGAATTATGGAGGAGGCCAAGGTTCTTCAAGAGCTGTAGAGCCCTTCAATAAATAAATTATTATATGCTAAGTAGAAATTTGTTTTTATAATAAAAATAATAATAAAGTTCTTTATTTACCTGGAACCTTAAGTCTCTTAAGAATAATAAATAATGTACAAGCAAGAGCCTTCAGAGCCATAAAATAATAATGTATTTATAACAAAGTAACAGATAATAATAATAAAACACGAGCAGAAAAAAGAGTATTTAAAAAAGTAGAAGAAAATTTATAATATTTTTTATTTTTTTTTTACAAAAACAAAAAATTTCTTAATATGTTCATATTTTAAACAACTAAAAAGTTTTTGGTTGACAGGATCTGGGTGTATAGTATCAACCTGTATCAATTAATAATAAAAAAATATTACCAACACATCAATAATGTTTATATAAATCCCCCTAAAAAAAAATAAAGAAACAACCACAGAATGCTCTGTAATAATTCTCATTATTTATTGGAATAATTCGGAAGTCTATAGATTGTTTTTTTTCCTTCATGAACTACGGAAAACTAAAGTTTTAAGTTTTTCATAATATTGACCTCTTTTTTCCGGTTTTCAATCAGAACATCCAAATCGAAAAAAAAAAAATCATTTATTCCAGAATTGAAGAATCGGCATAACTGTCGATCACTTTTTTGAGATTTTAATTTTAAAGCTGAACGAAACTTCTCTTTGAATAAAATTTAATTTCATCATGAAACATTCAGCTTGTGCAACTTAATTTTCTTTGTTGGCCTTTATAGAGTGAACTATTTTCACTGCAGCTAATATCTTTGTTGAAATTAAATTTCCATTGTAATCAATCCGTTTTGATGTCTAGTAATAGTTTCTTTAATGTCTAGTAACAGTTTCCTTGATTTCTAGTTACAGTTTCGTTTCCAAAAAACCATAACTATAACTTTTTTTTTTTATTTGTAAGCAGGGCCATGCCCTATACAAAGAAGCTCGGCTATTTATTATGTACAATGAAATAAAATACAAATATTAACACAACTACAAATAGTATGTACATTATAATACTCAACAGATAATAATTCAAATAATATACCAAAGAACTTTAAATAAACTAAGAATTAAATACAAATAATAAAAAGTAAATAAATATTTTTCAATCTATATAATAAAAAATACCTAATAAAATAATTAACCCTTTTTCATGTCATTTATAAACCTTTAAACTTAATCAAAGATCATATTAGACTACTAATTTCAAATATATGTATGTCATATCTCAGACAAATAGGTAAATACATGATACTGATATTTTACAGTTATAACTACAATATCTCAGTGAACAAATTTCTGATTTTAATTATATTTATAATAAAATATGCCAGTTTTTTTGCTTCTATTTCATTTTGTGGAATAAGTATTTGAAAACTGTCATTTGAGTCAATGCTAGGGTAATAAGTGTTATCCAGGCTATTATAAATTGGGCAAGTGTAAAGAATATGTCCGAGGTCTTTATTAGTTTTCATGTTACAAACCATACAGATTTCTTGAGGATTAATTTGTGTAATTTTATCTGGAGTGGTTATTTTTATTATATGTTTTCCTGTAGTTCTTAACTGTGCAATAATTCTAGTGAAAATAATATTTATCCGTATATTAATGTAAACAGGGATGGAACCGGTTGGGTTCATGCTATTGTAGAATGTGCATAACTATTACTATTGCGTATCTAATATCTGATCTGATATTACATGGATAGTAATGATCAGATGCTACAATTCTTTTAGGATTAGAAATAACCCTCAAGATCAGGAATTGATTCCAGAACATGCTTCCCACTCCATTCCCGATAATCCTCTGAGGCGTCTGATAAAAAGATGGTCAGTATTCGTTATTCTCAGGAGAGAAAATATTTAATAATTAAAAATACAACACTGGTCTATATAGATAAAAGTTAATAATATGATAAACATTATTCCAGTTGCGAATGAATAGAAAATATATCAGAAATTTGTACGATTCAAAACATTTAAACGTTCTTCAGTTCAGTTCTTAGTATGTACATTCTTAAAGTAAGAAAGGATATATAGTTAAGAACCCTCTATCGAGATAAAAATCGGACGATATTCAATAAATCCCTACAACCTCGATAGTGAAATATAGAGAAGCAGTCAGTTCGTTAATGTTTTGACTTCACAGATTAGTTAGGAGTAGTTAGAAGGTAAACATACTATAAGTCCCCGCCCCTGGAAGGTGAGCAGTGAGATTACGGTGGGGAGGAGGGAAGAAAGTCCATTTTTGAGTTTTTCGATTATATATCGGAAACGGTGGGATCTAGTAGAATATGCTACATATAAAAATTGAAGCTTATTAAATTTACTATAAAATTGTTTATATACATATTTTCGAACTTTTTATATGTTATTAAAAAGCGATAATTTCCGAGAAAAAAAAAATTACCTCACCAGAAACGTGTATATGAAATTAAAGTAAATTTGAGCTTTACAACTTTTCTGGCATTTTTTCTAGGAAACGATCGTGAAAGGCACTAGAAGCAAATGTTCACGACGCATCCTAGCACCATCCTCACCACGTATGCTGATGACACGTGTGTGTTATCAGTAAACAATAATCCCTTCATTGCCTCCCAGACACTCCAATCCCATATCATAAAACTTCAAGAATGGTGTCAAAAATGGAGAATCCAAATAAATCCCATCAAATAACCTTCACCCTCCGTCGTAAACCCAGAAGTAAAAATTTACTTCACCTTTTTTTTCAAAGTGAAGTAAATTTTTTTTTTTTTTTTGCAAAAAATTTCGATTTTCAATAACGTACATCTCAAAAACCGTTGAAAGTTGGACAGATATATGAAGGGTACCGGGAAAAACCAGACATGTCATCGTTTTTCACAAATTGAGTTATTGATACTATTTAATTCAGAAATAAAGAACGAATGATGTAGAAACTTCATACAGGGGAAAAAACCAACTGAGCATGGTTTTATCTCGCCTAAAATATTTTAGTATCAATAGCATATAATTATAATCAATTAGTACAAATACTATTTTTCAAGCCCTGTGAAATTTATAAAAAACTTGTTTTCATTAAAATGGGATCTGTTGTACATTATAATATATATACTTTCAATTAAAATGATTTTTAATATCGAATTTAGTTTATTAGTTTCAATCACATGAGAATCCGTTAAAAAAAAAAAGTTTGAAATCTGAGAATCCCAGATATGGGAAAAGTGGCGAAATCATATTAAAATTGTGTAAAAACTTTAATTTGATATTATCTTGTCCAAGCCATCTTGAGGTCGATTGTACCTTGGTATGTACCTAGTACTACCTACTGTAAAGTCGGGCTGTAGCTGGACAAACCGAATATACATTTCATTAATAAATAAGAGAAGTTAATAAACTACAAGTACCCTTTGAGTAAATAAAGCTCACAGTTAGGTGCTTACTGGTTCAACAATGCTTAAACAGTAATATGTTAACTGTCTATATTAAAATCTTATCATTGAAACAAAATATACTGTTATAACTGAAAATATTTATGGTTATTTGCATTCCATGCATTCCACAACAGAGCCAGTAAGGTAGTCTTGTCACTCTCGCATATATATATATATATATATATATATATATATATATATATATATATATGTATATATGTAGTTAAAGCTAAATATATAGTGGTTAAGTTCAAAAGGGCTGGCTTGTCATTCAGTGAACAGTTAATTCTCAGTAACCTTTCATCATGAGTCGTATAATGTATGAGCGTGGTTTCAATTTACTGTGTTATGCCGATTAGTTTGAGCGAGTAGCTTTCTAAACAAGCTAATATTAGCAATCTCAATTAGAAATCCAATAATTCAGCCGGAAAACCCTTGGTTATTCATTTCCTTTGAATACATGTTACCTGTATGTGTATCCTGTTCCTACTCTCAATTAATCTACAGATATTGAAGTAATTAGTAAAATTTAGAATAATCAATACCGTTTGGGGAAAAGGCTGACAAAAGGTGAGTAAAAATATTGTAATCATGAAATAGGTTTAGTTCATAATTATCTAAATTAAATCTGTATACACACTCACTCTCTCTCTCTCTCTCTCTCTCTCTCTCTCTCTCTCTCTCTCTCTCTCTCTCTCTCTCTCTCTCTCTCTCTCTCTCTCTCTCTCTCTCTCACTTTCTATATATATATATATATATATATATATATATATATATATATATATATATATATACAAACTTATTTAATCTTTTCCAGTTATATTTAATATTTTTCCACTTTTACTTAGATTTTTTCCATTTATACTTAACTTTCGTATTCATATGAAGTAAACTTGGAAAACGTATATTTAATGTTTTAAGGGAATTTCGATTATCCAAAACTAGTAATATGAAATTGCGTGGTGTAAAAACAGACCTTCCCAATTTTTCCGAAAATTTTAAGAATTTTATAAATGCAAAATCTAATATCTGTATAACAGCAGATACTTGATATCTAATTAATCACCTTCTAATACTAATGTTTTTTGTTGTTTTTTCTGCTCTTTGAGCATAGATGAATGAGGTTTTGTTGAAAAACACAGAAGGTGCGAATATGGTCAGATGAAGCTGTGCATAATTTGCTTCAGTCTGTTCCAGCGTTTCATTTATAGGTTTATAAAAATTTTAAAAAAATTACAAAACAGAATATACTAAACTAATTTAAATGGTAAAAGTATTCCACTATTTGTTTCACGTTGTTAGCAATTCTTGATTTTGAAGCAATCTACTTCTTTGCTTTAGAGAATGCTCCTAACAAACTAGGTCTATTTTAACTAGTGTTTGAGTTATTTAGGCAAAATCGCTTTAGATAATTGTTTGTTGGTCCAATCTCCTCTCTATCTGTCTATCGGTTTCCACGCTAGAGAGGTGGAAACTTGGGTTCGAATCCCGACCGGGTCAAATCTTTTCTCTTCAAAAATAAAATAATATATTTAATAATATTGATTTATATCAAGAAAAATTACATATATATATATATATATATATATATATATATATATATATATATATATATATATAGAATAGAATAGACCTAAAAGTAAAGGAGGATAGGACCTGAAATGTATGATTTAGAAACACCTGGAGGAGTACTCTAAATGAGGGCTGGTCATAATTCAGGAGAACACCGATATAACATAATGAATTTTTTCTCGCAGCAAGGATTTATAAAGTCCTAGGTATGTAATAAAAATGATCAAGACAACAGTCAACCGAGGCGCCATGATCTACGATAGCAACAAATCTTAAAATGCTGAGAAAGCAACAGAAAAGCATTCGATTCAATTATTTTTTTTTTTCTCTCATATTAATAAATGGAGGATAAGAAAAAAAGAAAAAAAAATATTTGTGACCGAAACATAATCAATCTAAGGAAACGATACCCTAAAAAACTAATTAATCTCTCTTAAAATGGACTTCCTTAGACGTAGTTGCGGCATCTCAAGGCACTAAAACATTCCTAATAATATTATTAGAGAAACTATAAAGTAGAAGAATACTTTGTATGGTATAGAGACCAGGAATCTTCAGTTGTATAGTTATTTGTTGAGTGAGGAAAGCAGTAGGTGTCAAACTCTTCCTTTATAAGCCAGAGTAAGATGGAAGGACCGAAGAAGATATGGTTTAAGATTGTAAGAGGAACGGCAGTAACAGGATACAAAGAAGATGAGGAATGGGTAGATAATTGAAGAATTGTCGGAAAAAAGGTTCTGTGGTTAGGAATACATTAATTGTTATAACCTGAAAAAAAAAAAAATTTCTGGAAATTTTTTTTTGAAAAATACTACCTCATTTTGAGTAATATTCGATTTATTCCCTACGGATGCAGAAGTACTGAGAAATTTCTTTATAATCATTATTTAAGAAATATTAAATGCACTGTTAAGAGCGAAGCTCATTTAAGCGTGGTTTCCTTTTATGATTACGGTTTTTGAATGATTTGAGCATTAATGCTTACAAAATTCATTAAAACCGTAATCCCGGAAATCGATGGTAGCTTTGTGCCAAGAAGTGGTAATCGTTTCCTGGAATGATTTTCTGATGCTTATTTAATTAAAGCAAGGATTTTAAGAAGTATTTTTACTCAATTTAAAGTTGCCATTTTCTCGTTATAAACTTTACTTCTTCGAAAAAGGCCCCTTCTGTAAATCCAGTGAAGAAAGAACACTCTCAAAATTTATATTATTAAATTCCATTAAAGGAAGACGGTTTTTAAATCCTCTTAGTGGTGAAAATATTTAATGTATTTTATTTATATTATATCTAAAATATAATTAATTAGTTTGAAAATCTATGTATTTTTTATTGTTCCGAATTTATAAATAAAATAAATATCTGATAATTATGTATTATTTGCTTATGTATTTTTGAGAACCTATGAAACTAGACTCTTATTTAATGAGGAACAATTTATCACAAGGAAGTTAGTAAGGATTATCAGCAAAAGTGTGATGGCCCCGCTAAAACGAGCCAGAGAAGGAAAATGGTTATCAAGGAGCAAGACTACCAAAATTAGAAAAATAGTGAAAAGCATTTTTCAAGCAAAAGAAGAAAACGATAATAGATGGAATGAGCGAAGTAGAGATTTTATTCTATGATATATATATATATATATATATATATATATATATATATATATATATATATATATATATATATATATATATATACAGACACAATCAAATAATGCAGTAAACCAAATCAAACTTGTTACCCATTTACGAACATTGGCTTAAAAATATTCATTAAAATAAAAAAAGAATCCAGGATATCACAGTTCTGCTCTTCCAACCGTTGAAAATCAGTAAATATAAAATTATTTGTCTAAATCTTAAAAAAAATATTTTCCTTATTGTTGTTAAAAATAATAAATAATTATAGGGGTCACCTGTGGTGTAGTGCAGCAATGATGACCTTAGGATTTTTTAAAGGGAGCGAAAATCCTTAGCTATGCCTTCCATCGGAAGGGACGTAAAATGGGGGTCTCGGGCCTGTGCGATGTCAGGTATTCGTTAAAGATATCTTAATATAAGTATTAACGAATACTTTCTGCATTGCTGCACTACACCACAGGTGACCCCTATAATTATTTATTATTTTTAACAATAAAGAGGAAAATATTTTTTTAAGATTTAGGTAAATAATTTTATATTTTCTGATTTTCTGAAAATGCAAGTTTTTAACCCCAGATTTACTCACCGCAACAGAAAACATTGTGCTTTTTCGTCACATGACGTTTTTTTTTCTCCAAAAATTGCAGAAAAAGTTCTTCAAATAATCACTTTATAGCCAGATTTCAGCTATTATAAATAAAATGGCATAAAATCTAAATTTAAACGTTGTACCCAGTTAATAATATCAACGGTTGTTACAAGTCTGATGAGGAGGGATTCTGTTGTATCTAATTGTTTTGGCAGATATTGAATAAATTGATTCATTATCATCTGCATTTGCATAGCCTTTCAATATGTTTGCTTACAGTCACTCTCTGAATGTTTATACTTGTTCTGCTCTTGTAGGCTTTTAATAATATTGAACTTATTTATGTGTTAGGATTGATGAATGTTTCGACAGTTCTAAAAACTACATAAATTTCAAAACATCAGCACTTTGCTTCATAGATCATAAATAAAAAAAATAAAAACTACACACCTCCCTCCAACCCACTTCCTTAAAACTAAAGCAATCCTCCCATCTATGTCACGGTCTACCCCTCTATCGTTTACCCGACGCCTCAAAACTGATTATTTTCTTCAAGATTTGGTCGTTACTATCGTTGTAAATAGTATCTGACCCGACAGGTCTTCTTTCAATTGAGAATTGTTTATCATTATAATAATATTTTTTTTCATTTTTAGTTTGTAACTAGTGAACATGGACTAGATCATAAATAAAAAAAAAAAAAAACTACACACCTCCCTCCAACCCGTTTTTACAAGGTGGATTTCAGTATAAAACAACGATGTAAATAGTATCTGACTCGACAGGTCACATTTTCTTTAAACTAAACATTCTTTCAATTGAGAATTGTTTATCATTATAATAATATTTTTTCATTTTTAGTGTGTAACTAGTGAACATGGACTAGATCATAAATAAAAAAAAATAAAAACTACACACCTCCCTCCAACCCACTCCCTTAAAAATAAAGCAATCCTCCCATCTATGTCCCGGTCTACCCCTCTATCGTTTACCCGACGCCTCAAAACTGATTATTTTCTTCAAGATTTGGTCGTTACTAAATCCAACGACTTAATTTGCTTATTTTAAGCGTTGTAAAGTTGGACATATGGCCAATCAAGGAGGAAGACAAGTGTAATCAAAATTAATGAAACCATTGTATTAGGTGTAAAAGAATATGTTTTTAGAACATTATTTGAAATTCTTTCGTTTTTACAAGGTGGATTTCAGTATAAAACAACGATGTAAATAGTATCTGACTCGACAGGTCTTCTTTCAATTGAGAATTGTTTATCATTATAATAATATTTTTTTCATTTTTAGTTTGTAACTAGTGAACATGGACTATCATTATACAAGTTAGTCATTCTCCAAATAGTTATTTAATAATTTGACCGATTGTATAATAATTTTTAACGTGCTATAAACTAAGGCATTTGAATGTTTTGACTAAAAACATCTTTGACTAAAAAGTACCCCAAAGTACTTATGTGAAATTTATGATAAAGGTTAATTAGAAGGTGTTTGAAATAATCATGAAACAATTAGCTGCTTTTATTTGCTTGCTTTCCAATTCAAAATTTAAATTCCTTGAAGGTAGTTATTGAGTATTTTGCATAACTGTAAGGGCATTGATTTGATATATATTGCTATATTAAAACAATTCGAATTAAAAAAATATTATTGCAACATCTTCAGCTGCGTTAAAGACGCATCTCATCAAGGTGATTGAGAAAATTAGTTTTATAAGAAAAAAACGTTTTACATACATTTATTAATTTAATATACATAAAAATATATAAAAGTGAATGTATATATGAATGTTTATGCATATGTATATAATTTTCATTTAGAGAAAAAATCAGTAATTTTAGTTTGTTTTTTTTTACCAAGCATTTTTTTTCTAATATCAGTTCTCATTGCCAGTAGATAATTCTGCTACAATAGGCGTTTTCCTGTTCAAAACCTCTTTTAAGCCATTTAATGAAGAGTTCTTCATTGTTTTACGAGGATCCGATGTTTGGGACGCGGAAGATACGGAGTTGGAGATGTCTTTTTTTCTTCTTCAAAATATCTAGAACAGTTACAAAATCATCATTCAGCGGACAACATTTTAACATATTCAACTTTTTTAACTCGGTTTGTAATGGTTAATTTTTGTTCAAGCATTAAAACGACACATTTCGTTAGTTGTTACTTATATGGATAGTGAAGCACAACTGAGTAAATTCTGTTAAGTAGGCAAACAGGCCTTGAAAACATAACCGTTTCTAGAATATGAATTAAATTAATACATAGTTACTGGAAATATCTCATTCAGACGATACCTATTTTTCCAATCAATATTTTTTTAAGAACTATAAATAATTAACAAGGTAATCGTTACTAATGATTTTACGGATTAATTAAATTAATATTATACATATAAAATAAATGGTAAAAAATCGAAAAATACCTTTAAAAAAAAAAAAAAACACCGGAAGAAAGGGTCGAGTATAGATGGGTTCTTTGGGTTTTACCTAGGGTTTTTTTTAGACCTAGAAATATTTATCTGATCATTTAAACTAAAAAATGGATTGGTCTTGAACCATTTCCGTATTTCAAATAATTCATGAATATTTAATATTAAACTTTAAATGATTCCTAAACATAAGTTATAAATATTTTAAAAAATCAAGCTGAAGGAGCTTCAGGCGATTATTGGCCGAGTTGATTACTTTCCATTCTTCGAAGTTCGGCGTGGACAGGTAATAACAACATCCCTCCCCCCCCCCCCCCCCCCAACTGCTTTCCCACCCGTGTCATAAACAAGCCACTCTGTGATGTGGTCTCTTTCCATCTGTCGAGCCATATCCAGGAATTCCAATCTAGGTGTGGAAATAATTAACAGGTCATGAATGTTGGTTTCGCGAACAATTACCTCAAGTGTGAAATGATTTTCACATGTACTATTCATTTAAAATCATCGCAGTATATGGTTGAATAGTATGATTACATTCCTGCTTTTTCCTTTCCCCTCTAACCTAGTTTCAGCAAGAGTAAATGCTATTTTTTGAGAAAACTGTCACTTAAAATTAGCTATTAGTTAAAATTTAATGATAGTTGGAAACCGTAAAATCACCTTTATTTCAAAAACATTTCGCACGTCACCAATCCATATCTAACAAGGAGAGAGAGTTTAGGAGAGAGGTTAACGTAGATTAAATTTTTAATGGTAAAAATAAATAAAGTTAAAAAAAAAAGTGCTCGAGCATTTAACTAATTGGCTATATTGGTTTATGGTTAAAATAATTTTGATGTGTAAAAGAATAAAAACAACTATATATATATATATATATATATATATATATATATATATATATATTTATTTTTATTTTTGAAGAGAAAAGATTTGACCCGGTCGGGATTCGAACCCAAGTTTCCACCTCTCTAGCGTGGCGCCTTATCCAACTAGGCCACCGGGGTCGTATCCGAACCAGGCAAATCTTCTCTCTTCAGTGATCCATAACCCCCGGGCACTCGCAAATCGCGATGTGATTCCGGGGTTGAATGTTCATATTGAACATTACATTTAACTTGGATCTATTGACAATCCGTCACCGGTATATATATATGTAATTTTTCTTGATATAATTCAATATTATTAAATATATTATTTTATTTTTGAAGAGAAAAGATTTGACCCGGTCGGGATTCGAACCCAA
Organism: Euschistus heros; assembly: GCA_003667255.2. Lineage (NCBI taxonomy): Eukaryota > Metazoa > Arthropoda > Insecta > Hemiptera > Pentatomidae > Euschistus > Euschistus heros. The sequence goes on along the minus strand of RCWM02000412.1, from coordinate 743,194 downwards.
GTTTCCACCTCTCTAGCGTGGCGCCTTATCCAACTAGGCCACCGGGGTCGTATCCGAACCAGGCAAATCTTCTCCCTTCAGTGATCCATAACTAATCCATATATATATATATATATATATATATATATATATATATATATATATATATATATATATATATATATATATGGATTAGTTATGGACCAGGGAAATCCTTTCTCTTCACTGATCCATACCCCCGGGCACTCGCAATTGCGATGTACAATTCGGGGATGAATGTTCAATTTGAACATTACTTTTAGATGGATCTATTGACGAGCTGTCATATATATATTAAACTATGAAATGATTCTTGATTAATAAATATTTTTTCTATTTTTTTTTGAAGAGAAAAGATTTGACCCCGGTTGGGATTCGAACCCAAGTCTCCATCTCTCTAGCGTGGCGCCTTATCCACTAGGCCACCGAGCTCGTATCCGAACCAGGGAAATCCTTTCTCTTCACTGATCCATACCCCCGGGCACTCGCAATTGCGATGTACAATTCGGGGATGAATGTTCAATTTGAACATTACTTTTAAATGGATCTATTGACGAGCTGTCATATATATATTAAACTATGAAATGATTCTTGATTAATAAATATTTTTTCTATTTTTTTTGAAGAGAAAAGATTTGACCCCGGTTGGGATTCGAACCCAAGTCTCCATCTCTCTAGCGTGGCGCCTTATCCACTAGGCCACCGAGCTCGTATCCGAACCAGGGAAATCCTTTCTCTTCACTGATCCATACCCCCGGGCACTCGCAATTGCGATGTACAATTCGGGGATGAATGTTCAATTTGAACATTACTTTTAAATGGATCTATTGACGAGCTGTCATATATATATTAAACTATGAAATAATTCTTGATTAATAAATATTTTTTTTATTTTTTTTGAAGAGAAAAGATTTGACCCCGGTTGTGATTCGAACCCAAGTCTCCACCTCTCTAGCGTGGCGCCTTATCCACTAGGCCACCGAGCTCGTATCATATGGATCAGTGAAGAGAGAAGATTTCCCTGGTTCGGATACGAGCTCGGTGGCCTAGTGGATAAGGCTCCACGCTAGAGATGTGGAGACTTGGGTTCGAATCCCAACCGGGGTCAAATCTTTTCTATAAAAAATAAAAAATATATTTAAAAATATTTATTAATTAAGAATTATTTCATAGTTTAATATATATATATGACAGCTCGTCAATAGATCCATTTAAAAGTAATGTTCAAATTGAACATTCATCCCCGAATTGTACATCGCAATTGCGAGTGCCCGGGGGTATGGATCAGTGAAGAGAAAGGATTTCCCTGGTTCGGATACGAGCTCGGTGGCCTAGTGGATTATGCGCCACGCTAGAGAGGTGGAGACTTGGGTTCGATTCCCAACCGGGGTCAAATCTTTTCTCTTTACTGATCCATACCCCCGGGCACTCGCAATTGCGATGTACAATTCGGGGATGAATGTTCAATTTGTAAAAAAATAAAAAATATATTTAAAAAATATTTATTAATCAAGAATTATTTCATAGTTTAATATATATATATATATATATATATATATATATATATATATATATATATATATATATATACGTGTACATATATGTAAGGTTGATAAAAGCAGGCTGGAGTGAATATCAGATTTTATTAGTCTGAAAGAATTACAAGAATCAATCAATAAACGAAAAATAGTTAAACAATAATACCAACAATAATCAAGTATATACCTGAAAGAATAACTAATTTCAATATACATATCCAACCTAATGCACTGATACACAAACCAACAATCTAACAGTCTAATGGACTTTATACAGTCAAGCCCTACTAAGCATTGATGAGTGGCTCTGTAGTTAGGGAACTTACACATATATATATATTGTAACTGGCCTCGGATCCGCCGTTCCTAAGATTAAATGTCCTTGGATAACCCGCTAAATAAAAATTAAACTAAAATTAAAGTGCTCCTCAAAATATTCATTTTTTCTCTCAGATATATTTCAACCGCCAGTGACTTGATCATTTGGTGGTATTTTTTTAAAGAAAAGGGACTGGATTATCTTCATGTTCCCGAGTATACAATACATTATTCGTAAAATGTAAGATGATCAGGTATGAAGTCAGAGTAAAAAAAACAAAAGCAACTTCAAGTAAAACACCTTTATGGAATCCCACGTTTTGTCCAATCTTGCTGATTTTCTTCAGGATCTCCGAACCACTCAGGAGAGGAGACGATCAATGACTGTTCCACAGATGTTTTTTACAACAGAAAATATCATATATAGAAGTCGCAATCATACCTGGCTCTTTCAGCCGCGGCACGATCTTAGTTCCCACATTTGGCATCATTTTACCCACACCTCTCCCCGAGTGTCTTTAGTGAACTTTCCATCACAAAAAAATGCAAGTTATGATCTATAAGAAGAGATATTTCGAAGTTCCCGGAGAAATCGGAGTCCACATTTACACCAAGAAAGAGTTCCTATATTTACATTAACTCAAACTAAGAAAGATGGCAATATCTCATGTAACCTAAAAGCGTTCTTGACTATAGGTGTGCTTCAAAAATTCCTTAAGTTCTCCGCTTACCTGATATTGTGAAATTATTATTAAATAAATATAAGAACATGAAAGGAAAACGATTTCTCGTGTCTCTCAAAAGTTTACAGTCCGGAATGAACACCAATTTGCTCAATTACTCAAGCTGTATCCGCACTAGCTGAAAGAATGGTTCCGACTGCTCACTACTACCTTATATTAGCAAATATTATACTATCTTAAAGAGTGCAGATACAAGGGGTGTTGAGTGCATGAAATATGCAATCATTTTTGAATACACGGCTCCATTAGGAATAGTCAAAAGGTAAACATTCTAAATGCCCCCGCCCCTAAGGGGTGAGCCTACGGTGGGTGGATGGAGTGGAAGTTGGGTCCCATTTTTATGTTTTTTGATTATATCTCGAAAACGGTAGACGCTACGAAAATATGCTACAGATATAAATTAAAGCTAATTAAATTTCATATAAAATTGTTTTGTCAAACTTCCAACGGTTTTTGAGATATACGTTATTGAAAGTCAATAATTTTGGAAAGAAGAATAATTTTTACCTCACTTTTTGTCAAACATTTCCTTCAAGTGCCGGAAACATATATATGAACTTAAGTAAATTTAATGATCTACAACTTTGATTCTAACATTTTTCCTAATAAACGATTGTGAAAGGCACAGAAGGAAATGCTTAACAAAAAGTGAGGTCCTAAGTATGTGTTTCTCGAAAAGTATCGATTTTCAATAGCACATATCTCGGAAACCGTCGTATGTACATCAAATATGTATAGAGCCAATTTTATAGGAAATTTAATTTGCTTTAATTTTGAATTGTAACTGATTTTTCTAGATTTTAGGTTTTTGACTTATAATCGAAAAACCCAAAAATGGGACTATAGGAATAATAATTTTTGCTTTATTACTTTTTTTTTTTAATAGATTCGAAGTTCACCAAAAACTTATTTCAAGTTCGAAAATTTATTTTAAGTTCTCTATAAAGTAAAAAAAAAAAAAAAAAAAAAAAAAAAAAAATGGAGTAAACAAAACTATTCTTTATCATTGCCCTCCGAATCGTTTTTTTTTTCTTTAGTAAACTAATCAGTTACAAACTATGTTCTAGAAAAACAAACTGGTAATTCGACCCAGTAGGCACCTCTGTAATATGCGACGGTCTACGACTTCCTTTGCCGAAAGGGAACCGCCATAAACTGGAGCCACTTTACGACAGACCGCAGCTTTGAGTAAGGGCTGGAATATAGAATTATTTTTCACACCATATTGCCACTTCTTTCTCAAAGGTACTCCCACTATGGCTGCCTTTAAACTACCTCCCTTAATATTTCCTATAGCCTTACAAAGTGTGTATCCGTTCAAAGATTGCCCTTCATATAAATTATGTTTCTGAGAGGCTATTAAAGATTTTAGATAACAGGTATATTTGACGCTCATGTAATTCGTATTAATATTATTTTAATTATAGCAATGTAGTATAATATTTCCCATTGAAATAGACCTTTTAAGTAAATAGAACCGATCATATCCGATCATTAATTTTTTTATTATATAAAACCAATATCTTGTTCTTCTTATTATAATTATTATTATTTATTTATTTTTTTACTATCATTCAAATGATGGTGAGTTGAATGAACATGGATGTTCATTCTATCGCCGTCTTGTATCCTAGCCTTAGTCTTGGATATTATCATTTGGATCAAGTGGTAACATTATCTATACATGAACTTAATGTACAAAATAATCAGCTAACAAATATTTTTCAAATCATTACAATGGCAAAAAGCATTCATAAGTCATTGCTTTACTTAAAAAAAAGGGGGGGGGGTGTGGTTATGTCATGGACACGGCCGTGTGTTGTAAGGGAATACGTTTATGTAATGGGTTACATCTTTAAAAAAAAAAAAAAAAAAAAAAAAAAATTATTTATATATTTAGGATAAAAGCAAGGAAACAAATATTTATTGTGTTACAATATAACTATTAATTAAAGGTATTTAATACGAAAGTACGACACAAATGTCATACAAGATACATCGATATTTCTGATAAACTTTAAATCAATACTCGTATACCTGACGTTGGAGAAGTTTCAATATAAAACAAATTGAACTCGTTGAGCATGAAATCGGGCAATGAACGGTTTTGTGAGACATCAATATTCAAGTCTCCGACTATCATAACTAGTGTAGTAAGATCAGGCTCGTCATCGGGTATAATTTTAGCTATGTTTTTGAAATATTTTAACAACGATCGTAACATAGAGTTTAATTTCAGCTAATGCTTTACCCGCGTGGATATTCACACACTCGAGTACAAATTTGTCATTGGCCTTTGCGTATACCGCTACCGATGATGATGCAATTGGCCTGTTCTTAGCGATATTACAATATGATCTTAGATCAAAGCTAGACACCATCACTGGGATGATATCTTTCATCTAACTTTCGCCGGTTGCTAAATAATAAGATGGGTTGATGATTGTATCGGTAGAGATGTCTTCTGAGTTCGGGGCCAAGCTTTGTGCGTTAATGGTGTTAATAAGTATAAAACAATGCTGATCAGGAACTTTTACGTTCCTGGCACTGCTTGACTCGGTCATATGGTGTTTTATTATTGCCATTCGATTATTCATGAGAAGCCCTTCTTTATATTTGGTTTTGGCTATTTGACGCGTATAGGCCGACTTTATATATTTTTGATAATATTTTTTTTTATTTTAACGGCTTATTATATGTCACTACTTTGAACTAATGTTTTATATACAATCGATAGATTTTGATGACAGCTGACGATTAAAACTTAAACGAATATCGTAGCTTTTCTGAGTCAAAAGTTATACTAAATCTCGATACGCAGCAAAATAACCTCAAAATTGCGGTGCTTCCCTCTCCAACACATCTCGCTTATCGTAATGAATTCTTTGATCCTTGAACTATCCAGTGGTATAATTTAATTTTGGATGTAGGGGATTGATTCGAAACGCCAAACTCTATCCTCGGATTTTGTTATCATTAGGTTTTTTGATTAGAAATTTATGAGATAGCTAATAATAAAAACAGTAAGGTCTAAAAGATATCCCCGCCATACAAAACCCATAATTTTATAAGTTGTTATTCTTAAGGGACTTGGTCCCAGAATAAAATTATTTTTCTATTCTATTATGTTGAGTGAGATGATAAAAACCCAAGTTTTTACTGCCGGAATAGTTAGATTATTTGTTTTTTATTACCAGCATAGCAATAAATTTGACCGTAATGCCAGAAGAGTATAGAAACTTGTTCTTACCATTCTAAATTGTAATAAAAATCCAACTCAAAACCAAAGGATTTTCCACGGTCAAAAAAAAAGATAAATAATGAAATTTTTAATAATGAATATTTTTTATTTACTAAACTCCAAAGCTCGTTGAAAGTGTAGCCTATTTTACTGGTCAATTCATAATAATTTACCGAATTTCCTCTATAAGAAATGGCATTATAATCTCGACAAAAAAAAAACTCTTTCATATTTCCAATTACTTGGATTTAATATGAGGAAGAAACTAGCATTTTTTTTATTTTTTCCGTGATTTTCTGAAAGTGGATTAAATAGTGTCTAACAACCCCATAAAAGCTGTTTCTATTACGAAATTTTTTCTTTGTCTTTGTTCTCTAAACAACCATAAAAATTGGTTAAATTTTTTTGTCTATTTGTAATTCGAAACTAGATAAATATTTTGTTTTTATTTTTTTAAAGTATTTGGTTCAACCCGATGGGATCGGTAAGTGATCATACTACTCAAATAATTTATTTATTATTTTTTAAAAATGAATATATGCAAAAAAAAAAAAAAAAAATTAAACCAACAGTTTCTTTCTTATTTATATTATTATTTTTCCTTTTTAAGTTTAATACTCAAAAATAAAAATAATGAAGATGAGATCTCGTTAACCGGATTCCTTATAGTTTAGGACGATAAGCAGAAAGTCTTCCAATGCAAAGGTAGGTTGTTACTTCGCTGATTAAAAGTAGAAATCGCTTGAAATTCTCTTTCAGCCTGGAAACGCCTCAGAGAACATAAGTAATGGGAACGTGTAATTTTCATCAACGTCCCAAGGCTAAATTTAATTTTAGGAAATGTTGGTTGCTCCAGATTCATTCCTGGTCCTATAATCAAAAACATATTCATGTTTCGTACGAGTTTTATTTTACTGTATACAGTACATATTTTACAGTGTAATTATTATATACGGTAAGCGCTGTTAATGAGAGACACTGATGGACCATTTTAATATAACCAACAAAACCTATTTCCGTTATACTGATTTCCCTCACATTTTAAGTGGAAGATAAAGGAAAAAAAAACATTTTTAAGTTTTTAGAGGCTGTGTGGAGAAATAAACTTGTGGGTTAAAGTGGCGGTGAGATCCTTCAATTTCTTGAAGAATGACATCTATAGAAGGAGTGAAATCACAAAAGAAACAAAAATATAGTTTACTAAAGCACGTCGCCTTCTATGTTAATTTATGCCAGCGAGACAAGATTTGACTAAGCACAAAAGCCAGGTGAAAACTATGAGAATAGTAAATAGTAAAATCAGAGATAGCATCGATGGAACACCTGCCTGGGGAATAATTTAAGAAAATCGACTGGGTTTGTGTAGTCACCTCTCTCGAATGGCGGAAAATCGTAAAGAAAAGATTATTTACGAAGCTTTACGAACAGAAGGAAAGTGACTTCGAGGAAGACCTAGGACTTGGGAAGAGGAATTGATATAGGCATTTGATAGGTAACGAATGGAATGGAGGGAGATGCAATTAGTTAAAACAGGATCTAGACCTTTCGGTCAGAATTTATCGGAAGGTACTTTATAAGAAGAAGGGGTAGAAGAGGAAATAATAATAATACAAATAAATAGAAAAAGAGCCTAAATCATTCAGCTATCCATTGGTTCATCATTCCCTCAAAAACCTGGCCCTCCATTACAATAATTTTATAACTTTTTGCCAATAAGCTCTGTCTAGAGTTTGTATCATCCACCTTTGCACTTCTAAGCATAACGTAACGGTATTTATGTCGTCAATTCAATTAAAGCCCTTTTTCTACGTAATAAGGGCGTCAAGTTATAAGAATTTGGTTACGAAGTACGGAAGGTGTACTGAACAAATCTTATGTTCCACTACATCCTTAGTCGTCTTGAGGTTTTCATGTACATGTTTTTTTCTCTCATTTATCTATAGCCCCAATATTTTTGCAGCACTCTCAAACTCTTTGAAAACTCCCGAGAGTGCTGCTATTGACCTAGCTGTCAACTCAACGTCATCGGCATAAACTAAATGTTGGGACTTCCTATTGTAAAGAATTTCCTTTAAATTCGTATGTAATGCTCACACGGCTGTCTCCAAGACTAGATTAAATAGAAGGTGACCGTGATAGTTGGTCTCCTTGTCTTAGGCCATCTCTCACAGAAAATTTTCTGGACATCATTCCCAGTGCTTCACACCTGAAGCCCCTCAGCGTCAGAAAATGAGGCTGGTCTCTAAGAATTTATGCGAGTAAAATACCTAAGACCCTTAAAGGGTTGTAAATAATATTTTTTTTTTTTTTTTGTGTGTGTTGCTCCGACCAAAGCGATGTCGGTTCGATTTCCATTTGGGTCAGTTAATATTTAATCCTGGAAGCCCCGCAAAATGGATCTCGACACCTCCAGCGTGATGGAAGCAGAGGCTACCTCTGCCAGTAGATTTTAGTTTTACGGATTGTTTTCCCCAAGAATACGTGCAATCAGCAATGAGTAAAACATTATTTCATATCATGCATATTTTGTGCATATTGAAGTTATCCGACTAAAAAAAAAAAAAATAATAATTAAATAATATAATGTTAATTCTGTTGTGATATCAGTTATCTAGGCTTATCTCGTTTTCACCTAATGCATTTTCTAAATTAAGGATATTGTATGTTTTAATTCACATTTGTGTAAACATAGCATTGTAAACATATGTCATTTAGATAAATCATTAAACTTGAGATAATAACTAATTATGGAATGCTAATAATGAAAGTGAATTTATGGTTAAAGCGTGAGATTTCTCTAAAAAAATCATTTTAATAATTTTTTATTTATTTTTTTTAATAAATGCGATTAGTAATCTTTTACCCAATAAATCACAAAAAATTTACAACATAAGGTTTAACAATTATAAGAAATGGTGTTTCAAAAACAAAATTAAAAATACTTCAGAAAACATTCTTATTGCTTACTTTATTGAAATAGCTAAATCATACAAATCTTCACCATTATGGTCAATATATTCTGTGTTGAAAAGTACTATATCAATAAATGAAAACATAAACATCAGTACTTATATAAAACTCAAAACATTTATTAAAAGGAAATCAGATAATTATCGACCAAAAAAAATCTGAAATATTCCTAAGAAATGAAATTAATAAATTTTTATTAGATGCTCCAAATAAAATATTTCTTATGATGAAGGTAAGCAAAAGTTTCTTCTATTTTGACTCCTAAATTGTTATGATAATAAAAATGTAAATTTACGGATTCAAGCATTGTTGCTATTTTTTGTTTTTTAGGTAGCTTTAATTATTGTATTATCTGGAGCCTGCAGGTGCGGTGAACTTGTAAAAATGGAAATAAATCACATAAACGAAACAGAGGAATACATAATAATTAATATCCTAATTTCAAAAAATAATGTACAGCGTAACTTTTTAGTTTCCAATAAAATAGGACCATAGGACTTCCAACAAATATTCCAACAGTACTTAACAGTCCGACCAAAACACACTCCACATCCTCGTTTATTTATTAAATATAGCAAGGGTAAATGTAAAATAGCTACTTACTTGAATAAAAATAACATTGTTAACTACACGGGACACGCATTCGAAGAACATCTGGATCCTTACTAGCTGACGAGGGAGGTGATATTTTACAGATTAAAGAACCCGGAGGCTGGTAGAAGGTTATGTAGACCGATCAAATGGCGCTAAAATGAATACTGCTCAGCTGATATTACAAGGAGGTTCACAAACCCATAAGCAATGTGTTGCTAACAGTTCAAATTCTAATTCAAATACTCATTTCAGCAATAATCTTAATTTCAATGCAAATAATTCAAATCAACCATTTATTTCTAACGCCAATAATATTGCAATAAACATTTATAATAAATAATAATATGAGTACTTGTATTGCTACCTGAATAAAATTTATAAAAAAAATTTCATATTTGTTTTTTTACGGTTGCAGAAAAAATGTAATATCTCGGCAATTTATAGCACTCGTTTCGCTTCGCTCGCTCGTGCGGGTAAACCTTGCCTCGAGTGAGTACAAGTACTTCTTTACATTCTTGTCAAATAAATAACTATTTCAAATAATAAGTATTTTATAAAAACATTTTGAAAAAATATTCTCTTATTTGATGCAAGTTAGTTATTTCAATGATTCATTTTCTTATCAGAACGCTAAATAAACATTTACTGAAATCGATCTCAACCCTGCAAGATCTCTTACTTTCACTCTCTCTCTCTCACACACTCTCTTTATTTATCTATCTATTTATCGGTATTGCCTCTCATGTTCTCAATCTGTATTGTTCTTGTAAAAATAAAAAAAATCCAATTACATATTACTTATTTTTTAATTACATTGTTGGTTATAAATTGGATACTGGATATGGACAGAGGGCCATTTGTAAATCATGCCAATTAATTTGACCTGCTGCACCCTTCGCTTGAATGGTAATTTAATATCGTGTAAATGTTTTTGTTTAAAGAATATATCTTAGTATTTATTTATAGCTAATGCTATTGTTCTTATAACTAACACAATTCAGTATTTTTAATGTACTTAAATATAACTTCATTTCAATAGTATGCTTGGGTGTTTACTTCAGATTTCGTTTATATTATTTTTTAAAGAAACGTGGTAAATGGAATGTTGCTTTTACATTCACTGCCGATTCTTATACCACTTCAGAATAGTTTTTATATAAAATTAATTAATGATTTAATGATTTAAACTTTTTGTAATTTTCTTAAACAGTGGTGGAGATTGTGATGTTTTTTTTTTTCGGCATTTGATTTATACGTCCTAAACAACGAGGTCTAGTGCGAAATCCTCAATGACCAATTTAAGTCCTTAATAAATTCGCATCGGTTTCGAAAACCCAGTAATTTTTATGGCTGCATTATGTTTTAAGTATAAAATGTTTTTTAACAAGATAAAAAAAAATAAAAATAAAACAAATTCAATAACAGCTTTATTGATAATTTTGTTATTGATTGACATATGATCTGTTATAAAGAGGGATAATAATGTTTTGTTAATATAAAGTTGATTTAGTTATAAAACTAAATATTATACAACTAAAATGACTTTATTTGTAGATTCTAGATCTAAATATGCCTGTAGATATAATGGAAATCCGAAAACATGTTTCTATATGATTGTAATAATTAATTTTGATTGTAACTCTCATAACAGATTTTAAAGACAAGAAACTGCTCGTCGAGCTTTGGGGCTTCACTAAACCTTCCAATGCTTCTCTCATCCGATCCTTACAATTCAAAATCCTTAATGTTCCATTTATTGCTGATTTGAGTCAAACCTTTCATAGTAAACTCCATATCCACTCGAATCCACTATTCTTCCAACTTTCCTCACACTTAGCTCCTGTCAATACTTAAAAGGGGACGGCTGAGAGACCTTCTAATGCAGAACTTCTATTGAAGTGCCACTAGTTAATACTTGAAGAACTATTAATGTTATTGAAAAGTCATTGTAATCATTATCCACAAATTTACTTGTATGTTATGTACACAGTTGTTAATAATCAATAAATAGTTTAAATAAAAAAAATGTTATTCAATGTGAATTTCTCTATAAAAAACTAAAAATATTTCTTAATGTCTGAGCCTTGATATTTAATTAATTCTGACTACAAAATTATATTATACGAAACGATGGTTTCAATTTCAATTTTAATGCAATCAACGCTCAATGGGGAGCGCTTTAACGAAGACTTGGCTCTATTATTATGAATCCGTGCATATGAGAACTAAGAATGTGTGAGATTAGACAGGGATATATGAAGAGATCCTATTCCACAGAGGGTTTTGACAAGGCCCCTGCTTGAATACCAAGTGACTTGGTCCACTTATTAAGAGAGCAGGATGAGGAAGGTCGGCTATGAAATGGTAATGCTGCCTCTGGCTCGGAGCCTCTGGTTATTAACTCTAGTCAACATTTGCTGTCTTCTTTAGTCTGCTATTTCTGCTGTCTTTGTTCAGCTTGGTGGCGAGATGTTATTTCAGGAAACTGTCCCGCGTAATTATGGTACCAAAAGTTTTTTTTTATCGACGGTAATTTCCGTATAATAAGCATATTTAAGAAAAGAAATAACTAAAAAAAAAAAAGACTGTAATGAAGTCGGAGTAAATTATTCAGTGAGAGAATAAAAAAAAAAAAAAAAAATCCATATTCAACGGAATAAAAAGTAAAGCATAACATTTCTCTATTTAAAAATATTTTTGCAATTAATTTACCTTTGTACAAAATAATCTTCAGTGTATTATTTTGCATAATTCATAATTTATTGTGTAAAAATATCGCTAGATTACAAATTTACATTGTCATATAATATGTTATCCCTTGCTGCTGTCGTCAAGAAATTGATAAATCAAAACTGTACACTTTTCAGGGGGCCAGTTTTGATTCTGGTCCTTTTATATATATATCAATTTATTGAAATTTACAGCTATACAAATATATGCATCAAGTAAATTTGTTGATTACAATTACAAAAATATGTCAAAACTTGAATAGATCTACTCATTAATAGTACTTCAATAAAAAATCTACACTAGAAGATCTTTAGGTCGTCTTCTTTTCAGACGCCGCGGAGGGTTATCGGGAATGGAGTGGGAAGCAAGTTCTAAAAGTAGTGGATCTGAGTGGTTATGGAGTTTACTAAGAAAGGATAGATATCTGATATGGGCTAACTCAGAAACATATGGAACATTAAGATCTTTGTGGATGTTTATTGGTGACAAAGGAGCATTTAGTATTTTTCAAAGGATTTTGGATTGTAAGGATTGGATAAGTGATGAACTGGATGGTTTTGTTGAGCCCCAAAGCTCAAATCCTCACATCCAAATAGGTTTGATTATAGATGTTCGCGCCAATCGGCGATATTTGTAGAAAGGGAGATGTATATAGGCACATTCTCGCCATCTATCAACATTTTTATGACAACTTGCCTTTTAGTGTTATAATAACTACCTAGAGGGCATCTGATAACTAATTCCACCTCTCGGAATGTTCCCTACAATTTAAGCCACTCTTTCGTCAGGAGCTAAGCAAGCTGGACTTAGTTCTTTTTTTCCCAAGGCCTTTTTGCCTTTTATTAATTTCCAAAGCTTTTAGTCTTCCTCAGTTTATTTATGCCCAAGACTAAAATAGTCTTCCTCAGTTTATTTCTGTTTGTTTTCTTCATGTTATTATCCTAAAGACATTATATTTCACATTTTACTTGCAATTGAATGTGTGCATCCAGAAGCAAAGAGATTCGGCCGCTTCTTCACATGGGTGTGTCATTTTCACATTTGTTATAATCGGTTTAGATTTCTTCTGATCCACGTTTCTTCAAAATTGCATTTATTTTAGTAAAAGTTTATACAGTCCACTCTCCAGAGGCTGATTTGATTTATGAGGAAGTTACCCTTCCTTTTAAATTTCATCAGTGCAATTCACGATCTTTGATTAAACAACAGACATGTAATTAATTGAGAGCTTTGAACATTTGTCTTGTAAATGCTGAAGAAGTCTGTAACGACGAGCAGTTTCTTGTCGTTTTAGTCTTTTATGTGAATTCCAAGTAAGACGTTTGTCCTAGTGGAGTCCTAGGTAGCGGATCTGCTCAACAGGGTAGCAGATGTACATTATACATTAAAGGATATTGTAGGCCAGTAAGTTTACGACAAAGAGTAAAGGTTATTGATTCCTTTCCTAAATCCAGTAATTACTAAAAAAAAAAAAATTTGACACAAAATAGACAATTTAAGGCGTATTAATAAGCACAACTTAATGAACGCAGATATGAAAAATCCTGCTTTATAGGTTAATACTTAAGTCGTTTTCAAAATAAATTGACTTATTCATTTCTTCACAACAACCACCGATTTATTTGCCGGTCAAATGTTTAGAACTTCCCTGAGCTAAAGTCGGTATATAAATATATTTACAGGAGGAGCAAAAAACTGCGCATAAATTATAAAATTGGTATTTTGAATTATTATTTATTTAATGACTACATTTTTTATTTTTTGTTGATATCTTTTGTGAAAACTTTTTTCTGCGAATTGGTGCTTAAGAGGAATCTCATTTCATTCTGTGAAGAATAAACGGTTTTTCATGAAATTCAACGCAGTTATAAAGTTAAACCAGAGAACTTTAAAATCCGTTTGGCTTTAGAGTAAATAGAAATTACCAAGAAAGAATAAATTAAAAAATGGCTTTAACGCTAATGAGGCTTTTGTTGAATCATTTTTAAAGTTAATCAGATTTTTATGAAATAGGCCTTTTTTTTTTCAACATGGAAATTTCTTGGAAGCTACGCATTGTAGAGAAAACGCAAAAGAGGAAAAAAGGTGTTTTTACATGCAAATCAAATTTTTATATATATTTATATTCATGCAAATATAAGGACCTTTTTCGTTTTAGGCATTTGTTTATTAAAGCAGTGATGCCAGTAAGATTTCATTGCTTCATAAATTTATTCAAATAAATTTCATTCTTGATTTCTACGCTCTCATGCATAATTACAAAAAGGTGTAATAAAGAAAAAAAATGTGGCATTTGCCTTTGGCAGTTGAAGAAAATAATTTGTTATAAAATTTACAACAAAAAAAAAAAGAGGTATTACGAATTTTCAATTATCATAAAAAAATGTTTTTTATCATTTATTATAAATGATTTTATATGTGAAAATAAAAAATATTTAAAAAATGATTAATATGTTTTAATATTCAGCGTTAAATGTTTGATGAAATAAACCTAAACCTGACGCCTAAAATAATTTATTTACAGTTTAAGAATAATCACTGACCATTTTAAGTCGCATTTACTATTAATCCGAAACTAAGGCCAGTTTTGTGGGTGGGTTAATTTTTTTTTTTTTTTTTTTTTTTTTTTTTTTTTTTTTTTTTTTTTTTTTTTTTTTTTTTTTTTTTTTTTTTTTTTTTTTTTTTTTTTTTTTTTTTTTTTTTGTAGTAGTAGTAGAACTGAATGTACCTTGAGCTTTCCTCCTTGAGCTAAAAAATAGGTTGGTAACCTATAGGATAACCCGTTCTTTCTGTTCTAGTTAAAGTATATAAGGACTATATACCCAAATAAAAAACAAACAATATTAGAATTTCTTTGTTATAAAAAATTATAAATGCATTTTGTCCATCAATAAAAATGGACACAATTTTTTATCTTGATCTATTTTAAATACATTAGTCAGTACCCAGAAAGTACCAATGATGCAATGTTGTGTAATATGACCTTAGTACGGCAAATTTGTACTGAAACTAGCACCAATAGATTGTTTAAATTTAACTTCAGAAAACGTTTTATTTAATAATAGTATGGGTAAGACAAAATGACCGTCATCTTTGTGCTAGATCTTGGAATCGCAATTTTCCTCTTATTTACTTTCGGGAGCTATAAATTTTAATAAGTAGTTTATGTTTCATCCCGTCTGAATCTTTAGGCAAACAGCATGTCTCCTATCCAGACTCAGTAGTCATTTAGGTTTCTATGTTCATAATTGCAGTATAGTGCGAAATTCTCATAACTTATTTCAATTATTGGAAACGGAAGTTTTCAGTGGCTGAGGTAGCTCGTTTAGTATGTGAATTAAAAGATGAAGAATCTTTAAAGAAGAGGACGGAGCAAAGGTGGTTATAAACATTTAATGAAGGTGATGTTAGCCTTGAAAAGCAACAAATTATATCAGTGACCGACGAGGATGCTTCATTCGTTTCATTAATTCAGAGTTCTACTCGCAATTACTACGAAGTCTTTGTTTAGTAAAATAACGCCACTCAAAAGAAAATCTAAACTGATCTGGATGGAATCAAGCTTCTTCCTTATTTAGTAAGTTGTCCAGAACTATCAGCACAATCAGACTAACACCTGTTCAGGTCAAAAGCTTAATTTCTTAGTAGAAATAACAAAAGCACTTGAACGGGTTTGAAAATGTGGTATAAGTGTTCAAACCCAGAGATTGTTATTATCTTTAAATTGGACAACTGGCTTCCAGATGGAGTCAAACCATAGAGATCCATTGTTTATATCTTGATTTTTAAAAAATCACATTTTAAAGTCGTTCAATCCTGGAAGATCTTAAAATAGTATCCTTAAGGAAGAAAACTATTTTTTTCGGGAAGCAGATTGGCCAAGGATATACTTCGGCCATCTTAAAAATTGTTATATCCTCGCAGATCTGAAATCTTTATCCTTTACAGGCTTTATGCTTTTTAAAATGTCATGATATTATTCCAATAAAGCGGTATTTTATCTGTCCCATCCCATTATAAAGAAAAAAAAATGGGAATCCAATCTTTCGATATTTTTTTCGTTCTTGTAACATTTATTAAATAGAATCTTCTGTTACAATACATTTGAGTGTTGTTTCAATGATTTAAACCAGACATATTGTAAAAGGGAATATAATATACGTCTCAATTTATTATTTTTCCTTCTTCGATAAGACAAAAAAACATACGATCGCCAAGAAAAACAAGATGAATGTTTGTGTGGGAAATCTATGCCAAGGTGATCGGGGTTTTCCAGCAGCCTCATCTTTCCCACAACCCCATTCTGACTGTTCCTTCAATAACAAAATGTTATAAATATCAGTCAGATCTATTTTACTCTCTTTAGGGAAAATCTTTTTATTGAAGGAATTAATGTTTTTACTGACATTAAATGGCGGTAAAAAAAGTTTGCTATTTTAGAAATCGAAGCCAATGGCAGGTTATGTATTCTTGATCCTGGTATACGTAGCTCCACTTTACAAGATCATCTATAAATTTTTTAAGTTAGAAAAAATTGGGTTATCAGTGTTTTAAAATATTTACCTATTTAAATATATCTGTGTAATGTATAGAAACATGCCTTTATTCACAAATATTAATTTTCTTTTTAATTGTTCAGGCTATAATATTTCTTTCAGTTTAGTATAAACTGATATGTATAATATATATGTTAGCAGTGGCTCAAAACAACCTACCATGGGTACTGTTGATGTGGCATGCACATATTGTTCTAAATAAGTAGTTATAATTGAAATTAAGGGCTTAGAAACCCTACTCTAGTTTGGCTGTAAACTATTGCTATTTCTAAACTATTTTTTTTTTTGGTTTGAACCATCTCTTACAACACTCAATCATTAATAACTATTTTAACCATCCTTGATGAGTATTGACCATTCTTTACTTTCCCAAATCAGGGTGAAACATTCCTAACCATATCTTTTGCTCAAAATACACATATTTATTTAATAAGGTTCAATCATCATTAACTCCCGTTAATCATCCCTGACATTCCATGACCAAAATATTTCTCTTGATGTACGTCAATGTAAGATAATTATATTTAATATAGACTTATATAAGACAATATGCATTATATAATTTGTATTAAAAAGTTATATATGGTGTAATACGATTTTTAATATCAGCTAAAAATAAGAATATTAATATTCGTTTGAACTTTTTTTGCCATTGTAGAAACCTCTTGCTTCCCATCCCACTACCTGGTAATTGGACAACTATCTTGAGATATTTATACAGTTAAATAATTTTTGACAAAGGTATCACCAAAATAATAAATGAAAAAAGAATTTTTTTTTTCTTTCCCATGAATCTTGTTCTATTTTAATTTTGTCTCTTCTCCACTGAAGTCACTTCCAAGAAATTTAAAAGACCTGTGATCCTAAAATTATTATTTTACTGAGATAGTTTTACCTGAAATCCATGCTTTAATTTAAACTATTTTTCATATTAAAACTCATATTATAAGCTAATTCTAGTCCAAGTCAAACTCAGAACTTATCAGGATCCGAGCTGTAGTACCGTTCCCAAATACAGTGTTCATTAAATTATTAATGTTTTAACTGAATGTTTACAATGTGCTTTTTATTTTAATTTCTTTTTGCAAAGTTTAATACGAATTGTATGATATGTAAAAAAAAATAATAATAATAAAAAAAAAGTTAAAAAATAAATTAATTTAAAAAAATCAGCATAAAAAATAAAAGTAATTAATTAAACGCCAGGAATGAGATAAAGGCAATTAAATCACAACCCTTTCTATAAGGATAACTTCAGTTTATTACAACTGAAGCTAAACATTTTTTTCTTTTATTTCTTCGCTGAGATAGTTTTATCTGAAATCCATGCTTTTAGTTTAATTTAAAATGTTTTTCAACAATATCAGATATAAAACTCTTAATATAAGCTGATTCTAGTCGACTTTAAACTCAGAACCTATCCGGATACAAGCCGTAGTATCCTGCCCAAAGAATGTGTTCCCTTTGTAACTAAAGGAATCCGTTGAACTAATTTTGTCCCGGGCCAGTTTCGCTTTTTACACAGAAGTTTCCTATTCGCTGTAGAGATCTTGTGCCTTTTAACTCACAAGTGTAATATGTAACCATATGAATGCTCTATTGTGGCTCAT
Source organism: Euschistus heros (assembly GCA_003667255.2). Classification (NCBI taxonomy): domain Eukaryota; kingdom Metazoa; phylum Arthropoda; class Insecta; order Hemiptera; family Pentatomidae; genus Euschistus; species Euschistus heros. The sequence goes on along the minus strand of RCWM02000412.1, from coordinate 724,876 downwards.
AATAGATCATGAACAATCAGTCTAATAGCAACGGACATAATCTTTGTCCTTATCCAATATTTAAGAATATCACAATATTTTTTTATCACAATAATTACGTTATATGCATATAAGAATGTTTTGAGGTGTATCATAGTTGAAGGATATCAAAAAAATTATACAAAACCATAATTATCATTTCCGTAATTGACTACTAGCCATTTAATGGAGAATATCTTTCTTTTATAAAATTTTAAGGAGCAGTATTGCTTTAAAGGAAGAAGTCACGTGTAAAACCCCTACTTTCTCTCAACTATGTTTGTTACAAATAATGATTAATTGTTAATTTAATTTCATTATTAATTGAAGTAATTTGATCTTTTCTATTTTAAAATGTGACGTACGGATTATATGATCCATAATAAACACTAAAAAAAAAAAAATAAATAAAATAAAATAAAAATATAAGTTTTACGTCAGGACTGAAATAAAAGCAATTAAACTGTAACCCTTCCTATGATGATAAATTTTATGTGATAAAGCCGATATTGGACGTAATTGCAACATAGCGAGTTTTCTTTTTTTTTCAGAAATAGATTTTGTTTAATACCTGTAATAAAAATATACATTAATTTAGGTAAAGTTTACACATCAAGAAGTACGATAACCATTTCATCCGAAATGATTGGAAGAATGGTATAGACATTTTTTTAAATATTTCAAATAAATTTTTGTGTTCACCAAACGCTTAGTTACTGCATTATTTTTTTTTTTTTATATCGTCGCCACTTTGTAAAACTAGCGAATGTGAAATATCGCATTTTTTATTTCTTTTGTTTACCGCTGTATTCTACAAGGCTTATCTTGTGGTAAAATGTTAGTAATTTGTAAAAATTACATCGCTCATATATTTTTAATTACATATTACTAAAATTCTATATCTAGAGATATCGCCGTTGTAATATGCAATCATATTTTTCTATGAAATAATAAAAGGATAAATTGCTTTTAAATATTTATTGTTTTTGTAACAGAACATATTTACGTGCCAATAATATACACAACAATAATTTACGAATGTTCTTGTGTTATATTTTAATTCTAATTATCCCTAAAATAATTATTTAAAAATTATTATATCCGTGATATATTCGACATGTTAAACTTGTTAATGTTAATTATCTTTGTTTGATTAACTATTGATAGTAATTGCATGGAACTTTAGGCTAACCTAAGCTTTGCTGCTATGAATTAATTAATTAACGCACCTATGTTATAAATTAATTACTATCTAAAGGATGTAATCTGTGATATAGTTCACTATTAAAATTCCTACCACCGGTTTCGTTTGATTTGTTTATTGTATTTTTGATTTTAATAATTATTAATTGAATGGGTCTGCCGAAAAATGTTCTAAGCGACAAACATAAAATTTTGAGTAATCAGTGAAAGAAAATCATAATCTAAAGTTATTGTTAGTTTTGTTGGTCAGATTTTTTTTTCACATATTAATTTGTTATATTTACATGTATAATAACATAATGGATTGCTATATCATACTATGATGTACTATTTATTATACATTTAAAAACCTTTAAAATCGCCCCTTCGGAAATTTTGTCGCTTAGAACGTTTTTTGGCGGACCCAATCAATTACAGACACGTGTTGAACAAATCAAATGTACAATTAACTAAACATTATTAAATTGCTAATTAAGATAAAATGATATCCATCAATGATTTCTAGAAAATAGCTGAGAAACGGGAATGTTGTAGGACAGTAAAATGGAATTAGCGAGCCTTGAGAAGATGAAAGGAAATAGGTTCTTGGATTGCTTCTTAGATCCTTTGAAAGTAAATTGGGAACAACTATTGAAAATAGTTAGTTTAAAACAAGTGCAATTCCATTATTTATAGTTTTTTTTTTTTTTTTTTTTGAAATTTTATTTGTCAATTTAATCCTTTTTTTTTTTTTTTTTTAATATAATTTTGTTCTTGTGCATATATTTATATATATGCATATCCGCTAAGAGAATACTTATATTTTTAAAAAAAATTTAAATTTATTTCCTTAAATAGGTAACTCAATAATGAGCTTTAATCTCATTCATGGAACTTAGGTCTGTAATAGAGCTATATACGATATTTAATTTCATTCAATTTAGCATTATTTCTGAAATTATTTGCAATAACCGAATACATAAAAATTCATATTCCTTAGAATTATTTTTTTTTCTTTTACAAAATATTTCTTATGCGTAGGATGTTTCGCCCCCCCCCAAAAAAAAGAGAGAAAAGAAAAAATTGGTTTATCTCTACAGTCTATCTTACTTTCCATGTCCAAAGCATTACATTCATATATACATCCCCTGGTAAAAGGGAGCCTAGGCGAGATTAAAGTATGCAAATTACTATGTTGTAAATTCAAATATTCAGCTCTTCTTGAGAGAGCCAAAATGTGTTATTTTCTTTAAACCCTAAGTCCATTTATTTATCTTCTTCCAAGGTTAGGCAACATTCTGAGTCGATGGTTAAGTCTCTTGAAGTTATTAACAAGCATTCAGCTTCACATTGTCCTTTCTGCTGGATAATTTTCAATAAAATAAAACATTTTTTATAGCTGAGCATTACAATTGTAATAATTGCGTGCCCCTTCTCTGTTATTGTCTCACTCCCTTCATAGTTGGAAGCCTCCAGTATTATTCCCGCTACTTACCAGACATTAAATACAAGAAACTGTTCGTCGTTTCCGACTACTACAAAATTTACTATAAATGTGTTCAAAGCACCCAATAAATTACAGAAGACTTGTTTCCATGACAGTAATTAAACCAATGAAAGCCACTTTCAAAATAAAGGGTTCGTATATTTCTTTGCCTCCTAAATTATCAATGTTACAAGAAAATTTATATTATAGATGCATATATTCTGCATTTGCTTGTTTTATATAGAAGTTTGTTTTTCTAACGACCAAATCATCTGAAGATGAGACTTAAAAAGATTTAAAGAGTTAAAAACCCTACTGTAGAGTAGTATTAATTTCTGAGACATTTAAATTGTATCTCCTGGCCATGAGATCAGTGTTTCATTTCTAAAAGGGACGATTTGTTTTCTAGAAGTGTAAACTATAAATAGATGAATTTTCCGAAAATCCTTCTCAAGAATTTTTTTTACAGTAGTGCTGACATTCCTTTTATCCTGGTTTGAATCTATCAAATTTAGTTTAATAAATAAAGTTTTAGTTTATTCACCTTTTATTTGAAAAATATTTGCATATCACCTAAAAGTAATTTGAGCACTCGGGCTATTTAAAATGAAATACAAATACAAACCGTGATATAGTATTGTATAACAAAGGATTACATCTGATGGCGGGTTCTCAGTATGTTTAATATTGAATATTGAGTTTCAGGGAATGTCATTGAAATTCTGAGAATATCTCCGCAACTCCGTTAATAGCACCTAGGATTGCTCTCTTCTAGCTATTTCGCTATGATATTTAATTAGTTTCCTTTATGTAAATTTTTTCTTTAACACAATATCGAACATTTGCGATTACCACAGGTGTCTGGACCAACGAAGTTTTGATTTTAAGTACAAAATATTTTTATTGTGTAGAATATTAAAAATAAAAACATACAAAAACATAATAATGATGTTATAACAAGAAAAATCAAATCCTTATATTCGGACCAGATAGAACTAACAATACTTGACTACGCCCCCACTGAATCCATTTAAAATCTAATTCCATCTGATCAGATTTCCAATTAGTAAAGGCTCATTATCTAATCCTACAGTTTTACAATCCAATTTGAACTCGGAGTTTTCTACTCCTTTCATTTTGGCGCTTTATTTTTTTATTATATTTTAATAGCTTAACAGATTTACCTCTATTTTTACCCTGCCTTTATATTATATTATTAATTATCAGATTATACTCCCTTGGATGGTCGAATCACAACGATAATACTTTTCACTAAAAAATAACTTAATTTTTCTTTTTGGTAAAAAGTATCGGGAAAAAAAAATTTGATTTATAAAAGTGATTATTTGATTTTTTATTGTCTCAGGGACTGAGGCTGTCATAATGGCAAAAATATAAACATCTAATAAGCTGAAAGTATTGCAATCTTTTATATTGAATAAATTAATAAAAAGAATATCTTTAAATTTAAATATTTAAAAAAGGAATTTAAATAAATCAAGGAACCTAGGAATGTATGAAATCACTCGAGGTACGCATGATAGTATACAAAGTCCAATCATTGATGAATTATTTGTCACTTCCATTGGAATTATTTTATTTAAATACTAGTTTTGAATGTTATATATATTCAATATCAGTTATATAACACACCACATCACTACATAGATTATATACTTTTCTTTAATGAAAGACATAACATATCGTTACGGTCCATGGTAGTAACTAGGATCGAGGACCACACAGGCAACAAAAGGGTCGTCTAGGCCCTTAGACAGGTAAAGCCGGAAGAAGCTAGACCCCTCATCAAAAGCAGGTAGTTGAAAAGCGTCCAACCTTTACCAGTCTCGAATGGTCTGGACTCTCGGTCTTTTTTATGGTCTGGAATGTTCGATGAGGGTTTAAATTGGCCAGCCCCAAGCTAGTCAGTTATGAGGCAGTGAGTGAAGGGAAAGTCATTGGAGAGTCGTCAGTCAGTAACTGACTGAGTTGGTGACTGTCCAGTGCAGTGACTTATTATTGGTGTCAGTCATTAGTAGTATCATTTGTCAGTAAACGCAGCAGCAGTAAGCCTGTGACAGTAAATGTAATCAAGAGTCTGTTATGAACCAGTGAATAGCCAGTAGCAGTGACTTAGCGTGAGTGATAAGCCTCTGTCAGTGAAAGTAGTGACAGTCTCTGTCAGTCAGTATTATAGAATCTTGTATATAATTGTAAAACCTAGCTTTAAGTTATTTAGGATAAGTATCACCTTATTATATAGTAAAGAAACAAGTGTAATTAAATAAAGGTTAAACCTAAGTCCTAATTGTTGTTCTAAGTATATATTAAGATAATTATCTAGTTGTATTTATTAGTTTGTAAATAAATTAGTGTTTAATGTTTAAGAGTAGTTTGATTAACCATACCCCCAAAGGCCCGTAACAACATAAGACATCATATGTAAATGTTTTTGTTTTCTTTATTGAGACTTTACGTCCTTATGTACTCCAACTAGGGCAGGAAGGGAGGGTTGGTTATCCTCTAGGTTACCAACTTATTCCAACCAGGATAGGAAGGTCAATATTCATTTCGTGGGTCCGCCATGAATTAAACTTAAACCCGCCCAGGTGGGATTCGAACCCACGATCTTCGCTACCAAGCCTGCTGAGACTCTCGCCCCGACTTCCTCGGCCAGTTCCGATGACACCCGCTCATACTCAACTAAGGAGGCAAAATGCAAGGGCCTATAAAATATATCAAGACCTAGAAAAGACCGAGTGTAAAGAAACGTTATTTATTGGTCAGGTGGATAGGCAGTTCTTCATGTTTCTCAAATGTAAAATATTACTAACAGACCGGTCAAATTTGAAAATGAGATAAATTCAAGAAAATGCAAATAGGAATTAAGAGGAATGAATGTCTTTGATGTTGGGAGAACAGAAGAGATTCGCTAAAGAATATAAAGAAAACTCAAATAATTCTGAAATTTTTTATTTAAAAAAAATTTCTAATTAATTAAAGCATTATTATTTATAAACATGTATAGTAAATTTTGTATCCATTTATTGTGCGTTGTTCCTGTTAGTTAAAAGTGCGTAAAATCTAATATCTTTTTAACAGCATTGTCGCCCATCTATTTGTATTTTTTTAAACATTTATTTCACTGATATTCCATTAGATAAATTTATAAGCAGAGATCAATATATTGATAAGTGTCAATAAATATAAAAACTTTCATTTCAAAAGTGGGACAATGATAGATAAACTTTATTTTCCTAGAAACCTGGTCTATCTGGTTTATATCCCTGACTTATATAATCGATTAGACAAGCAATGTATTTAAATGAAATTTGCTTTCCCTAGAAACAGTAATGTTTTCTGTTTTGGTAATTTTTTTTGTACTAATAAATGTCTTTTATTTATTTTCCATATAATGGCAAAATAAATCGGTTTGTTTTATATATCTAATAGGATTTTATCTACTAAATAAAGAATGAAGAAAATGGTTTCTGAAACAGGAGAAGGCCTCGGGAAGATGGATAGGCCTTTGTGATGGGCAATAGACTAAGGCATCAGGGTCTGGAGATCCGAGTATAGAAAAAATCTTTTGCAATCCGGAAAATTGATTTTTTTTTTTTTTTTTTTTTTTTTTTTTTATCCCTTCCTCGATTTTTCGTATCCCTTCCTTAATAATTAATTTAATCTATTGCATGCTCTGAATATTGCCTAATAGATTACCAATTTTATTTATTAATTTATTATGCAAAAAACTTGAAGGAAAACATAGAAGGCACAACAAAGAATGTTTAAAAACATTTTTTTTTTACATCTTAATCAAGTTCTTTTCACACGATCAAATTCTTGATTTATTTGAGCCAAAAAAAATTAAAATAAATAAATAATTAGAAGAATTAATAATATCATGTTGTATCCCTTCTTTAATAGTTAATTTAATTTATTGTATGCTCTGAATCTAGAAGGTATTTCAAAGCGATGTTTAAATACAGCGTATAGCAATAAAAAATAAAATAAAAAAAGAAGTTCATTATGATCTGCTTCTTTACACACGATCAATGTCTTAATTTATTTGAATCAGAAAAAAAAATGATTAAGAAGATTAAGTAATATAAAACTTCTCAGGTATAAGCGGCCAAAAATCATTTTGTGAAACTAGAATCTATTTTAATAAATCTAGAATTTATTTTATCTACAAATAAATTTCTTTAGAATTAAAAACTAATACAATATATAATATTAATAATATTAATAAACAATAATTGTACACAATCGTTCATTTTTTCTATTTACATTTGTACAAAATCAGCCGATGGCTGAGGTTTTTTGAGTTCACTACAATATATTTCCAAGAATGTATTGTTATCAACGTTTTTTATTTAACAGATTTTTTTTTTTTTTTTTTTTTTTTGATCATATTTCTTAAATATCTACTGCTAAGTTTTGAATGATCTTAGAAATGAAATGCTCCTGTAAAAAACGTTTTTTTTTTTAACAATTTATTTAAATTTACAACTGTAACAAAATTTTTACATTAAGTAAATGTGCTGTGACTATAACAATAAAGTGACAAAACTTGAAAAGAACTACTAAATCATTAGCACTTTAATAAAAATTCTTTTTATTTTTATTTTATTTAACTTGGGGGTAAGTTTATTGGTGATAAAGTAAGGTGCGTTGAGGAATTTCCGAAGGATTTTGGATTGCAAGGATTGGATACGAGATGAAGTGGATGGTTTAGTGGAGCTCCAAAGCTAAACACCGCTCGTTCAGATAGGTATAATCACAGTCATGTAAATCAGGCTTTTATAATTAATAGGAAGCTTTGAACGTTTGTCTAGTAAATGTTGAAGTAATCTGTAACGAAGGGCAGTTTCTTGTCTTTTTAGTCTTGTATGTGGATTCCAATTATGACGTTTGTCCAAGTGGAGTCCTAGGTAGCGAATCTGTTTAACAGGGATTAGTGGAATATCATTAAAGGATACTGTAGGACAGGAAGTCGTAGGTTAAAAGGGAGGAAGGGTAAAAAGTAATTTTGTGAGATTTTTTTGGATTTATTTTGATTTTCCATTTTTGACACCATTCTTGAAGGGTTAGGATTATGGATTGGAGTGTTTGGGAGGCAATGAAGAGATCATTGCTTACTGATAACACACATATGTCATCAGCGGAATTGGTGAGGACAGTGGTAGGATGAGTTGGAATATCAGCTGTATACACCGTGTAGAGGATGGGGCCTAGGATACTACCTTGAGGAACACCAGCAGATTGGGTAAAGAGGGAAGAATAGTGAAAATTTTAGTTTTAGTTAATTTGAAATTGGTGTTCTTGTGGGTTGGTTGGTTTCTACATACACCATCAAATCGTTTATTGATAGAAATCTGCAAAAATTATTTTATGCCTCAAAATCAGAAAGCTATCTTTTTTTAGGCCCATTATTCGATTATTGTAGAATTATCACGTGTTGATCTGATGGAAAAGTGTGTCTGGGTATGGAGTTTGTTGTATATGTGTTTAGGTCATTATTATATATTATCTTAATTAAACGTAAATAATTAAAGATATGACTTATTATTTTTTATTATTAAATATAATTATAGTGCTTGTAACCTATGTATACGTAGATGCAATGATTGATGCACATTGATATTTTCATTCCTAGTGTCATGACCACAATTGATATTTTTCTTCTACTAATGCACAACTACTCATTAATTTCCTGTTTAACTGCTTCAAAAAGTAATAAAAAAAGTTTTCAAGTCGGTTCCAAAATATCTCTCAACCAGGCTGTCCTCATCAGTGAATTTAAGTCTCTTGAGTGTTTCCTCCATCTACTCTATATAACTATCATGGTTTCAAGTTGTATACCTTAACAAATATCTGCTTATTCAACCTTTTAGGACCTATCCTAACCATGCCCTCGTAGAAATTCAGTCGTGTTTTCGTTATGATTGTTTTAGGTCCTCAATTTTTTATTTTTCTTGAGTTGATCACAGTATGTAGCTCCCTTGTGATATTATTCGGCCTTGAATTCTTCTTAATATCTGCCTTTCAATTTTCTGGAGCTTTCTCAGGCCTTAGTGAATATAAAGAATGTCTCTTTGATTATTTTTTTTTCTCCAGTTTTAGGACTGTTATCATAAGCTAACTTTAAAAAAAAAAATAAAAATAATCTTGTACCTTAGTTCATCTATTACCGAAAATTTGTCAGATTGTAGCTTTTAATCAAAAACATGTGTACTATGAAATTCTACGCTTGAGCGTATGCAAAATGCTGTCAGATGGAAAACTGGCGTATCTCCCCTTCCCCAATCACCACAAATTAATGTCAATATTTACCTTCCGCCCCGCTATTGAATTCGTTACCACACAATCGTGAACACCGTTTGTATTACAGGAATGAATCGAAGTAAAAGAAAAAAAATTCCCACACATAAAAGAAAACAGACAGTTGATATAAAGCGCCGACGGAAATGGTATTCATGGATCTGAATTTGAACTACCTCATTCAATGGCGGATCACGTTGGACATGAAACATATGTTGGGGAAGGAGAATGTCCTATCTTCTACATCATCTTTTACTGCATTCTTCAACAGTAAGCCGATGGTTTGCTTTTCTTTCCGACACACGTTCTTATCTTATCCTACCTTCGAGTTATTGGTTAATCCTTTTTCATGTTCTGCACTCGTCATACTTTCCCTCCTTGTGGTGAAATGCTTCTACGTATAAATAAGAAGTATACTTTATTGTAAGAATGATACACCATAAAACTATTAAGTAGTTCAATGCAATTTTTTTCTTTTGTTCAAGATTAAAAAAAATATATCACAATATCGTTAAAAGAATATTTTAAAATATGGCTAGATAAATTATCAAAGTATCATATATTTTAATTTTAGTATATCTCGCAAGAATATGCCTGTTTTCATATTATGAAAATAATATTACTGAATTTTATATACACACGCCCACACTCTCACACAGATATTTATACATTTTATTTACAATCATTTTATTTTTTTTTTTTTTTTTTTTTTTTTAAATCAGCATCTAAATACACACTTTTGAAAAATAAATAAACGAATAAATGTTTATTTTGAGAAAATTAACCACTCTCAAAAGTTTAGACAAATAGATTTCATTAATTATTTTTTAATTTTATGATTATGCCATCAGTTGCCTCCACTTGCAGCCATTAAAGTGAATTATTATTATTATTATTATTATTAATATTTTTTAATTTATTTTATAAAAATAACTAATATTACCAAATGTTATTTTTAAACAACTGAATTTAAGTATGCTAACATTATATGGATTATAAATACTTTTACTCCATTTTCCTAGAATGATATTTCTGCTAAGATTAAACAAAAACGATGAAATAAAATTGCACAATATCTACCTACTTAAATTATTTTTATTTTTCTACCTTTATATCCTTCCTATATTGATTTTATATATACTTATATTATTTCTATTTTTGTCTATATTGTGAATTCTCCCTAATCCGAACTGATCACTAATACGATGTAAGTTAAAAAAAAAAAAATAATTCTGATAACAATAAATAAAGCTCCTAAGCACGCCTCCATAAAAACAATTTATAACTCAGTCAAAACTCGATAAATCGAAATTGAACAGCGAACAAATTTACTTCGTTTTAACAATTTTTCGTGATATCGAGTTCACAAAAATATATATATATATATATATATATATATATATATATATATATATATATATATATATATATATTTTCCGATTTGTCAGTGGATTCTTTTGGGAAAATTAGCGCTTTATAACCTGGGTTTTTTTTATTTTTGTGCACTGAATTTCTAGTGATGTCAGAAAATGTGGGTCTGTTAGAGAGGTTTGGTTGACCACGAGGCCTGTCTGTATTTATTTCTTGATTAATATTAGGTACATTACTCACATATTCTTCCATGGATGCGATTGCAGTAACAGTCCTATTCTTCAAATCTTTCCTTAATGTCGGGAACAATAGCATATCTCCTAAAAGATCCAGCACTGATAACAACGTATCCGCCTGCTCGGCCATCTTGTTGGATATATCAGAATTGTTGGAAATATTATCAGAATTCAAAAAAATCGTTAATCCAAGAGAATTAGGTTTACCGTTTAAAAAGCTGAACACAACCAAAACAGGTTCTCTTATATTACAAACAGACACCTCAAGCGCTCTAGAAACTATAGAAAGAGCTGTGAAAAACTCTGAAAAGATTTCTTTTAAAAAACTAACTAAAAGAAAACCGAGAGTTATAATAAAAGAAATCGAACCAGAAATAACCCTATTCAATATAGTGGATTATTTGGTGGCCCAAAATGTAGGAATAAATAGAGAGCAGGTTCGCCCGGTATTAATATTGACCTCGAAAAGAAATGAATCAAGGCATGCCATCCTAGAGGTAGATGGAGCGACCAGGGAACTTCTTCTATACAACCGAATTAGTTTGGGTTATCAAAAGGTCCACGTAGAAGACTATTTCAGGGTGAGGAGATGCAGCAAATGTTTGAAGTTCTACCACAACGCAAGAGACTGCCGGGGAGAAGCAGCATGCTCAAGATGTGGGGATAAACATCCATCAAGTGACTGCACCTCAGAACATCTCAAGTGCATAAATTGTGAAAATTATAACAAGAATCCGCGAATCAAAATGCTAAGAAGAACAGACCACTCTGTGTATGATAGAAACTGCCCTTCCTACATTACTGAAGTGCAAAAACTGGTATCAAATACTGACTTCACTATACCATTAGCGTGAGTACATTAAATGTTTTTCATTATATATTTACTGACATACAACATAATTTTTATTTCTATTACTCTTTTAAAACATTTATTTTTGACATTTGAATGAGACAGTTGAAATTATTACAGATCAATGCTCGTCATTCGAAATACACAACAGACTTTATACAGTTCTATACATCTAAGACAAATATTGATATTATTTTAATACAAGAACCATACACACGTGATAACAGATTTATAGGTTATAATAATTATCGCATTTATCAAACATATGATCGAAAACCTAGAGCTGGTGTTGTAATTTTAAACAAAGATTTAGAAGGCTGTTTAATTACACAATATTCAAACGCTGACCTGGTAGTTGTTGAAATATCGTATGGTACATTAAAATGCTTGATAATTAGTACTTATTTAGACCTAAATCGAGACATAAATATTGATTTACAACAATTGGAAGATATTTTGTTAAAATTTAATGGGGAAAAACTTATTATTGGAATGGATTCGAATAGTCGGTCAAAATTTTGGTTTGACAAACGAACGAATGAAAGGGGAAAACTTTTAGAGGCTTATATTGTTTCTAAAGACCTTATTCTATTAAATCTGGAATCAGATTTGACTACCTTCGAAAATAACATGGGAAAAAGCAATATTGATCTAACTCTTGCCAATACTAATATGTTGAGAAGTTTTAAAATAAACAATTGGAAAATTTCCAATGAAACCAACTTTTCGGACCATAATTGTATAACTTACGAAATACTAATAAATAGCAGTAGCCAGGTGTCGAATAACCAATCGGTCCACTCCCTTTATATCACTGACAAAGCAGATTTGGATAAATTTAAAATTAACTTATGTGTCCAATTACGAAAACAATTTTTAATGTTTAATGAAGAGGAGTTAGAATTAGAAGAGTTAGAACAAAAAATAATAACACTCTTACCGGAAATACAAACAGAAACCATAGCCAAAAAATTAACAACCGCTTTAATTAAAGCCAGCAATATGACTTTTAAAAAAAACTCGAGGAAAACGACATTTTAACACATCGCATAAGACAGTCACCTGGTGGAACGATGAATTAACCAAATTGCGCAAAAAGACAAACAGACTCCGGAGATTATATCAGCGAACAGCTAATGACATACAGTTAAGAGACATAAGAAAAATTGATTATTTAGATTCAAAACGCGTTTACCTTCACTTACTAAAAAAATCAAAGGTGGAATCGTGGAAATCATTCGCTGCAAATTCATCAGCCTGGAATTGGCCCTACAAATGGGCTTCAAAAAAAAAATAAAAAATAGGACGACATTACAAACAATTTTAGCTGACAATGGTGAATATACAAACAATTCAAAAGAAACACTTACTTACATACTCAATAAAGTAATTCAAGACGATAATACTGACAGTGACACAGTAGAACAAAAATGTATGAGGCATAATATAGTCACCCCTCCTGACACAAATGATGATTTACCACTTGAAGACGGAGAAATACTAGAAATTATCAAAAACATACCTCCACATAAATCACCAGGTTTGGATAAGATTTCTCCAGTTATAGTCCAAAAAGTAACTGAAATTTTCCCTCGTTTTATTTGTGAAATATATAAAAGTTTTTTCAGTAGGAGAGAATTCCCACTAATTTGGAAAATGGCTAAACTGGTATTAATTCCCAAAAAAGATCCTGGCTCAATAAGACCACTAAGTATGTTACCTGCGTTGGGAAAAATATTGGAAAGAATTGTTAAAAATCGATTAATGCACTTTTTATCGACAAACGAAATACTTAGTAAAAATCAGTTCGCTTTTCGACCGCAGACAGGAACAGATGACGCCTTGCATGCTTTAACAGAACAAATCAGTACGACTTTAGACCAAAAAAGACATTTGCTAGTTGTAAGTTTGGATATTAAAGGTGCATTCGACAACGCTTGGTGGACAGCGATTTTAACAAATCTTAAGACATACAATTGTCCAAAAAATCTTTATCTGACAATACAAAATTATTTTGAAAAAAGGCGATTGGTTATACAAACTAATTCATTTACCATTGATAAAAGGTTGAGTATGGGGACTCCTCAAGGATCTAGTTTATCACCAATCCTGTGGAATATATTAATTAATACAATTTTTCTAATTGAATTGCCAATCGACACTAAATTAATCGTTTATGCCGATGACGTCCTGGTACTAGTAAAACGTCGGAACATAGACGAACTCGAAGCTTCTACTAATCTTGTTTTATCTAGACTAACAAGGTGGGCTTCTCTTAATAAAATGAACTTTAACTCACAAAAGACAGAATATATAATATTCTCTCGAAAACGGACAATATCAAAACTAAATATACGATTAAATTCATTACAAATAAACCAACGTGACACATTAAAATATTTAGGAGTACTGTACGATCGAAAAATGAACTGGAAACGACACATAGATAATGTTTACAACCAGGCTTTGCAAACCACTAACAGACTTACACTGACAGCTAGGATCTCTTGGGGTCTCAAATCAGAGGTCCTCAAGACGATATATCACGGAGCTATTTTGCCTAAACTTCTTTACGCGGCACACGTTTGGCATAAGGGCGTTCGACTAAAATCGAATCTTGCGAAACTCCGTAGAATTCAAAGGCTCATAGCAATAAAAATCTCGAAAGCATTTCATACAATATCTTATGAAGCTGCTTGCGTCTTAGCAGGTATTCTTCCAATTGACTTAAAAATACACGAAGTAACAGAACTATTTAACATAAAAAAAAAAACGACTTACTGACTATAATAACATTATTCAAGAAAGAATTGACCTCCCATACAATTGTAAATATTGGATTCATCCAGCAATACTAGCACAAATGTTGGCAAACAAACAAACAGATAGTCAAACTCGGACAGTTATATTTACAGATGGCAGCAAGAATGACGATCACGTAGGGTGTGCTTGGTTACTTGAAGATATAAATGATAGGCTCATAGAGTCTCAATACAGGTTAGGAAAGGAGTGTTGTAATAACCAAGCGGAGAAGTTAGCAGTACTTAAGGCCACCGAATACTTACTTGAGAACTTAACACATACCAACACACACATAACTATTTATACGGACAATATGAACGTAATACACTCAATTCAAAACTCAAATATTCATGACAGACTTACTGAGGAAACTAGAATAAACTTGACTAAACTCTATAGCCAACACAAGAAAATGATCAATGTTGTTTGGATTAAGGGTCATTCAGGAGTAGAAGGCAACGAGAGAGCTGACGCTTTGGCAAAGTTAGCGGCTTACAGTGACCTTCCAGTATCATTTGATAAGGTCCCTATCTCTTTTATAAAAGGAGATATAAGAAAGGACTCTATAATTAAATGGAACAATAAGTGGACCGCTTCTGAAAAATCTCCTAGCCTTCATCGATTCGTTCCCAATATCACACCGCAAAATTATAGACGTATACTAAGCACCGACTACAAGCTGACCCAAATACTTTCAGAACACGGACAAACCAAACAATACTTGAAACGCTTCAACATACTAAACAATGACAGGTGTCCTCATGATGGACAGGTTCATAATTTCCGACATTTAATATATGACTTTAAAGGACTTGACAACATTAGGGCAGGACTGATACAGAAAATTATACTAAAACACGGAAATTGGCCAGAAACAGAACAGAGACTTATGACCAAATTTAAATCTGATTTTGTACAATTTATTAAACAAATAGACTTTAACAAACTGACTGATGAATGTAGGAAGGCAGTATAATGATGCTTTAGTAGGCAGCATCTTGTTGTGCTTTAGTTTATTTTTATTATTTATGGAATTATTATTTTGTAGAAAATTGTATTAACGTTACTTTCTTTAGGTTTCTTATTATTTAATTGTTTCATTTTGTTTGATTTTTTTGTTTTTTTGTTTTATTTTGTTTATCTGATTGTACACAAGAGACAATAAGATCAAATTGAATTAATAAAAATGTAAACCAATGAACTTGGTAATACGTGTAGTATGCCTAAAAACAGGCATGGCGCATGTAAATACGCTAAATAAATTCTCCTCTTATGGGGTTACCATAAGAGGAAAAGAGAAAAAAAAAAAAAAAAAAAAAAAAAAAAAATATATATATATATATATATATATATATATATATATATATATATATATATATATAAAGTATTGGTTCGAGTAAACGAATAAAATTAATTGTATAATCGTAATCGGGAAATTGAGTTAACTTCGACTTACTGGATGTTTCGACTTAACGAGATTCGACTTATTGAGTTTTGAAGGTCCTTTACACAGGTAAAGGATCAGTCAATTTTCGCAATTTCATCAAAACCCATTCATATCTTTCTAATTATACGATCGTCTGGCTGAATCCTTATACAGTACCACACATCCCTATAACCTTTGTAAAAGATTAAGAAGGTAGTGGTCTATATTAAAATCTGACCTGTCTGATCTATATTAAAATTTGACCTACGAGTACTGTCAATAGCCAGAATTTTTCCTCACATTTAAGGAATTTCTGTGGCATCTTTCTAATTACAATTTAAGAAATCATTTTAAGCCATGATTACTTAAAATATATCTTTTCTTTGGTTAATATATAAATTTCGTTTTCTATATCACTTGTTGTTATTGAATTCATTCACCTTTCACCTTTTTTATCATCATTCTGTAATCCGAAGTTTTTGCTAATCCGATACTTTTCAAGAATTAGAGATATTTTTTTTTTTTTATGAATGGATGTTAAATGATGAATTAAATACGCGTCTGTTTTCTGATAAAAAAAAAAATGAAAGAAACTTTTTATTTTTAGCTGAAAGGCGGAAGGAATCAATAGGACTAAAGGAGGGTTGGCCGAACGGTGATAATGTAATCATCAGTGCTCAATAGGATTTGGGATAAGGAAACTTCTTTTGAAAAAACTGCTGACCTCGTGGTCTTTAAAACGTTTAGCGTTTCATTTGAGCGATTCAAAACCTCGTCCTCAATTTTATTTATTTGTTTGAACTTAGTTAATCATTTCAATAGGAAATTTGTGATTATAAAAATAATAATTGTTATTTTTTTGTAACTGTTCACACACAAACACACGTGCACTCACACAAATATATAGCTCATTGGATACTTGAGGCACTTAAATCCCTAGCTTGTGGGCCCGAGTTCGATCCCGGCTTAAGGCAGAAAATCTATTTTATGTTATTATAGGCGTGGCTCTACTTCAAGGTCAGGAGACCCCACCGGGACACACCCAGCCTCGATAAACCTGGGTTTCCTTGATAGGGGAAAAAACTTTAACGTGTTTTCGGCCAAATCTCTTTTCACAACTGTTGGCACAATAACAGTACATGTACATCCTTACATTCTCTTAAGTACTGAAGCCAAGTCCATTCATTGAGTAACACTACAATTACAGGTTCTTTATTTATATCCTAACAGTTTATTCCTTCTTATGATCAATAATTCAACTTATATTTTAGTAAAGAATATGATTTCTTCTCTTTTTTAGTTTCTTACAATTTCAATACAAATATCGTCTCATCGGAGGTTAAAGTCTGTAACAAAATCAATTTTTTCCGATTCAATATTCAAACGGGAATATGCTCATTAAAAATTTCTCAGGTAGTTATATAGTGAATTTTCTCATTCTGTAATGTGCATATATAGCAGTTATATTCACTTAGTGTCATTTATACTTATGGGAAATGATAATATCAACTCACAAAGACTTTTGTCGAATTTGGAAAAAAATTGCACTTAGTGAATTTTACCTCCAAGCAGACGATATGTTTACACATAATAGTACGGATAGCGCTGGTAGTCCTGTTTTCCATTGCACTTAAAATTAACTGGATAGACAGGTGTAAAGTATTTCAGTTGGTGTGGCTCATTAGTGATGAATTAAGTTTAGGTACCAAATAATAGGAACTATGTATAACATGTGCAAACAGATCAATTCTCCTTATAAATAAAATGAATAATAACAGCAGATTTACTTTAATATAATTTAAAATTATATGGTTTTTAATTATACACTTTTTATAGCTTTTATTTTTAATTATTCTTTTTTTATATTTTAGTGTATCTATTTATGGCCTTACCAGTTTTTGATTATTTTATATTAGTATATTATTATGGTTATTGTGTTATGGTGTTAATTTATCGGTTCAATCTAGGACAGTCCCCATATATATATACATATATAGGCAGTCTGGCTAGAGACGGCAACCCGTGAACATCAGCTCTATATACATCAACTCATTTGAAAGTGTTTTTTGTTGAAATTAGTTCATTTTTTTTTTACCCGAATCAGAACTATATAATTATCATCTAGTTAATGTAAATTATTATTGGTTATTTTCTCTGTATTACCGAAGAATCATCAAGAGAACATTTATTTCATAACCCGTCTGCAGAGCGGTATTCAAACAGGCGCTCTCACCCGCATCAATATTTATATTCTAGAGCCAACAGCTATTTCTATCTGTATTTTAAAATGGCTATTTGTACTATTTGTGAAGCGTTAATTTCAAGGGATAATAAAAATACCGTGGCATGTGGGAAATGCCGTGTTATTTTCCATGGCAAATGCTGTCAATTAAATGAAAAAGAGTTGGAGTTAATAAAATCATTGAAAAAAGGCTGGTTATGTTCAAACTGTAACTAAAAACAGACCAACTAATGAAAAATCAGTCAGTCAGCCATCAAATGAACCATCTGTCTCTCACATACTCACAGCCATTAACCAGGTTAGAGCTGACGTCAGCGAGGATATCAAAGCTATAAAAAGTTCTCTTGAAAAATATGGCGAGCTGAGCTTTGAACTAAATGATAGGCTGGCTAAAATTGAAAAGCACCTAGAGAGCCAAGGAAAACGTATGGAGGAGCTAACGACTGAAAACACTGCGCTAAAGAATGAAATCGGAGAGTTAGGAGTTCGCCTAAATAGGGCTGAGCAGAGCTTGCTCTGTACATCTTTAGAGATACGGGGCATCCCTCTTCGCTCTGGCGAAACTCCTGCGGCCTTAGTGGCAAGTGTTTGGGCTGGCCTGGGGGTGAGGTTGAACATTGAGGATATAGACTTGGTCGAGCGACGCAGACCACGAAAAGAATAATGACGGAGGGTTCGATGTCGAAAAGATGATGGCCAACCGGTTGTTATCATAGACCAGTCTCAAGACCTCGACGCCTTCTGACTTCCTATCCAATTCCTTCCTTCTCCCCATATCCTCAAAATGACCGATGTCCTAACAACCTGTCACATAAATGCCCAATCCTTACCCGCTCATTACGATGAATTCCTGTAGTATTTTACCCGAAATTCCTACCATATCATCGCAGTGTCTGAAACTTGGCTCAAACCTTTCATTCCCTCTTCCCTAGTTTCCCTTCCTAACTACACGGTTATCCGCCATGACCGGGTTGGCCGGACGGGCGGTGGTGTAGGTTTATTTGTCCATGAAAGCCTCAAGTTCCGAATTATTGAACGTTCACATCCAACTGATCTACCACAAATAGAGTTCCTTCTCGTTGAAATTTCCTATAAAACTCTCCATCTCCTGTATGTTGTAGTTTACCGCCCACCCCATGTTCCTTTTAACCCATCTTTTGAGACTTCCCTGTACAACTACGTTCCCTTTTAGGCTAATGTCATTATTTCTGGGGACCTGAATTCTAATTTCCTTTCTGACTCATATGATAAATTGTTCCTAGAAAACCTCTTTTTTTCCCTACATCTCTTAGTCGTTCCGTTCTCTCCTACCCACCATACTTCCTCCTCCGATACTTGGCTTGACCTATTTATCATTGATTTGGCAAAAAAACCTCCTCTCTTCTTCCCAGTTACCTGTTCCTTTCCTCTCGTCTCATGATCTGATTCAAATATCATACAATACTCTAGCACCTCCATTCCTTCCAAAAACTATTTCATACCGCAATATAGAATCCTTAACCCGTGAGAAGATCCTTCCAGACCTTGAAGCACAGAACTGGGCTGAAATTTACTCCTCCTCCTCGATTGATTCAATGGTAAACATCCTCACCACTAACCTCCTAAATATCCTTGATATCCACGCACCCCTCAAATCCTTCTCAGTTCGTCGTCGCCCTGCTCCTTGGATAACTTCGGAAATAAAGCAGCTCCAAAGAAACCGAGAAGCAGCCCGAAGACGCTTCAGACGCACGAGGATGACAGATGACTACCAAAGGTTCAAGATACTTCGCAACTCAACACAAGCCTCGATTCGTCAAGCAAAATCTAATTATTACCATGAAGCCCTCTCCTCTGCCCCTGATCCCAAATCGAAATGGCATATCCTCCGTAAACTTTCACTCTGTGATTCCCTTGTATCCTCATCTACCTACCCTGTATCTCCCGATGCATTAAATTCATATTTTGTTTCCACATTTTCTCCTGATCCTCTTCATCCTTCCTCCTATATTACCCCAGCTCCTACATTCAGTGATTCTAATTTTTATTTTTCCGATATCTCCCCCTCTGAACTTATTTCCTCCATAATGAATTCCCATTCCAATTCTACGGGCGCAGATGATATTCCCACCAAACTAATAAAACTATGTTTACCTGAAATCATACCAGTCCTCCTATTCATTTATAACTTTCCCCTCCAAAATTCAGTTTTCCCAACCTCATGGAAAAAAGCATTAATTCATGCTATTCTATAAATAAAACATTAAACCCCATGTCTCCAAATGACTATCGCCCTATCTCCATCTTGTCTAATCTTTCTAAGCCCTTGGAAAGATTAGTTCAATCTCAAATTTCCAAATTCCTTGAAGAATCTAACCCCCTCGACCCCCTTCAATCTGGTTTTCGTCCCGGCTACTCCACGCAGTCTGCTCTCCTAAAAATCACTAATGACATATTTACCGCAATAGATGACAACAAATTAACCGTCCTGTTACTCCTTGACTTTTCTAAAGCCTTCGATTCCCTTGATCACTTTATACTATTCTCCAAATTAAAATCATTAAACTTTTCCTACAGTTCCATCCGCTGGTTTCAATCTTTCCTTTCTCACCGTTCCCAAGCAGTTAAAATACCAAACCTACCCCTATCTTCTTTTCTCACTCTTACCTCAGGTATTGCTCAGGGATCCAGTATTTCTCCTCTCCTATTCAATTCCTACATTAATGATCTTCCTAATTCAATCTATCACTGTTCCTACCACCTCTATGCAGATGATTCCCAAGTCTATCTCTCCTTCTCCCCTTCAGAGCTATCCACTGCTTTCGCTAAAGTTCAGGAAGATCTGGACAGAATTAGTGCCTGGGCGACTTTAAATAAATTACAACTTAACGAAAAGAAAACTCAGGCCATTCTAATAGGCCCTAGCTCCCTCCTTAATTCCTACTCACAATACCCTCCTTTAACCTTAAATAATCATCGTATCTCTTTCTACTCCTCTGTAAAAAATCTCGGGATTGTTTTTGATCAAACCCTCTCTTGGAAACCTCAGATTGCCCAAATTTCCCGCCGTTCCATAGGCCTTCTCAAATTATTCCACCGAAACCGTTACCTTCTTCTCCTGTCAACCCGCAAGATTTTAGTCCCTTTCTTATTATTCCCTTACATTGACTATGGTTGTCTGGTTTACGGTGGCCTCTCGACGGTTCTCGAAGACAGACCGACCGAAGCTAATCATGAACTGCTTCGTCAGGTTTGTCTTCGGTAGTCCGAGGCGTTCCCATGTTTCCCACCTCTATTCCCAACTAAATTGGCTCTATCCCACTTTCCGTAAACAATATTTCCATGGAACATTCCTATACCAAATTATCAATACCCTCCAACCTTCTTATATTTACAATAAGCTCCAATTCAGATCTGCAGTCAATCCAATACATACGAGATCCCGTCTTTCTGATCTGTATACCCCGTCCCTTCAATATTCCAACGCTCCTTCCTTTTCCGCTCAACAATCCTCTGGAACTCCATCCCTCCTTACATCAGACAAGCTAAATCCCTGAAAACATTCAAATATTTATAATTCCAATACCTCCTTCTTATCCAGACTGACGCTTGCTAACTATCTAACTACTTAGTCAAAAATTGTTATTGCATTGCTGGATTCAGTTCTGGAATAGTTGAGATTCCTTTTAATAAAAATTTAAATTTCCATGAATATAACATTGGGAACTTCTATTGTACATACAAATCGTATCATTGTACCAAAAGAATTTTCTATATCATTTTATTTTATTTTTTTTCTTATTTAATTCTATCTCCTCTAATCTGTAGAATGTTATCTTCTTTTCTTTTCTTTTTATTTAAATATCATCTATTTACATAGTGTCATTAATGTATTATTGTTTTTCTTTTTTGTAGCTCATTATGTCTCTAACCAGATTTAATTTAGTTATACTTGCAATTATCTGTTATTCTTAAAGAACTTTGTCCCAGAATAAAATTATTTTTCTATTCTATTCTATTCTATTCTATATTTAATAAAATTTGCTACTATTATACTTGTATACGGGATATGGTTATTAGAATTGGTCAGCGTGCCTTAGTTTCAATAGGTTAATAATTATTATTGTACATACCTGCTCTTTCTTAGAACTATTATTTTAAAAAGCCCTTATGTATTCCGTATCAATGTTGATTCTTGGCTTACATTTTTAAGTTAATATATGTAATATCTATTTAGAAATGCTGATATTTTGGAATTTGTCATGCTTGATAACTATAGATAAATGCTAACATCGTAAATTTGTCTACGAATAAACAAATCACAATAGAACGGGTAAATAATTTATTAATGTGTAATTTTATTGGACTTTCTATACCATCTTGTGTACCCTAATTTAGTTTACCCCTAATATAGTTTAACAATGCCAAATAATGGGATGAGTCAGAAAAAATTACAGTTTTCTTTATGTTTGAGCATCGTAATTCATCTCTTATTCGGGAGCTAAGAATTGTCATAAGAAGTTCATGTTTGATCCCGTTTGAATTATTTGGTAAACAGCATGCCCTCTATCCGGGCTCAGTACTTCTTTAGCTTTCCTTAGTTCACAATGACAGTAAAGTACGAAATTCTCGTAATTTTGCTTCATTATTGGAAACGGACTTTATTGTTGAAACAGAGGCTTCAGTTTTCAGCAGCTGAAGCCACTCGTTTAGTGGTTGAATTTGAGGATAAAGACTCTTTAAATGAAAGGACGGTGAGAAGGTGGTTCCAAAAATTTAATGAAGATGATTTGAGCTTTGAAAGGAAATCAGGATCAGGGCGTGTTCCATTAGTCAACTAGAACGCTCTGTGTTCCAGGGCTCTATTCAGGAATCCACAGGAAGCAAGTCTTTTTCCAACGAGATAATGCCAGACACCACACATGTCGCCTTACAAAAGAAAAACTAGCTAATTTGGATGGAATCGAGCTTCTCCCTCACACGCATATACTCCAGACCTAGCACCATCAGACTACCACCTGTTCAGATCAATGGGTCATTTCTATCGTGAACAAGAATTTAACAACTTAAATGCAATCCAAAACCCAAAGAGTGGTACCATCAAGAAATTCTACAGCTGGCTTCCAGATGGCGTCAAACCATTGAGCACAATTGTTTATATTTTGATTAATAACAACCTTGTAAGTAGAAGAAAAATAAATTTTGATTTTTACCTATGAAACGGTCATTTTTCCTGACCTACCCCATTATCTCATGGAACGCTAGGAAATGGCACATTATTTCTTAAGAATTTGATCTATTATTTATTTAATAAAAGTAGCTATCTCAGATAAACACATTATCAAAAATCGCCAGGAAAACGGGCCTACAAATTTCTGCAGAAAAAACAGAACTCATGACCACAGACATAAAGTACAAGAAAAAAGAAGTGAACACCATTTGTGGGAAAATCAAGGTTGCACAAAAGTTCAGATATTTAGGAGAAATCATCTGCAGTAATGGCTCGGATCGAGAGAGTTTTAAGGAGAAAGCCACCAAACTGGAAAAGTTATTTTTCAATATCAGGAGTTTTCTACAATAAGAAGAATTTGTCCATCAAAGCCAAGGTCAGACATTATAATACCGTGATCAAGCCCGTGATACTGTATGGGACCGAGACATCTTACCTCCCTAGCATGGAAAAGCTGTTGAAGGTAGAAAGAAAGATACTCAGAAAAATCTACGGACCAAGAAAAACCAGAAGGTTACAGACTAAGGTCCAACAGAGAAATCTATAATAACAACAAGAGTCTAGAAACCGATATCAAAATAAGAAGACTGAGATTCTACGGGCACATGATGAGGATGAGTCCTGAAAGATTGAACGGGAAAATCTTCCGACATTTCCAACAGCAAAAGAACACATCTGGGTTTTTTAGACAGATTAAGGATGACATGAATTCAGTGGGAATAAAAGATACAGACTGCCAAGATAGGGAAACATATAGAAAATCATTAAATGACATAAAGGTCTTCGTGGGAAGGGAGAGAATAAGGAGGAGTGGGGCTTGGACGGAGGAAAGAAAAGCCAGACATGCAGAACGAATGAGGAGGTTTTGGGAAATGAAGAAGAATCCCAAATCATGATATTCGCGTGGTCTATAAGGCCTTTTCGCGCCCAAAAAAAAAAAAAAAAAGTAGCTATGTTAATAAAATTTAAAAAAAAAAACATTAATACCGTCCAACATAAAAATTAATTTTAATCTCTTAAACATTTGTATGTTAGTTTATAGGCATATCACGATGATGATTTATAATTGTAAATATCAATGTACTTAATGGTATTAACTAATCAAACTATGTTAAAAATAATACATTATTTGTAAATGACGTTTCGATACTTTAATTTATTCTTGATAATTATTAAGAATGGCTCTAAACTCCTTTAAGGCTCTACCCTACTCAATTCCAGAACATAAATTTTAGCACCTTCTCGGCTGTATTTTATAAATTTATTTATCTCTATTCCCATGAAGCAGTTGATTTAATTTTAGATAAAGAATCATTTTATATCATTATTTAAATTTCATAGTTTATATTTAATATTTATGTTTTAGTAGTTTAGTTATGTTTATATAACCAGATAGACAAAACCGTTTATGTACTAAACTAATAAATTATCTCAGGTATTTTCTTATGTTAATAATATGGGATATTAGTATACATAAAAACCCCTCATACCGAATACATTTTGGACTATCTCTAAAAATACATACTTAATGTTTTAACCACAATTTGTTACTCTTAATATATGAGAGTAAATTAGTAATCCTGTTGTAATTTAAAGTTGTAATGTTATAAATGATAAATATTTTGTAAAAAAAAATCACATATGTATTTATTTACATAATTATATGAATTGCTATCTTCCTAAATATATGGTATCTACTATATTATAAATATATGGCTTATTTTGACATAAAATCTGTATTCTCCTTAATCATTATCGATCTATTGTCGCATATGTTGAATATTGAACGCTTACACGGGGACATCTGTCTGTGGGGGCCATCATGTTTTTTTTCTTTAATTCCTTATTGATCTATTTTCCATTTTTTTTCTTTATTTTTTTTTTAATAGGAGCGACATCTTTACTTAATATCTTTAATTGATTTATTCAATGTTAAAACAGTTTTGTTTTCAATGATGTAAGAAAAATTTATGTAATTTTCAGTCAGTACATACCTGCATACAGACGTGTGTATACCTGAAGACACAGTGGTATCACTCCAATAGTTTTATATTAAAAAATCTATCTAGTTCTTCTCAGACTTCTAAAAATTAGTTGAGAATCAACCTTTAATAATTTGAGAAAATACTTCTTTTTAGAGAATGGGAAGAATGTAAGGGGACGGGGGGAATAAGGACATCATGAAAACGTTATTTGTAAAATAAAAATTAATATTAAGTGTTATTATTATTAAGTGAAGAGAAGACAAAAGGAAAATAATTTTATTTTAGCACCAAGTCCCTTAAGAATAAAAAGTAAGTACACAATTAAATAGAGTTAGCTACATTTGGTCAGAGACATAATAATAATGCATCACGTAATATAAACATGGATACTAATTAAATATATAGTGAAGGAAATCAGAAAAAAAATTACAATAGAATGAGAAATAAATTCTTTAGGTACAAAGAAAAAAATCATGTTTAGAGGAATCTATAACTATGCAAATTGTTATTGAATGGATTCCAGTATTGCAAGAGCATCATGGTATCAATTAAGTAGGTTAGTTAGCGTCACCTAGGATAAGAGTGAGGTGCTTAAATGTTTTCAGAGATTTTGCTGATGTGAGGGGGGATAGAATGCCAGAGGATGGTTGAACGGAAGAGGAAGGAGCATTGGAATACAGATGGGAAAGATGAAATATGTTTTTGTGTGCATTTAATTGACTGCAGATCTGAACTGAAGCACATTGTAAACATAGGAAGGATGAAGGGTATTGATAATTTGGTACAGAAATGTCCCAAGGAAATATTGTCTATGGAAAGTGGGATAATGCCAATTTAATTCGGAATGAGGTGGGAAGCATGGGTGCGCCTCGGGATATCGAAGACGAACCTGGCAAAGCAGTTCATGATTCGCTTTAATGTGTCCTCAAGAACCATCAAGAGGCCACCATAAACAAGAAAATGATAGTCTTTTTAAGGAAATAAGTGGAAGGAAACTAAAAGCTTACGAGTTGAATTATACGGTTGAGTTAGGTACCTACATTCCCAAAGTTTATTTTCCTTAGTCCAAATTGGTCTAATTATGATCATTTAAATTAGTGAGTTTCAATAATTTAGAAAGTTATAGCGATTCAAGTAATGGTTAAAATGCTCGGAAACAGCAAATTCTTGGCGTTTCTTCTTTTATTCGTCAATTCCAAGTATAGCGTATGTCCACATATTGTCATGCGTAGCGGATTTGTTTAATAGACATTCATGGTATACTACTCAGGGATCGTTTAGGTCAGTAAGTCGTAAGTTATCGGTAAAGGGTACTATTTATTTAGGTCTAAACTTAAATTATAGTTAAGCTATTTATGTATTATAGTTAGCAATGTATGCAATAAAAGTTAACTTTTGCCGCAGTTTCGATCCTTGGTTTTGATCCATGGATCTAATTTTAGAACTAAGGAATGTCCTGTTAATTAGAGTTTGTTTTTTTTGTTTAGGTTAATCAATGTTATATTTCATAGAATAATAATAATAATCATATCCCATAACAATAATTCACTTATATTGTATGAAATGTATTATGGATAGGTATATGATTAATAAATAAAATATTATTATGACTATGTGACAGCATATGAGGCTCAGTTTCGGCAGAGTAATCTATTGGGACCTTTTGATCCCTGATGGGCTATATCTGGCGTAAAGGTTACGAAACAAAGGAAAAACATTTTTAAAGAAAGAAATGCAAATATTAGTTGAAGAGAGAAGTGCATCTTATTTAAGCCTTGTTCTGGAAAATAAACAGATTTCTTTTGGAAGAGCTTGGGATAAAGAGGAAAAGGCTGTAGTAGCCAACCATGAAAGAGATGATAAAAGCCAGGTAGAGAAGAACTTAGCGATGCCGACTTTGTCTTAACACCTTATAGATAAGTACCTTATACGGTTTGTATTGCGATTTGTATAAATAATTTGATTTGTATATTGTGTGCTGACCCTCATAATTGTAAAAGAAATCATAGTTTATATTTCTTTAATCATAATTATAAATAAGGTATTTTCATTTAAACTAATGATTATTCTATGCCTAATTGTTGCTAAATAATAATAGTTTTCACGGTAGGATAGCTAAAATCTAATACATAAAATAAATCAAACATCAAAAGATGAATATCAATAATGAAAATATCTTTCTATCTATATCGGGCGCTACAGTCCATGAAGGCCCTTTTCCTCTGCTCATACATTTTCCACTCCTCTCTTTCAGTGGCCAATCAAGATATTTAACCGCCGTATGCCTTCTTCCACATCATCCATCCATCTTTTCATGTTTTTGTACCTTCTTCTTATTCCTTCTTGTTCTCCAGTACACATTTTCCTCGGCAGCCTTTGAGGTTCCTATCTTTCCAAATGACCCAGCCATCGCAACCTCGAATTTTTTATAACAGTAATAATATCTGTTTCATCTTAGAGTTCTCTTAGTTCTACATTGTTTCTGATTTACCATCATTGTCACTCTTTGATTGGGCCATACATCTTTCGAAGGACTTTTCTTCTCTATACTAGCAGAGCTTTTTGATATTCTCTTTTGAGAGTCCATGTTTTTCTACCATACCTCAAAACTTACTACCTTTTGTATATGATTACTTGGGCTTTTCCGGAGAGGGGTTTAAAACGGAGAGCTTTCTTCATCGCATAATAACATCTTGTATCCGTTGCTATTCTAGTCTTCATGTCAGCCCCTACATCATTATTCTCCGTTACTATGCCTCCCAGGTATTTAAAATCTCTACAGATAGGCGACATATAGTAATATGTTCTCCACTAAAACTTGGACTGCTCGAGGTTTCCATAGATTTAGTTTTTAATGTATTGATCTCAACCCCCATCCTATATTATACTTGGCTGGATTCATTGAATTCATCGACCAACGCTGGTAACGTTCTTGCAGAGATCACCTCATCAGCATATGACATGTGCTGCCTTCATCTCTTATACATATTTGCACCTGAATTTATTCTTATGTTGTGGATGACAATTTCAAGGCATAAGTTAAATAGAAACGGTTGTAAATGAAGATATCGTATTAATTAAACCCCTGATCTATTGAACAACATAGCGGGTAATATACTGGGATATTATTATCTCTCGATTCCGACATAAAATCTGTTGAATCACCTGTGACACCCTCAAATAAGTAGTAATAATTAGCATGATTAACGGTGATTATAATTGCGTAAAAGCACTCCATGTCAACTCTCCTCTTTCATTATACCTAGCCCCCATAGAATTCCCTCACACTACTCAGCGATATTCTTCTTGATTACAGCACTCTTGTTATATTGCCTCGAGCCCAGCTGTAGGTTCCCTTGGTCTTAATGTCGCCACATTTGTTAGATTGGGTCTTTTGACTCACTTTCATTTAGTAGCTTAGTGTCATAGCGGGTCGAGTACTCTCAAATATTACAACCGCATTTTAGGAAGTTGAGGAACCAAATTGTAAAAAAAAAAAAAAAAAACTATTAATTACTTTATTTATATTTATGTAGATTAGCCCGTTGGGAAAACAAATCATCTTAATGGCCGAAAATAAACACATATTTAATCGTCTGGTATCACATTTGAGAAATATATATATTTTATTAACAGAAAGTTGCAACGGTATTACTAAATACATCTGTAAATATTGGGTATACTATGAAAAATAAAAAATAATAAAAACTTGTAGAGGAACTACCCATTGGTAGTACTCTAATGAAATATCTACAATAGAAAATCTTTTCAGACGCCTCGGAGGATTGCCAGGAATAGGAAGCAAGTTGTAAAACAAGTTAATTTGGATGAATATTAACTTTATTATAGAAGGAAAGATATCTGTAAGAATATAATTTATATTCTAAGGCATGATATATATTTTTACTGTTGGTAGCTTTATTCTTTAATTTATGTGTGTAACTTACATATTGTATTGTAACCTGGTTTTTTTTTTCACTATAGAGCATTATTATGAGAATACAATACAGTCTCGAAAAGACATCAAAATAAGTTGTTATTTTGTTGACAACCTCAAGAACCTTATTAAACAGATATATTTGATATAAATATGGATATATTTTCTTGACTGTCACTATAAGATGTTTACTATTAGATATAGTTCAGTCAATAAAATAACAACTTATTTTGGTGGTGTTTCGAGACTGTACTATATTCTCATAATAATGCTCCACAGTTAAAAACAGGTTATAATATAATTATACAAGTTACACTGATTGTTTAAAATTAAACCTAACAACAATATAAATATATATATATATATATATATATATATATATATATATATATATATATATAAATATATATATATATATATATATAAACATGCTTAAGAATATATAACTACAATATAATTACAAAATAAACTACTAGTAGTTTCATACTCCTCCATATTTTATTATTGTATTTTAGTTATAAATATTTCACAGATTGCTAAAAACGTTTAAGAAAGCTGAGCTTATAAACAAGTAATAATTAGCCATTTTCCAAGGAGACGCTTCATACAGTGCAATATCCAACGAAATTCCTACTGCCTCATTGTTACATCCAGCTGACAGACCACAATGCTACCACTAAACAGTCCTTTTTATTTTTGTTCAGATTACACTATTGATTTCAAGTATATTTTTATTTCATTTTCTTGTTTATTAATTTTTATTTAAAATAATAGTAAAACAATAATGTTGATAAACGGAGTTTATTTAAAAATACTTGTCTTGTGAATACTTTTTTCTTACTTTCTTTAGTAAGAAGTAAGTTTTATTTTATCCAATTTGTCTGATGTCGACATTCCTTGACTTGTTGGATAAAGATTATTTTTCTTTTCATTCATATATATAATCATTGTGTTAGCTTTAAAATTCGTTGTATAAAATATAAACTTTTTTTTCTGCTAATAGCTAATAAATTTTAAAACGTGTTTGAACGTGAGAGTTGTAGTTTAATCACGAACATTAGAACCTACCATATAAATTTAGTTTAAATTCATTAAAGGGTATCGGAATTATGTTATTATGCGATTATTTGAATTCCTTAAAGAATTAAAAATTTCCCTTGGCGTATTTTTTTTTTATCAATCACCAATTTTTAATTTTAGATTCACCTGAAATTTTCAATTTTTAACTTTCTAAGATGCTAAAAATAAATAAAAGTTATGTAAAATTTATAAATTGGCCTTTTTATGTGTATTAAATCTAGATCTGACATAATTTTTTGGATGAAAATATCTACAAGCCTCATTTTCCTTGATATTTTAGGTAATTTTTATTACTCTTTTGATAAATGGAGCAGAACTGTATGACGTGGAAAGTATTCTTCCCCAGCTTATTATAATTGCAGTGATACCATCAGTCAGGGTATTTCAATGAATCATTACATATCTCTTATATTTATAATTTATATTTTTATTTACAAAATTACCCTATAATAAATATTAAAGTTTAGTTCCAATAATTTTAAAAGAGGTTTAGTTTTAATACTTTTAAATCCACCATTTTAATCCTACTATAATTTATTGAAACACATGTTTCGGAAAAATTCTTTTTCCATCTTCAAGTAAGAATATTAAAATATTACAAATTTATAGGCCCTAACAATAAATTATACATAATACAATATATTTAAAATGAAACGAATCTATATAACCAATTTTACTGTATATATTGTCATACATTTTTTTTTATTTACTATTTATTGTTATTTACAACTGTACACATAATAGACGATAAGTGAATTTGAAAATAATGATTACAATGGTATGTCAATAACTTGTAAGAACTGCTCTCTTGTAGAACTTCAGTTAAAGCTCTATATTAAAAGGTCTCTTGGCTATCTTCTTTTCGGACCTCACGGAGGAATAGCGAGAATTGAGTGTGAGGCTAGTTGGGAGACTAGTGGATTTGAGAGGGTAGTTTACTATGAAAGGATAGGTATTTGGTTTGGACCAAATCTGCAACATATAGAACATTAGGATCTTTATGGATAAGTTTGTTTTGTAACGAAGGATTTTTGATTGTAAGAATTGGAAGTTTATGTGGAGCCCCAAAGCTAAATTCTGTACGCCCAAATTGGTCCAATATTGTCATGCAAATAAGTCTTGTAATTTAATGGGATCTTTGAACGTTTGCAAAGTAGATGTTGGAGTTTTCGAAAACGACGAGCAATTTCTTGTCTTTCATGTCTCGTATCATACAATTAAATTTTTTTTTTTTTATTATATACTTATATTCAGAATATTGTCACTTTTACAACACTTTTTTAAATGTTACATTTAAATCTTCTTTGTCTTGTGGTTTATAATCTGGTATAATTGGTTTACTAATATCAGAACGCCCGAGATAATTGTTGTAAGCCCTAATTTAGTTAGTTACGGTATATAAAAGAAACATTCCTGTACGTTCTTGACAATGACGAATCTAAAGTGAAATCAGTCTTAAATTTCTTAAAGAAAAATGAACTGTTGAACAAACTTTAATTGATTTTCATAACTATTATTAAATTTCTATTTTTATTTATTTTCTACTTCCTTATTTATTTCTTTTCGGAAATTTATTTAATTTCTTAGGGTTCGGATGGGGCTGAAGGGGGGTGCTTCCTGGGGCTGGGGTGGATCGGTCCCGCTTGGTGGGAGATGCGACACGGCTGCTTGGGCTAGTTAAGCACCGAACCTTGTGAGGATTTGGACTTTTCCATGTAGAAGATATGTAAATGGTTTTTTTATTATTATGGTTTTTTATCCACATCCTACCTATAAGCTTCTATATAATTTAAATAGAAGAAAATATGTATTCATATAAATAAGTAAGCCATGGCGCATTTCCTGCTCGGCGGGTGCGGCTCGTCTCTCCTTGGAGGCGCACCTCTGTTCGTGGCACCCTTCCTGACCCTAATCTAATGTGAAAATAAACGTATATATATATATATATATATATATATATATATATATATATATATATATATATATATATATATATATATATATATATATAACTACACAGGCATTAATGACCCTAGGGTTTTATGCCTATGAACCCCAACAAACAAACAGCAAACTGATATCAGTAAATTTTAAGTTTTTTTTTTTTTTTAAATTAAATTCTTGTTCAAATTCTTTGCTAATAATATCCAAATTTCCTTTCTTAATTATTTTTTTTAGCATTTTTTTTTTTTTTTTTTTTTTTACCAATTTTCGTTTTTTTAGTTATAACAATTTTATTATATTATTAAAATTTATTATATTTTTGATTTCACCCTTATTATGGTCTATACTATTTAGCGAATATACTGAATGATATACTACATTAGCGTGCGGATTAGGGAGAAGATTAAAAAGTAGAAGATGGGCTAAAAACAAAATAGAAATGAACCCATTTAGACGGCGTGTGGTTGTGATGTATGGATGGAAAAACCAGGGTTTTATTTCGGGGGTAGTGGTGTATTTTTACAGGAGTGCTGATGGTAACGGTCTGTTTGGGCGCCATTAAGCACTGACTACAAGGCTGCATAAATCCATTATGTGCCGCTCTGAAGAATAAACGAGTCCTGCGGGCATTTGTCTCAGTCCGCTCCATGTCAGCTCTGTGTCGCCGCTTCACTCTCGTCCTCTCTCATTTGAAACATATCTCTTCCAGGCTTCCAGTAGTAATTGAACCCTGGATATTACTCTCTTCATCAGTCCGGACGCCTCTCCACTTCCGGGGTTTTGGCGGAATGTTAACTGAAATTCAGGGTTGTTGATATCCTGTTGACAGCAGTAGAGATATTTTAAATTGTGTGTTAATTTCTGGGATGGTGTTTCCAATTAACGTAAAACAGTTCGTTATTCAGTAATGAAATTTATGTTGAAGGTTGTTGATAAAGCCATAAAACGATTAATTTAAATATATTTATCTAAATATGAGTACAATGAATATGGTAAATACACACAGTATTTCGTAAAAAAATAAATATCAATAACATTGAGGTCTGACTTCAGAAACAATACCTAATCGGTTAATATGGACAAATTCCAATTCAAAAACGTAATCCACTTATATTTAAGTCATACGTCATAAATAAAATATTAATTTTTTTTTCAAATTCACAAAAAACAGACAACATATTTTGAGAATCCTAATCCTTATTTGTATTACATAAGTGAATTACAAATAAAAATATATCCTCGCATTGACATACAAGACTATAACGGCCAGAGCCTGCTCGTTTTTTTTGTTTTTGCCTATTTCAATTATGTAGACAGACGTTCAAACGTTTTGATTAATTACAGGAGATTTATTTATTTGTCAGTAATTAGACCTATTTAGATTTACACAGTGGAACTTTGGGACTCCACTAAACCATTCAATTCGTCCCGTATCCAATCCTCAATTCTTCTTACTTTGTCCCAAAAAAACTTTTGCTTAAAGATCTTAATGTTCCATATGTTGCTGATTTAGTCAAACCCACATACATATTTCTCTCCATAACTACTCAAATCTTGTCTCTCAACTTGCTCCCCATACTGTTCCCGATGACCCTCCGAGGCATCTGAAAAGAAGATCTCGAAGCATTCCACTATAGAACCTTTATTAATATGCCATCGATGGGTGGTTGCTTTGTGTGTTATTGTCACGTCACTGTGTTTAATTTCCCTTAAATTTACTAGATGTATAAGTTCCTTACAGATTTTAACATTAAAAAAAAAAAAATCCTTTGATTGTTTTACACTTTTATCAGATAACAGATTCTCCAAGGTCAAGTAAGGAGTAAGTTTGTGTATGCAAGATAGTTTTTCTTTAGTTTTTGAACTTGGAAGACAAGCAGTCCAGTAAAAACACAGAAATTATACGATTGGTTACTGTGTAATCTCCAGTGTCAACTATTACATGATAATCGTATGTAGCAGGACATCCTCTGTTAGCGAGTCTTCTCTGTTTATTTATTTGATTGTTAAACGGAAGTTATTCTTAGGGCGTCACAAAAGTTGTAACATTCCTATAATTTAAATCAATCTGGGAGTGCATTTCTCAATCGAAATCCTAGACTTACGTGGTGATTCTTCATTGAATTTTCGAGGTTCATTCTGAGTATTATTGTTATATCTAAATTTGGACCAATATAAATTACATAAGTCCATTTTTAGAGCTACTTATGGACTTTGAAGTACGGTGTAGTTCAGCCTTCTTACAACTGAGATTGGAGGCCTCTTGTGGCTAGGTGATTATCCAACTTGGAATCCTTGAAGAGAGTACAAGAGGAAACACTAATTTGAAGGTAGAGAAAGGAAGAAAACCCCAGGCATCTCATTTACAAAACAGGGTAAGATCAAAGCAAGGCACGACATATCATCTGTTGAGAATCAAAGTGGCGAGCCCGAAATCCATTATATGTATAAAAGAGCATTTTAAAATTACGCAAATACAAACCCTAATTACAGGACAAGCAATAATCTTAACATTTTTTTTAATTTTAATTTTTAGCTTTGTTTATTAGATACACTGTATAAAAATTCGAATTTCCTTCCTCACCCAAATAGGAAATTATCTATCAAAAAGTGGCAAGAAAATAAATGCACTTCTTACATTCAATACTTTATACAAAAATAATTAAGGTTCAATTTAGAGGTTTTAAGTTTTTAAAGATATACCTGAAAATACAATATGTGGAGTGATTGAGGGTTGACGTTATAAGTTAGCTGTGGCTAATAAAAGAAGGATACCATTTTTATTTTGTGCCACTTGAATGTCGGAATTATGATAAATTGAGAACTTTAAGTGAAAAAAATAAAACCGTACTTATGTGATGATAGTAAATTTAAACACGTATAACTATGAATACTATACAAAATTTTTTTTTTTTTATATTACTATATATACGTGACTCGTTTTCATCTTCCCTAGCAGTAAAGGAAAGGAAATGTCGGATTGAAACTATTGGAACCATGACTTCTCACAGCTGCTACCGAAAATTACCTCATAAATGCCATGACTAATGACTATGTCGCCTTTGCTGTAAGTTACGATTTGCAAGTCGGATCTCGAGATTAACTTATGTTTAAACTGGTAGAGCGCTCCTCTGTACTCCTTTGCAGTTTCAAAATATAACTGATTCACATAATGGAATTTCAATTGATTTTGTAAAATTCTTTCAATGTTTTGAATCATAATGGTTTTATTTACAAGAAGTAATTTATATTATAAAAAGAGATAAATATGTATTAATTTATAATGCATTGGGTTACTACGTATATCTACAGCATAACCATCGATCCAAATAATTATAAATAATTAATAATAATTTAAACATAATTATGAAATAATTTTAACGCAAACTAATATTAACACTAAAACTACCGACGTTTCATGTGTACGTTTTTCTTTCATTTCTCATGGAAAAAAAAACAATAATAGAGGAGTTAATATTTAAAAACACTTTTGAAGTATTTTTTGATAAAAGTAGTCAAATTAAAAATTAAAGTAACGAATGTTGTATCCTAGAACTTTTGTCAAAAACTCCGAAAAGGGTGATTTGACTCGTAAGGATAGGTTTAGTGTTAAATATGCAACTCAAATAAAATATTATATTGCATTATGATTAATGGAACTTTGTTTAGTTTCAATAATTATTTTTTATTTCTTCCTTAATTTTTCTATATATTTGTTTCCTACAACACAAAATATTCTGAACCAGTGCATATATATGTATATATAAACATAAAAAGTATGTAATACCAATACATAGATCAGTATCATCGTACAACAATAAAAAAAAATATTTGACAAGAAATCCATAAAAAATATACGTTAATATCACTTGTATTTCTATATTTGATATATATTTATTTTTGTAATATTTTATTTACAGGGAAAAACAAATGAATTCTGCTATACTATGTTAGAAAAATTTGCATTTTTTTGGTGCTCACAAAGGTTTTAGAAATCACTACGTTCAACCGTAGATACTTGATGTTGTTTTCCTATAGTTTTATTACTTTTACTGATGTATATTACAATAAAAACATTCGTTGTCGGTAAAAGAAAGCATTTTTTTAATATATATATATATATCAATTTATTGAAATTGACATCAAGTAAATGAGCTGATAACGATTACAATGACATGTAAAAACTTGAAAAGAACTACTCATCAGTAGCACTTCAATAAAATTCTACACTAGAAGATCTCTAGGCCATCTTCTTTTCAGACGCCTCGGAGGATTATCGAGAATGGAGTGGGAAGCAAGTTGAGAAACTAATGTATTAGAGTGGTTATGGAGCTTACAATAAAATTATAGGTACCTGGTTTGTGCTAACTCAGCAACGTATGGAACATTAAGGCCTTTACGGATAAGTTTATTGGTGACAAAGTAAGGGGCATTTAGGATTTTTCGAAGGATTTTCGATTGTAAGGATTGGATTCGAGATGAATTGGATGGTTTAGTAGAGCCCAAAGCTCTACTCTGTACGTCCAAATAGGTCTAATAACAGTCATGTAAATAAGTCTTTTGTAATGAATTGGGAGGCTTGATCGTTTGTCTAGTAAATGTTGAAGTAGTCTGTAACGACGAGCAATTTTTTATCGCTTTAGTCTTAAAATAAAACTTATTCAAATTAAATAAATTAGTAAATAAATATTATTTAAATTATTTACCCATAAACATTTGAAACTAAAGTTTTACCACAAAATAAAAAGATTTTTGGAATTGTATTTTTTATTGAATATATGTGATAAAAATACCATTTATTCTATGATTGATTTCACAACATTTATTTGTGATGTATAGATAAATTTTCAATAGATTATTATTAAAAGTTGTATTTAATATTGTCAAATTATTATTTTGTGTCCTGTACAAAGTACATACATAATGCGAACTATGTTTGGAAATACATGGAATATTAATTATAAACTTATTTAAAAAAATTATATTTATTTAATATTTGCTCAATGATTTATCAGGATTTTCCATACCATTTGCACAACAACACGCACTCACTACTGTCAGGTGCATCGGCTGCCAGACTGGACTCCACTCGACTCGAGAGATTTTTCAGCCTATGGCCCTGGCTTATTATGTATTAGGGGATTGCGTTTCCATGTCATGTGCATCTCTCCAATCAATTCCCTTTATTTATTCATATTTCAATAAACCTATTTATTGTTCAGTTTATTTGAAAACTTTCGTTGTTTATTGAAAACTATTAATAATCAAATAATTTATTATAAAATAGTTTCCAATGAATAAATCTTAGTTTTTAGAGTACGGCACGCTTCTAATAAATATTCTTGGGTTTAATAGCAATATTTTTATTCAGTTTACAGCGTTTAAGTGTCTTAAGAATAAGTAATTTATGTATTATTCTTTATTTTAAAATCATTTAAAAAAAGAAAAAGAAAAACACGCTTTTATAGCAAACCTAACCAAAATGCTAAGTGTGGTGAACAATTTGCAGCAGTCAGACCTTTTACGTTTTTGAGTGGGCAAATTTTTACTTTAAAAATCCTATCTTACACAAAATGTAATGATCTACAACTTTTAGTATATAACGTTTTTTGATTAAATAAGCCATATCTGCGTTACAGGTCCTTAGTCATTACCAAAACTAACTTTTTAAAGTTGGCAAAATCCTTCGATCTTGGAGAATCTATTGCGGCTAAACGGCTATTCCGTTTAAGGGAAGTCTTTCGACGCACAATTTAAAAACCTTTATTTTTGTAAATAAAACATTATTCGATTGATAGCATTTTTCTATATGATTTTTATTTCCAAAATCTAAATAAAGTACCAAAAGTTTGGGTTTTTTGTCCCCCCCTCCCCCAAACATTTTCCTTTCATCAAATTTAGTTTCATTTTTGATATTTTATTCTCAGGACCAATCTGAACAATTTAAAAACGTAAAACCTACAACTTCACCTTTTGCAAGGCAGATCCCTATTTTGGGGGTAATTCAACTAGACTAAGCTAGAGCATTAGAACAAAGTTGTTCAATTTTTGTATTGTCATTGGTCCTTGAAACGTGTGCAAATTTCCAAGTTAATCAGATTGCTGGAAATTGGTGAAAAGTACGATGGAAGATTTCGTTACATACAGGTGAAGTTAATAAAAGCGTATTAATAAATAAGAGTCGGCTACCCAGGTTCCCAATATTTAAAAATGCGAGCTCATAAAAATAATTGTATCATTACTTTGATTATAATAATAAAAATATACACCATAAAATATAAAGAAATTCATAAGTGATTAAAAAAAATGGTACTCAAACTTCATTTGTTATTACTCCCTTGCTACTATTAGATATTTATAATACATGTGTTAAAATGTTTTAAAAAAATACTTTATTTAAGCTTTCTTTAGTGCTCAAATTTCACTTATTATACCGTAAACTGGGACAACTTCGCCATGTGGTGCAACTTTGCCAGTTTTTGAAAAAAATGTGTTCGGTGCTTCGTGAAGTTTCTGACCCATTATATAGAAACTTTAGTGTTTTCGTCAAATAGAGGAGTTATTTTTTGAAAGAAACTCTTATCTTTAATCAGATTCATCCAATGTTTACAGGTTTTATCACTGTTTTTCATTGCTTGTTTTGTAACAGGTGGTTTTGATACCCTTACAAAGTGTCTCGTCCTGCTCATGTATTCAAAAGTAAATAATAACTATTTATTTTGTCTAATACATAATTTAATATTTATTTAAAACAACATGATAATGTTAATTTTACTTTTTCTTTAGGTTCATAATATAACTTAGCTAAGTTAGGAAGGAAGGTCAAGATGAGGCAACTTTGCCAACCTATAGTTTTGTCTTTGTTTTTACATAAATATCTATGTTGCAAATGAGTAGAGCATTTCGTGGGCAAACTCAGCAAATTCTGCGGAGGCGAGGAGTTGTTTGTTTATTTGTTTGGGTTTATAGGCATAAAACCCTAAGGTTATCAATGCCTGCGTAATTTGGATTAATTCTATTTATAATTTGGTCCGGAATGGGTACTGCTGATAGAGGCGCGCCCCAAGGAGAGACGGGTCGCACCCGCCGAGAAGAAAAACGCCACGGCTTGCTTATCTGTATATATATATATATATATATATACACATTTTTTTTTAAATATACAAAGCTCATTTGTGGAATGTAGATAAAAACCATTTACATTTATTCTATATGGAAAAGTCCACATCCCCACGAGGTTTGGAGCAAAACTAGCCCAAGCAGCCGTGTCGCATTCCCCGCCAAGCGGGACCGATCCGGGAGGCGAGGAGTTTGATCGTCAACTTGATCGTCAACAGTGTTGACTAGAATTTCATATTAGTTCAAACAATCCTTTTCTTTGTCGCTGTCTCTATTTTTAATTTTTTTTTTTTTTTTTTTTTGATACTTGGTAAAGTTGCCCTATTGTAGGGTAACTGCCAATGCTATTTTTCTGAATTTTTTTTTAAATTTAATTTAATGATCAAACTGTAATTATTGCATATATTTTAAATCAAAAGATCTATACTCATAATTATACTGGGTTTGAAACAGATTTAAACGCTATTAGTTGAAGTAAAAGTTGTAATGAAAAATTAAACCTGTTAAAGTTGCCCCATATTTTTATTAAGTTGGCTTTAATGCTCAATGATTTTTAGTATTACTGATAATAGTATAAACATAAAACTTTTAGTATCATCACTTATTGAAATTGAAAACCAAAAACCCACCTATATCCATGACCTCCTTACTCTGCGCTCCTCCATTCACCTCTTAAATACTAGAACCCAACCCATCAACCTATACACTCCGGCGCATCGAACTGCATCCTTCGAGAAATCCTTTATTATCCGTGCTTCCTCGTTATGGAATTCATTGCCCATCACAATTCGAAAAAGATCCACTCTTACTTCCTTTAAACATCATTTATTCCTTTACCTCCTGGATCTTCAATCTTCCGAGCTAATGTAAAACGTGAATATTTATGTAATATACATTATAATAGTATACATAAGATGTATCATTTTACAAGATGTCACAGTTATCTTGTAACATATAATTTAATTCTTTATCAATTTTTATTATTATTTATTGTTATTATTTATTATAATTAATTATCAAAGCCAGACGATTGTCCTATGTACTGTAATCATATGTTATTCTTAGGGGACAAGTAGTCCCAGAATAAAGTTTATTTTCTTTTTCTTCTTCTTCTTCTATATATCTATATATATATATATATATATATATATATATATATATATATATATAAGTTTATAAGCTAGATCTTCACGTTTAAGACTGTAAAGGTCTTTTGGATTGCTACAAATACAAAATCTTTATTTACAAAATTACATAATTTTTCTGAAATACTATAATGTATAAAATGAATACACATATCCATACATACCTACA
Organism: Euschistus heros; assembly: GCA_003667255.2. Classification (NCBI taxonomy): domain Eukaryota; kingdom Metazoa; phylum Arthropoda; class Insecta; order Hemiptera; family Pentatomidae; genus Euschistus; species Euschistus heros. The sequence continues at coordinate 684,351 of RCWM02000412.1, read as the reverse complement.
ATATCAGTTTTTATAGTATTTTTCTTATATTAGCAAATAAACGAAAATCTAACCTTTTAAATTATCATGCACACACTAATTAATAACAACACATGTTTTTTTTTTTATAACTCAAAGCCTTGTGCCTTTAAACATCATTACATATATATATTTTTTTCTTTTAAATTTGTATATTTTATTTCTTCATTTAGGCATAACGTTGTGCTACTCTTTTTCTTATTCTCCAATTACCGAGATGGTTTTACGATCTCCGAGGGTATATTTAGGGCATCTGATTTCAATGGAAATTTGTTTCGAAACTAAGCTGTTTTGAGAAAAAAAATATTTAGAGATGTTATTTCTGTTGTCCCCCCTCCACTTCCCCAGGATTATACCGAGAGATGGAGTGAGGACAAAGCAAGATTGAACATCGAATATCTTGTTTATTTTCCAACAGCGGACTTCATCGGGAAGTTCAATACCCAATCCGGAATTACCTTTACTTTCCGAGCTGCTTTTGATTAAGAAATGTTTCTTTCCGATATCGACGTATAGTCTTATTAACGATTTTAAATAAATATGTACGGGGAAAAAATTAGACAAAAGTGATATGTTATAACTGTTTTGAGACATAATTTATACACTTATAGGCAGAATGAAATATCGAATGGAAAATGATTGCCTGAGAAATGAATTATTATGATGGTAGTTAAGCTTGGAAGTGGGTAGGGTAAGCCGCTGGCCAGATAAGTGATTCATGGCATTCAGTGGCAATGTGATTTAGGAGGGGTTCAATGTGTTCGGGAACCTGGCGGTCAAACAAATGCTTCCTTTGCATCTTTTTCAGCTTACTTCATGCTCAGTTTATCTAATAGTCCTTGGCAAAAATCTAAGGATTTCCTCTCAATGTAAAATAAAAAAAAAAAAAAAAAATGGATATCAGTTTATTTTGTAATTGTAGTATAACTTTTTTTGATTTGATAAAAGTATTGGGTAAATGTAAAGGATCGTTTTCAATAATAAGGCAAAAAAAATTTAAAAAATTGAAAATTGAAGATAAAATATCTGAAATAATTATTTTTGTTATTCATTTGTAATATAAAAATTTCTGAGGGACGATTTCTTCAAAAAAACACATGCATATATAATAAATAAATAAAAGAAATGTTTTTGCTGAGTATTAAACATTTTTATTATTATTTTAAAGAAATTATGATAATATATATATATATATATATAATTTTTTATATCTATTTATTGAAATTTAAAACTTTACCTAAAAACATATATCCAGTACATGTAATATGTAATGACAAAAAATAATAAAATGACAATTGCTTGTGTAGCCACTACCCTGCCCATTGGTAGCACTTCAATAAAAGTTCTAGTTAAGAAGGTCCCGAGGTCATCATCTTTTCAGACGCCTCGTAGGGTTGCCAGGAATAGAATAGGAAGCAAGTTGAGAGACTAGTGGATTTGAATGGTTATGGAGTTTACTATGAAAGGATAGGTATCTCGTTTGGGCTAAATCAGCAACATATAGAACATTGAGGTTTTTGTGAATAAGTTAATTCCTGACAAAGTAGGGAGCATTAAGGATTTTTCGAGGGTTTTTGGATTGCAAGGATTGGATAAGAGATGAATTAGTTTGGTGGAGCACCAAAGCTCAACTCCGTATGTCCAAATAGGTCTGATAAATGTGATGTAAATGTGTCTTTTGTAGAAAATCGGAAGTTTTGAACGTTTGTCATGTTAATTTTCAAGAAGTTGAAAACGACGACCAGTTTCTGACGTTTTAGTCTCGTATGTGGATTCCAAGTTAAAGGTTTGTTCAGTTGGAGCCCTAGTTAGCGGATCTGTTCAATAGGGATCAGTGAAATTTATGTATTTGAAAACAAAATTAATATCTTATAGAACCTAGATAAAATAATCTATCCTTTCCAAGCTTCCTAGTTGTTAATGACTATTTATTTTTTAATATTTTGAATCATTCGTCAAACACGTTTTATCGTCTCTAGTAAGAAAAGCTCATTTAAATAAATTAAGAAATCATTTGAAATAAATGATTTTTAGAAGAATGAACTTTTTGCCGTATAAAATGTAATACGTGAACATGATTGAATGATCGGTTTTTGATATAAAGGTAGAATAGAAAATACATGATAGAGTTTTAATATATAATATTCTTATTCAATTGGTATATGAAATTTCTGCGGGAAAATTTCACAATAGACAAAAAGAATACAGCTCTTAGAAAATAAAAATAAAGTATTAGGAAGAAAATGACCATTATTAAACTAATTCCTGAATACTTAGGTACTTATATTTTATGCTAATCTCAAAGTCGACAAAGATCGATCTTCTACCTTGTGCTTTCCTCTTCCTTCGGCCATTTACTTCCTTCATCGCTTAACTACCGAAATGACATCTTCTTTCCCGGACCTATCTTAACCACTATAAGATATAAGCTACCATCTAAGCTTTTATCTCATTTCTAGAAATTGTTATCCTTCGCTAAATTTCTTTGATGGTATTCGTGGTACCTGCTAACCAGCTTACCTACTCGTATAAAGGACAAAATACATAGAACCCAGGCTATACACTAATTGGGTGTCCTGCTTATCCTCTTAATGCTCTTAAATTTTATTGTATGATAATTATTACCATTATTTGTTAATACTGGTATTAATTAAATACACTGTAATGTATATAGCTATAAATTTAAACACACACAAACAATACTGTTATTGATTAGATATTTTATAATACTAAATTTCTTTTTACTAAAATAAATTATTTAATAATATAATACCGATTATAGAATATAGTTTATGATTTATTCATATCTCATAGACGAGTTGATACTGTGACCTGCGGAATACTTTTTATTTTGGTTCGTATATTTGAAGTGACTATATATCTGTCGTCGCCAGGCTCGGTAAAAATACGATACTACCTCCCACTGAGTCAAAAATATTTCTTTGCTATTCTCAGTCACTAAAAGCTCTTCCAGTTGTGGCAAAGATTGTTATTTTCAAACAAATAACATGAAAACATGCTCGCACTGGAATGAAAATTATTTAGATGTTTATTTATAAATAAATATCGTGTAATGAGCCCGGTTGAATCTTGGATGAACTAATAAATGACTTGATTGTTTAATAAATACAGCTTGTTCAAACCTATCTATCATAACATCAGTGGTGGTGAAATTAAAATTCGAATTCAGTTCGAAAAATCCAATAAAAAAAATATTTCGTATTATATTTCTCGTTCTACTACATAGTTAACCCAACAAACAAACCTCGTCTTTAGCTTCAAAAGTACAAACCCAGACCAGATACCTATCCTTCCATAAGAAGCTCCATAACCACTTAAATCCACTAGTATCCCAACTTGCATCCCACTCCATTCCCGATAATCCTCCGAGGCGTCTGAAGAGAAGATGGCCCAGATTTAGTGTAGATTTAGTGTAGATTTTATTGAAGTGCTACTAGTTCTTCACAAGTTATTTACATGCCATTGTATTCACTATCAACACATTTACTTAATGTAAATGTTTTTGTACAGTTGTAAATATCAATAAAAGTACAAAAAAAAGTACAAAATTTATACTGATTATTATTGCCGAATTTTCTATAAACTCCATTTATTTACTTGATAGGCGCAACTGAGCGATGATATATTTTTTAATCAAAGAGCAATTATTACAGCCCAGTTGTCATAAGTCAGTGTTTCTCTGTCCTTGCCCGCTGTAGGATACCTCCATCAGTTCTTTCGCCAAATTTCTTTCTCGATGTTCTTTTTTTTTTAACGAGTACATTATTTCCTCCTAGAGGGATTAGCATTTCCCAGTTTCTCTTGTTTTTACTAGAAATGATTTCAGTATTTTTTTTCGGTTTCATTTCCTGTCCTCTTCTCTCATAGTCATTACAACTCCTCTCGCATTTATTTTCATCATTCTGATTTTCTAAACTATTCCGAATCACTAGAATACTTATCTTGTGTAAGTTTTTTCTTAGGACTATTTCTTTTGACAAAATCAGGTAAATCACACTGTTCATTTTAAATTATTTCTTCCAGCTGATATGGTTTATTGTTAATGAACTAACTGGTCGTTAATCAGGTTGTTTAAGATATGGAATGAGTTCTTTTATTCTTTCTCTCGTTGTCTTTCTGAAATTCTGATAAATTTTTATTTTACTTCCATTCAATATAAAACTTGATTTTAAGATTTTCTGTTTGATTTTCAGATTCTTAAATTTGACCAATAGTGGTTTGTTATAATTTTCTCTTTTTCCTTAAAGTGTGATACAATCTATTTATCTTATCATTATTTGCACTTTCAGGTTTTCTTTAATTAAATGGATAACATATGTTTCTACTTCCTCCTGGGAGTACCCTTGATTTTCCAAGTTATATGTGATAATGTTTTTTCACGTCCCTAAGATTCATTTATTTTTTTCAGGCGTAACCAACAGTTGTCCTGTGTTATTAAATTTTTGTTCTGTAATTTGCAACCTTTGTTTGGTGTTGCAAAGTGCTGTAGTAAGTTGTTGATTCAGTTTTTTTATACCACCAATTTCATTTTTAGAAACTATTAGGCTACTTATTAATTCATTAATATCAGCTCTAATAATTGCCGCTTGGTGTGGAAAGCAGGTTTTAATCCAGCAATTATAGCAGCTAACTTTGATATTTCCTGTTTCACTTAAAATTATTTCAGCTTTAAATAGCTATTTATTAAACAAGTTTAGTTACCTGAGCGGTAGGTTATATAAATAAGTCTCTGATGACTCACAGATCCTGTCAATACTTGATCGTCTTGTTTAGTCCTATGCGACTTTTTACAGTCATTTATAAATAATATTTCTTTTTGATTATCACTCTGCAATTTTTCACATAGATATACTGCAATTTTGCAATATAATGGGAACCCTACACTATCACAACCTCTTACCAATATGGCTAGTAACAGAATAGTATGCAAACATTCTGAAAAAAAATAAAATAAAATAAAAAAGAAGTGGCGTTTTTTAAGATTTTCTTTCTTCTGTTTTTGAGCATAGTTCATAACTGAAAAGTTGAGTGTAAAGTTAACAGCCTTAGACCGATACCAATGAAACGTACAGGTCCATTTGTTTCCAAGATATCTGTTTGAATGTAATAGAAATAGAATTTACGACAGGAAAGTTGAAATCACGAATTTTTTGAGTTTTTGATTTTTAATAACTCAAAAAGTAATAGCTCTGAAAATTTAATTATTTTGTATTTTCAATTTACGAGGTAAGGACTAAAATTTATAAAGACCTTAGGGACCATGGTTTAATTTTTTTTTTTTTTTTTTTATTAGTTGTTTTTATATGGAATGACCTCTTATCTCTCTTTGCTGTGTGTAGTTAAAACATTAAAAAAAAAAAAAAAAAAAAATACAAAATCATAGAAATCAAGTTAAGTAAAAAGGTTATTTGTATTGTTTTTTACAAGTTACTAAAAGATCTCACCTCTCGGAGAGGATAAATAGTTGAATTTATGTGTGCTTTACGGGGAAATCCTTACGAGCCATATAATGTTAAAATGTCCCAATATAAATAAATTCATTAGTATATAAATATTTTACATTAGTACATAAAAAGATGTTAAAAAATAAAATAAAATAAAGGAGATCGATGCAATTTTTTTTTTTTTTTAATAAAAATTTATTGAAATTTACAAATGTACAAAATTTATACATCAAGTAAATGTGCTGTTGACTATTACAATAACGTGACAAAACATGAAAAGTACTACCCATCAGTAGCACTTTAATAAAAATTCTACACTAGGTCTCTGGGCCATCTTCTTTTCAGACGCCTCGGAGGATTATCAGGAATAGTGTGGGAAGCAAGTTGAGAAATTAGGGGATTTGAGTGGTTCGTTGCAATTTAAAATTATATATTATAAATTGATTGTTTTGCATGGATAAAGTCGCTATTTTTACTAATCCACCATTATTAGGGCCTATTTCATTGATTAAATGACAATCGGGGTTTATGAAAATGATAATTTTTAATTAGCTGGCATTGAAAATTTGAGAGAAAACTTTGTAAGTACTATTTTACTAATAGCCATGTTATAGGTTATGTTATTAAACACTGTTTTTTCCTCCCGATTTTCCTTGGTTTTTAGACGTTACTTTATTGGGTGATGTTATTTCGTGTTGATTTCACCGTCCATTTCCTCCCCCTCTCTGAATGCGTACATCCGGGTACATTTCAGCTTTTACCCCGAGTTGGTAGTTGACTGTTACATATATTCTATATGTACGATCTCTATATTTGGTTATTTACAACAATTTAAGAGCTTAAACAGGAAAGGAGGAAATATATTTTTGCTCACAGCATGAATTGTGTTTTATGTTTTATAATTGTGTCTTTTTCCAACTAATGTACCAGCTACTATGCTTGCATTTTTTTCCCGCTTTTACTATATGTTTTTAAATCTTAAATTATGAATCGTTCTGACACAAATCGGACTTAGACACAAGTGATACAGCTGAGAAAACAGCGTTGGGATTACATAACGCCTGACTTGCCCATTCCAAAAGTTGAGGAACAAGTTCGGTTCAGATTTTCCCTAGAATGATAGAGAGTATTGGATATATAGTATGATTTATTATTAAATAAAACAATATTTATCTTTGAAAAAATAAATAATTTATAAATAAATATTTACCACAAGCAATGTGATCAGGCATTTTGGATGTGGACATTCTGTCTTCAGACTATTTTGCTTAATATAGTAAGGAATTATACACAACTGCTAACTTTCCTCTCCCTTGGTTCTAAAATCAGCCTTAGAAGAGTTTTCAGCATTATTTTGTAATGTCATAAATCAAAGGTATTTTACAAATAACAATCATTTTTTATTCAATAGTTAAGAACCTGTCCTATATACAGTTCTGAGATAAGCAAGTAATAATATGTTTGGTGTATAAATAGAAAACTAAAAATAGAATCCTAAGTGTGTATGATTCATAGATTTATTTAGAATCTAGCGAATGATCTTTTTAATTCTACTAGTTCATCTCCTGAACTGACTTTAAAATACTGTACGAGCCTAATGAAGAAATAGCTCTGCGATTATTGAAATAATCGTGTTAATATTTTTCTATGTGTGCAAGGCCTTTTAAAATCAAATAGTCACCAGTTATGTGAAACCATAGTAGTTGGTGATAGTTGTTTAACAACGTTCTGAAGTTGACAACTTCTGGATTACCGGAGTAGCCGCTTGCTAGTAATTGAGGCTGACTTTTAATGACTGCTGCAGCATGTGCTCCAACTCACATCTGTCGTTTCCAACAAATTATATTAAATTGTAAACGGAACGGGTTTTTTTTTTTTTTTTTTTTTTTTAAATAGTTAAATAGCGTAATACTTGTAAATGATTATATAGTGTAGTCAGCAGGAGATGCCGCGTTGCAATTATTTAAATTGCTAATTACTAAGCTTTTAAAAACTCAATTAAAGTTCAAAGTATAAATAAATTAGTTGTGTTAAAGCAATAATGATTTAGTCTTAGGTAGTTTAAAGAACTTGTTATGGCACGTTTGGGGGTATTCTTTTTTTTAATTATTTTTTGTCCATAACTCATCGGTGTTATTTATTTCTGTATCTTTCTTATCCATATTAATTCCACATTAACAGAGTTCCCATTTCGCTTCCAATTGATAATATCAGTGAGGCACTTGAGAGAGCAGCACGGAGAACTCCATTAATCTTGATTTATCTTCGGAAAAAAGAGGGGAAGGAAGACTTTTTTCGAAGCAGTTCCATAGCTTAAGGGGGATATACAGGCTAAAAGGTTGGGACCTTGTGTTATAGAAATAGAAAAGTGCCAAGAAAGTATTGCCGTCGGAAATTTAAGAATCCATCCAAGCTCAGAATATCAGCAAGTAACCTGTCGCCGCCTTGAGATCCCGAAAATAAAATCTAACGAAACATAAAAAAGTTAAATGAAGTCGAGTTTTCACATTGTCAATATTAAAAGATTTTTTATAAATTCAACATATTCGTGAAGCATTAGCACCATAAGTAAGTTATTTATAAATATATATAATATCAAAATTTCTAGGAAAATATATTTTTTGTATTGAGAAATTCTCAATTTTTTTGGGTATTCGATTATGTAAAATGTACTATTGTTGATAATGTATTTTTTTCCCCCTTTAGTTCTCTAGTGGTAGCTTTATAAAATTCCCCCTGAAAATAATTTGAATAGAGAAAGGTCCTGATGAGGTGAATCGTTGAACGGTTTGCTGAGCTGCCCAGCTTTGTTTCCTGGCCAAGCTATTATGAAAACCTCGGGGCAAGAAATGGGATCAGGCATTTCATTTATACCGGAGTCGGCTTTTGTCCAAGTCTAATTTCCCAACGATTCTGGAAATTTTAAAATATACCTGTCAAGAGAAAATTGTTAATTAAAATAATCTGAATTCAAACGGGTACCTATGTTTAATAAAACAAAATGAACTTAAAATTCCTAATAATTTAACATGGACGATACGGGTATTTAATTAAAATTAGAATCTGGGTTTTTCCCGTGGATTATTAGTTAATATTTAGGCATTGCTTTCTGCGATTATTTAAAAGTTGCCAAACAAATTTGTACTGTGTTTTTATTGCTAAAAATTAAAGAATAAAAACGATAGCAGAATGCTAAAATACCTTTGCCGAAACACAAATTGATTATTAACTATTTTTGTTTTATAATTACTTAATACTATTCGGCAATATTGGTCTAGCAAGCATTTTACGACTCTTTCTTCCAAATTACTATTTAAGATTTTAGCTCTGTTGGTCAGTTACTAGCATTGTTATTGGGACGTTGGTGATAGCTTCTCGACTCTTTGGTAGTTAACGAGTGACTCAATTTTTAACAATCTGAAACTTTTTTTTCTGTGATAAAAAAAAAAGATTATTTTTATTATTTATTGGTGCTATGTCCCAATTTGAGACTTGGCCTGCTCCAACATCGATCGCCAGTTTTTCCGAACAAGTGCTGTTGCTTTCCTGCTGTATCCTGGCATCAGTAGCTGGAATCAGTCTAGCTGCACCAATCCAGCCGCACACTCGCTTACTTGACACCTTCTTTGGAATTTCTTCAGGGTTCATCCTTATTACATGACCGGCCCAACGTAGTCTGGCTGGTTTAATGACATGCATAATATCTACATCTTTGAAAAGGTTCTTTAGCTCGTTATTTTGAAAAAAAAATAAACAAATCAAATCCATTATTTGCGTAAAAATCATATGTTTATTATTGTAATTTAATGTAGTGATTGTATTCATTCGGGGGCTTTCATCAACCGAAAGTTAACAAGTTCAGTGTTTTTTTTTTTTTTTTTTTTTTTTATGGTCGTAATGCCCAAAAGTTCCCTTTGGTCTTCTTTTTTTCTAATGATATTTCTCCTACATTAAAATAATTTAACGTAACTTCTGAATCTGGTGCAATGTATCACAACCGTTAGAAGGATTTTTACTTTGTCCAGCCTATACACAGCTTTTAACTCCGCAGCCAGATCCTGGTACCTGGAGATTCTCGTTATAGTTGTCTTCTGGACATAATCATCCACAGATATACCTCTTCAAATATTTTACCAATTCCTTTGTTCAGATCAAGTAACAGGATATCTGTCATATTATGAGCTGCAGTACGGTCAGTTTATAATTATTGATCCCAGTAAAGCCTGTATCCACCAACTGCCAATAGAGTTTTCGGGTTGTATTTATAATACGGCACCTTAGCGTCAATCAGCCGATATTTTTTTAATGGATGGATGATTCCCGTCACATGATTATGCATTAGGTATTCAGTGCAACCCGAAGTGCTAATCCAAGTGCTTCCACTGACTCAAGAATTTGAATAGTCGACATTTTTCAGGAAAATCCTTTACGCATATTCGTCTTCGATATACATTTGTAGGTGGTGCTTGATCCTGCATTTCCATCACACTTTCTTCCGCCTGAGGGCGAAGACAACCGCTTACTAACCTTTTTTTAATTCTATAGATTCCTAAATTTTTTTTTAATTTTTACAGTTACATATTTTGTTATTACATACATATTACAAGCGGTATCTCTAAAGTAAAATAAAATAAAAGAAACCTCTAATTATACAGGATACAATAGTAAATATTAGTAGGGGAAGGTGCTGTACCTAAAGCACAGTTGTACCAGTGGACATTTTTAATTAAGAGAGAGTGGGAGGAGGGAAATTGAAATTGTTAGATTGGTAGTGCTGCAAGCATCTCCCTGCAGTTGCACGTGTGTTTTCAAGTCAGTAAGATCAACAGATTAGTAGAAATAATTATTTTTAAGTTTTGTCTTCCAAATCCTGACCAATCCAACTAGTGATTTTTAATTTTTTAAGACCTACACTTAGAAATTTTCTAGGCAGTAATATTTCATTGGGTTGTCCGATAAATAAATCATAACTTCATACGTTTTCATATCAGTTATCACTTACGGGTTTTGTGAAACAGAGCTTTCCACACAACATGGCGTTCAGTTGTACCTGTGGACACCATTGCCAGCTGAACCTGTGGACAGATAGTTAAAGTGTCCACAGGCACAACAGATTTTCCTTTTTGTTTATTAATTCATTATATCAATTATAAATATTGCGGAAAAGTTTTGTAGGCATTCCGTGTGATATAAAATGCCTAAATTTGGACACCTTATATTAGTTTAACCTCTTTTTTTTTTTAAGAGGAGAAAACTCGCCGCTCACTATTTATAACAAACTATTCAACTAGGGGATATGGTGATTTCACAAATGTTGTCTTGGCTGATTTATCAAGCGATGATTGTATGTGTATTTTTTTTGGATAAATTGATGAATGATTATGAACAAGGTAAAGAAATTGAAGATGATGAAATATAAGTTGGTAGCTATGTTTTAAGTTGTAAAGTATTTTATAATTTTTATCAAAGAAAAAGTAGACTCGTTTACGTTCAATATTTGCTACTTGAAGAAAATTTCACCAAATGATAGAACCCCAAAATGTATTCTTCCGGTCATCGCTTTGTTCTATTTAAAAAAAAAAAAAAATTATTGCTGATGTGTTTTTCTAAATGTCATTTTATCCCTATAAACCTATGAAGAAATATATGTCCATTGGTACAACAACTAGTGTCCACAAGTACAAAGGGGGAAGTTATCTATGGACACTAATCAGTAAGTTACAAAACATTATTTTCTGTAAAAATAGAATTACTTTTCAAAATAAAGAAACCAGGGTTCGATTGCCCCTTAAATTAATTTTCCCCTTAACTTCAATAAATCGATAGAGAATTAAAAAAAAAAAGTACTACCTAAACAAAACTAAGAGTTAATAAATTAATATGAAATATAATTTTCTAAATGGTACATTTAAAACCATAATTATTGAGTTATTTATATTAATCCCAAAACCTTGGGATGATTCAGGAAAGAATTTAAACGCAGTTGTATCATAAGATTTTAGATCAGTTACCTGAGGGTGGTAACAAGAGAACTCCACTCACACCTGGAGATCAGTATCTGCTTTAATTAAATTTCCTCCTTCCTATTACCTGGTTCCGGTTTACTTCTGCAGCGGCTATATTTGTCTTGCTGATGCGGCCTTTTACAGCTGTATTATCATAGCTAATAAGGTCCTTGTTGTTTTAGAATAAATTATAGCCGCTTGACTAATCAAATCGGTAACTTACGGATTCGAGGGCTGAACTGTCTCTAATTCTCAACGCTTTTATCAACCACTCAAAACATGATTTAACTTATATAATCTAAGTGTTTAATACGTAGACTATATAATTCATCCGTATATCAATCTTAGTACAAAACTCTATACTATATTAAAAATAATTCATAATTTTTTTTTTCTTTGAGCAAGCATTACGATCTTCCTTTAAGTTAAAAGTTAAAAATACAATTACACAATATACATTTAGCCTAGGGATACCCTTACCAAATCTGTCTCTTCACTTCTAGGGGGACAAAGCTGATTCAAAGAGATCTTCTTCCTTAAATACATCACCAGTGTAAAAACCAAGTAGAGAAAGCTATTGTCAGGACTACATATTGAATTTTGTGATAAATCTCGAGGCATTGCTTTTTTAATCTACGCGTAGAATCGCTGAGGTTTGTATGACTGGGTAGGGACTGCTTGAGGGGATTCGGATGTTCAGGAAAATTTTGGTGAAATTTTGAAAATTGTTAGTTAAAAAAAAAAAGGGTAACGGTCGGGTTAAGAGGAGGCACCAAACTGGCCTCACCCGCGCTACACCCACCAGTTCGATCCTTACGCTTCACTTCGAGTATACATTTATCGAAAGCTCTTTCCTATAACCTCACATGTAAACAATCACTTCTACAGTTTCAACTTGGATTGTGTTGTTTAGTTTGTTATATTGATATTTAGTCTTCTTCAATCTAAATAAGTGAAACAGAAGTTAACAAATTGAGTTTCATAAAGGATTAAGTGTTTTATCAATTCATGTTTTCTTATTCCCTCTTATCTAATGTGTATGGATTTGGTGTTTTATATATTTTTATTTGTTGTGTCAGTTTAAGTGATAAAATTTCAGTATGCATATTTTGTGAATGCATTCTTTGTCATCCATAATACTTATTACCCTAAAGTGGGACAGATTGTATAATTATTTCAATAAAACATATCAATCTAAAAATAAATGTGAGAAAGTATATCATAGGTTTCATATTTTCTTATTTCCACTTCCCTTAAGAAAATATAGCAGAAATTAACATCATAACTTTCAATAAGGATTCTGTCTTATATTACATCCCTCATAACATGGAGAATGGACAATGTGAAAATAATCACAGATTAAGAGGTAAATGACATTATATAATTGTAAAACCATTGGTGTAATGTTATAGATTAATGTATTTTTAAACATTTTTAGAAGTCTGGTGATGGAGCATTGTCTCCGAAACATGTAGCTGCAGATGTTAAATAAATAGGAGTTATGTGAAATAAATACTTAAGGATTCTGTCTTTTAAATATTTATAATTTGTTATTTACACTTCCCTCACATCACAAAGTTTATCAGGAATTAACATTACTGGTGGTTTAGCATTATATTAATTTTCATTTAATATAAAATTAATTCAAAATTGATTTAGTGTCTTATATTTTGACATTTTCTTATTTCTCATTTTAATATCATAAGGTAAACAGAAGTTAATATTACTTTGAACAGGGATTTAAAGTTTCTCCGTAATAAATGAGAATAACCTTTCCCCCTCGAAAAGTAGCGACTAAAACACCGAAATAAATCGGAAGAAGGTAAGAATCGATAAGAGAGGTATTCTCGGCGGGCGTAGGAGCTGCCTCCTCTTAACCCGACCGTTACCAAAAAAAGTGTTAAAAAAATAAAGATTTAATTATAATTATAATAAAAAATACTGATAAAACTTTTGAAAACTTAGAGACAATGCTTAGGAAAATAAGGTTAAGTTTTCTTAAGCACATATTAGGAATTGAAAAACCTTTTGATAAATTTTTGAAATATAAAAGTCTGACATATAATTATAAGACAAGATATGAAGAAATTTAGAGAGAAAAAAACTTCTTTTTTTTTTTAACTGATACTTGAACACGAGAATACTAATATTATTTTTTACATTGACCAGCTATCTTGATTTAAGAAAATAATGTCATCTTTAAGATTAATTTTACTTGGAATATAGAAACAAGCAGTAATGGGTTCTAGATACCTACCTTAGGTGACTAGAACATCGATGTATGAGGATGTGGTGGATGAGGATGGGAGTGAGGTTTCTAAATATGTTATGGAGGTGAGAGTGAACTGATGAAAGTGAGATTAAGAATTTGATTATTATTATTTTATTAAATCATTTGAGTTGTATATGAACTTAAAACATAACCCAATTTAAAAAAAAAAAAGAAAAAGTCTGAAACATTTTAAGAAAAAAATCTGCATGGAAACATGAATAGGCCTTAATATTATCTGTAGGACCATATTTTCTTTATTTGTAAATATAAAAATTAGTGTTAGGTTTATTTGTTTAATTTTTATAATTATTTTATAATACATTGTTAGGTACAGTATGATGAAAAATCATTAGTAATATACTATTGTATTTCAACTGCAGATTTTTAAAGAATTATTTTAGTAGAAAAAAAATTATAACTAAAACGTGTTATAATGTTATAAATATAGTTTTCAAAGTAATAACACAAAAAAAAACAAAAAACTATCAAATAAAAACCTTTCTCAAAGGTTTTATCAAAAACTGATTATTTCGTCCCTAATTTTGATTTGAAGGATCTTCAGACTGATTTGAAATAGCTTCTAAATAGTTAAGTTGATGAATAAATGTAAAAATAGATTGTTAGTAAATTAATAAATTAATTAATTTTTATTTTATTTTATAATTTATCACAGTGAGATTTTCTTTGTTTCCATTTTAAGAAAAATTCCAGTATTATTGTTTTGGAGGATTAAGAGAAATGTAGTTTATTATTGTATCACTATGAGTAAAAGTAAACTTATTGAAATGTCAAAGAAAGTGATTATTTTACCAAAATAATAACAAAATATGAATTCATACTTAAATAGCAACATTGTTCTATCTATCTATCTATATATATATATATATATATATATATATATATATATATATATATATATATATATATATAAATCAATGTTTGTGTGTGTGTATTTCATAGGCTTTGAAACGGTAAGAGATAATGCTCCATGTGAGGCGGCCTTTTTTTCTTCATATACAGGGGAAGATTACAGGCCTATTTATCGATTGGATGCATAGGTGACAAATTATGGACCAAATTGTAAAAATCTTAAATTAATAAAAATCTCTTCAACAAGTCAGTGTATTTCTAATCATGTTTAATGACATATCAGTCATTCCTATGTTGTTAATTGTGAAAGAAAGAGAAACCAGATTATTAAAAATAAGAACGAGAGACCACATGATTATAATGAGAAATAAATCTGATTTATTTGTATACGCACAGATGAAAAATCGAAAAATATTGTATACCTATCAGTACTTCAATAAAACGAATACAAGTAAAAAATTTAATTCTTTGAAAAATTTTTCAAATCAAATAAAATAAATTAAATAATTACACAAAATACATCAAACAATGCTACAATAATTGTTGTACAGAGTTTTTAAATTTTGCTAACGCCGGGTATAGCTATATAAGATAAAACCGGGTATAAGATAACAATGAACAGAGAATCATTGCTTGAAATGATATGGTAACTGAGGGTTCCTTCAGCCCTAGAGATTCTAATGGAAATATTTTTTTTTCATTTTTTGTGACACCCTTAAAAAATAATTTATTTAGGATCATCCAATTATTCCTAATATTAGTCAGAAATTCTGATAAATATTTAAACAAATTTTAGTAATAAGAAAAACAAACGATCTAGAAGAAACTTAATAAAGCCGTTAAATAACAGCCAATAAAGATAAAAAGAATGTTGGGTGAACTATTGAGCAGCATTTATTTATATTTTAGGTGAATTTTCCTAATTGGTATTTACAGTAATTATTTATTCGAGTCGGTATTAAAACATAACCAATTTTTACTATTGTAGATTGTTTAATTTGGTAAAGAATTTACATTTTAGTAGTAGAACCTTTTTCTTTTTATCTGCTACCCTTCACTATTAGAAGCTCGTCTGAAAAATTTCATTATTTGAGGCCAAATCCCTTGGCTCATCACGTCACATCAGACGAACGGGTATTTTCCTTGTCTTTAGCTCCTCTCTTCTCCTGCCTACAGGCCAAGGAATGTTGAATTAAACTCAGATTACTTTTTCTTTTTCAGAACAGCTAAGCTCTGTAATGAAATCCCACTCGAATCCAAAGGAAGGGATTGGTATACAGGAAGCATTTTAAAACTTTACGCCCAAATAATCTTAATACTTTTACTCTATTTTTAAAAATTCTCTCTTATATATCCCTTCAACTGAAAAAGAAAAATATTCTTCTAATAAACTAAGTTTAATCTTACTAAAATATCTTAATCTTTCTCAGAAGAACGTAATTATTCTATATCTTCAGAATGCAACTTTGAACTGAATATCTCCGTCTATCCCCTCGGGTAGTGCCAAATCTTCAGGCAACTTAACAACTATATATTTTTAGTACATTTTTCTTCATTCATTATAACAAAACTGACCGACCTCTGTTACCAACATTTTCAGCAATTAAGCAAAATTCCGATCAAATTAAGTAGTTTTGTAGTTACTAACGATTCTTGTACATGTGTTACCATTGGCCAGAAAGAATCCTTTGCAAATCATTGAAATTCACAAGTATTCATTACGTAAGAAATCCAAATGTAGTGTGAAATAACTTGTCCTCCAAACTTTTTTCAGTAATTTAGGTAAGGATTAAGCATCGATATACAGTCGTTTCTCCTTTAACTGAGTCTCGACCAACCGAACTTTCTATCTTCCTTTTTTTTTTTTAATTACCTAAGTAGACAATTGGCAATGTTTGTGCGAGCGTTGGGTGGAGGCAGATAGAATGTCAGTTCTTCTAATAAAGGAAAATAAGTAATTTTTGTCTTACTATAAACTTTTTATTTAATTTATGTAATTATGTTACTCTTTTATATTATTAATGCATACATAACTAATAAGTGTTATTTTGTTATTAAGTAGATGTTTGAATTATGTTGATTTTTCTACTTTATTTTTTCTTACGTATTTCCCTTACTTTTGGTCTTGATTAACCGAGGATTTTGAGTTGTCCCAACCGCAACGGTAAAACGAGTCCCTAGTGTACAATAATTACAAAATTAGGTATATAATTTTACATTACTCTACACTTTCTCTGCCATTAGATAATTGGCCGCTACATCGAAGTAATCTTTTCAAGAACATATTTAGGAGTTTATATCACGATAACAAGGGAACGCTTGAGATCGACATAAAATAAGAGATAAGGAAAGGAAGAAAGCTGATTGGCATGATGAACTCTGTACTGTGGAGCCCAAATGTTTTACTAGAAACCAAAAAGAGGATTTTTGACTCCTTTTTAATAGTAAGTGAATTTCATAAATACTTGGCAGAAAAAAACGATAAAAATTTCTTTAAAGTGCTCATCGGGTAGAACAAAGATGATATTGATATTTTACAGGAGAAGCTAGAAAATGGAATTAATACTTTTAATCAACATCAGATACTGAAAATCTGGCTTGCCTTCCCATAAGTGGGGGACAGGCTAAGTATGGAGTTTTTCTGGGATGTCTATATAGTGTGATTGTGCTTTTTAATTTATTTAAATTTTTATTTATTTACTTATGATTTATTTTTTACATTATGCAATGTAATATTTATCATTATTATTTTTTTAATTTTATTTATGTTTATTTTTGGCTCCTTTAAAATTACTATTATTTACATTAATATTTTACTATATAATTAATATTTAGTTATTATTTATTTATTTTTTTAGAGAATTTTTTTCTTCTAATTTAATAGTACATATTGTATGAATGAATTCTTTGTCATCATTATAACTAATTGCCCTTTAAGAGGCAGATTGTCATATTTATTCAATAAAACATAAAGATTCCTAATAAAAAAAGATACTGAAAATATTATCTATAAGTATCTCTTATACCAATATTGAAAATATAATAATTAGTATACATTATGATAATAATAATAATAAAGCTTTATTTGCATCGTATTTATGACAAAAGCCTCTCCCTTATGAGGTAAAATGGAGTTCAACACCAAAATAATTTTACAGAATAGAAACTGAGTTGTAAAAATATAATATACCATATTATTTGTAAACCACAAAAACAAAAACAAAACTACAAACACAAAACAAAACTTTCATTTTTACGGATTATTTACAATTTTGCACCAACAGTCTCTGTCCCTGGCCACTTTCGTCCAGTTGGTTCCCACTCTTCGGGTAATTCCATCCCTCCACCTCATGTACTGCGTTCCCCTGCTTCTCACTTGGCCGATCGGTGTCCACTCGGTGCTGCTTTTCGTCCTTGACTCTCGCTAGGTGTCCAGCCCACCTCCATTTCAGTTTTTGGGCTTCCTTGCTGAGACTTTTAACTTTTACACGAGTTAGGATATCTCGGTTCTTAATCTTCTCACTTTTTCGGATTATTCCTTTAAAGTTTCATTTGGATGTTTTCTAGTTTCGCCTGTTCCTTTTTTCTTATTGCCCAAGTCTGAGCGCCATACAGGATTGAGGGGTAAATACAACACTGTAGGACTTTTGCTTTTATTTCTATAGTGAAATTACCCTTAAAGATTTTTTTTAAGGGCCAGTATTTATGCCATCCTATTTTTATCCTTCTGTCCAATTCTTTGCTATATTTTTTTTTCTAAAGAAATTTTCTGTCCTAGATATATGAATTGATATGAGTATTCTGTTACATATTCTCCTATTGTTATATGTTGTTCTCCTGTATTTATATTTGTATTTGTTCTACTGTATTTGTATTCCTGTATTTGTATTTGAATTACTTTCGATTTTTGGTAATTTATTTGTAAACTATATTTTTTACTCTTATCAATCAGATCATTGATCATTTTAAACAAATCAGTTTTTCTAGGAGCTAATAAACAAATGTCGTCTGCAAACCTTAAATTATTTAAACACCTGCTATTGAATGCCTCTTCCTTCCCATTCAAATTCCTTAAAGAGTTTATTAAGAGTATACATTATAATATACACCAAAGTATAAGAGGCTAAATTGACCTATTTTTGTTGTGTAGATGTGTCTACTACTGAGCTAATATACATATATCAATTTTATTATATTTTAATAATTTAAGATAATATCAAGAATTATTAAAGTAAATTTATATTTTCTTTTTTAGATGGCTTGAGATCTTACAGCCTCCATTATCATGACTTCCCGCCAATTTCACTTGCTGCAGGTACTTCTGCTGCTGAGGACTGCGACTGCTAACGTCATCCAAGGTAGGACAGATCGATTTTCATTTCTATAAGGTACAAGTAACTGTACTGGTGAAGTCGGTGTTCTCGCTGAAGCACTGGTGCTAATATAGCTCAAGAGATATGAGCTTCTCGGCTCGCTTTGATATTGAAATTCATAATTGACTTGAGAAGGGTTTAGGACATTCTCTAAGAAGCCGCAGACTATTCTCTATTTGAAGCCTTGGCCCCTTCTTATCTTACATAACGTAGTAGAACCTTCAATAATTGCCAAGTTAAATTTACAGTTTTCTATAATCCTTAGTATCTACCAAAGATTTTTAGGGTTAATAGTTTTTATTAATTTGAATATGTTTTCTTCCCCATATTGTTTAACCAGGACAAATGAAAGAAAGCGGATTAAAAAAATAATTAAACAATTTTAAATTTACGAATAATTGAATTCCTCGCGCATCTAAAATCCTTCGAAAAATCATTAATGCTCCTTACGATGTCACAAATTAACTGAACCGCAATGACCTTAATATCCTATATGTCGCTGATTCAGCACGAACCTGATACCTTTCCTTCTATAATAAACTTACTAATCATCTAAATCCACTTCTTGCCTTCTTCTCATTCCATTCCTGGCAATCCTCCGAGGCGTAAAAAATCTTCTCCTGTTGATATAATTCGTTCGACTACAATCAGTGGGTTGTTCCTCTACATGTTTTGATCAGGTCATAATTTTGCATTGTATACGGAATCTTTACTAGATGCAGTTTTGTAATACACTAGTAAATTATTGTGAGTAAAAGAATTTAAAAAAAAAATTACAAAATTCAAAAGGTTCATACCCCCGTCTTGAGGTTCATTACATGTTAGATTTGATGCCGTATAGTGTATTATGTGATTTTGAATGAATTCTTGAGGTATATGTCACATCTAATGCAAATCTATAATAGCCATATTACATAATTATAAAATTAATAAATGTATACTTGCCAAGTATTTTTTTTTTTTTTTTTTTTTTTTTTTATTTTACTTATTTTATTTAATGTTCCTAAAACGTTTCATATAGCTTGGTTAAATAATACGGGAATTGTCGATATTCAGGTAGGAATGTAAGGTTAAAAAGCAATGAATTTGAGCGAATATGGGGCTTGGGAACTATTCATGTATGAGCCACACAAATGACACTAAAATTATGCCCGATTCTTCCGATACCTACCGTAACATTGTTAAATATCTGACGGAAACTAAAGCTAATTTCCATACCTACTAACTCAAGGAAGAGAGATCGCTTAGAGTGGTCGTAAGAAACCTCCATCCTACAACTCTTGTTGATATAATCTAGGAAGAATTATTGACCATGGGCTTCAAAGTAAGACAAGTCACCAATGTGCAAAAAGACAGCCGGGAACACCCAGGACAAGGCGGTAAAATATCATTGCCATTTTTCTTCGTTGACTTGGAACCAGCACCAGGAGTTGAAAAGATTTATGATGTCATTTCAATCTACTATACCAGAGTTCAGATTGAGAAACCATACCGCAAACGTGACATTGTACAATGTCATAACTGCCAAGCATACGGTCAGACAAAAACCTACTGCCATCATTTACCTAGATGTGTGAAATGTGGGCAGATGCACAAATCTAAAGAGTGCACAAAAACACGAGAGGTACCTGCAGTATGTGCCCCATGCCAGCAAGGGCACCCAGCCAATTACAAAGGGTGTCAAACGTACAAAAACCTACGTAATAGATTCCAAAAAAATCAGAGAATGATCGAAGAAGTTCGACCAACGACAGGAAGACAGCCCTCCAAAATAGCCAACTCATCAGTCTCTTTCGCCCAAATGCTAGGAAGAAGTGGATGTCAAAATGAAAATGGGGCCATGCCGCCTCCTTCTCAACAACCTCAATTTCACGATTCTCACTCCCAGCAACCTCTACCTCAATCGCAATATCAACAAACCATTCAACATACTCCATTGCCATTAAACCAACCTTATCCACATGCCCTTCATCAGATCTCCCATATTCCTCCTCCCACAATCACCACAGATCTCACATCATTATTCAACTCCTTCTTATCAAAACTCTCATCACTCCACTGATATCACTCCTTTCAAATGTTATCCCTCTTCTTCCCCCTCTCCAAAAAAACCCTTAAATGCCCTACACGAAACTCTTATCCATTCTCCTTTGGAATGCGAATGGTATTCGTAACCACACCGACGAATTAACATCCTTGCTGCATGAGAAAGAAATCGATGTAGCTTTAATTACAGGAACTAGACTGACCAGTAAACAATGCTTCAATATATCACAATACCAAACTTACCGAACAGGCCACCCTGACGGTAGAGCCCATGCCGGAACTGCTGTCATCATTCACCATTCCCTTTCTCACCACGTATTCCCTTTACCAGCAATTGAATTCCTACAACCCACAGCAGTTGTTATGAAAACCTTCTCGTTTCCCTTCACGATTGTAGCGGCCTATTGCCCCCCAAATAAACCAATTTCCACATCCCAGTTCCACTCATTTTTTAATTCCTTAGGTCAACGCTTTCTCCTAGGTGCTGACTTCAATGCTAAGCATCAGCAATGGGGTTCAAGGACCACCAACTCCCGTGGGCGAGCATTGCAGTCTGCACTTAATTCCCGAAGGTCCTTTATTTCTCCCGGCACTCCTACCTATTGGCCCACAGATCCTAACTGAAATCCTGATCTTCTTGACTTCTTCATTCATTCAGGCTTAGGACCTCTTCATTACTCCATAGAACGTCTGGATGAACTTTCCTCCGATCACAGTCCTCTAATTCTAACCCTTTCCGTCACTCCAATCCCAAAACCTCCTCCCCCTCATTTATGAGAGGGCCAGTAGACTGGAACCTTTTCTGACAAATAGTAGCCGACACTATAGACCTCAGAGTATCCTTAAAAACCTCCCAGGACCTTGACAATGCTGCTAATTCCTTCATAACCACGATCCAGCAAGCAGCCTGGGCTGCATCCTCACCTCGTTCCCCTCCCAAAGTTCGAAAGAAAAATCTATTCGAAAATACCCCAAGATCTACTGGACCTTATCCAATCTAAACGCCATGCCAGAGCTATTTGGCAAAGAACCAGGCATCCAGATGATCGGAAATCCTATAATTTCCTTAACAAACTCCTTAAACAAAATATGGTTGCCTTTAGATCCAGATCCTATAATTCCTATCTTTCTTCACTCTCTTCTTCAGATAACTCCCTTTGGACCACCACTAAAAAAGTCCTAAAATATCAACCCACCACCCATCCCCCCTGGCGTGAAGATGGTTCATAGGCGGCTTCTGATGAGGACAGATCCGAAAAATTTGCCCAGCACCTCTCTAGCATATTTGTTCCTCATCCTGATTCTAATCCCACCCGCACAACAACGGTCCATGAATTCCTTGATTCACCGATTTCTTTCTCTTTACCTCCTAAGGCAATTAACCCCTCTAAGGTCAAATTCCTTTTAAGAAAATTAAAATCCCGTAAATCCCCCGGATATGATCTCCTTACCTCACAGATCCTCAGGCAACTTCCCCATAAAGCAGTCATATTTCTTACCTACCTGTATAATTTCATTCTCCGAACAACCTATTTCCCTTTACAATGGAAACATTCCATCATTATCCTTTTCCAGAAACCGGGCAAACCTTCCAACAATCCATCATCTTACAGCATGATCAGCCTTCTTCCAATCCTTTCAAAAATTTTTGAAAAACTCCTTCTCAAGCGCATTCTACCCATCCTTGAATCCCAAAATATTCCCTCACACCAGTTTGGATTCCGTTCTAAGCATTCCACGGTCCAACAAGGTCTTAGAGTTGTAGACCATATATCCTCTGCACTTGAAAGCAAAGAATACTGCTCCGGCGCATTTCTGGACATAGCGCAAGCTTTTGACCGGGTATGGCATGCCGGTTTGCTTTTCAAACTCAAAACCTTTTTACCTCAATCACTTTTCCTAGTCCTTCGATCTTACCTCACTAACCGTTCCTTTCGAGTTCGCTGCGGAATGGAATACTCTCACTGCTATCCAATTGAGGCAGGTGTTCCACAAGGTAGCGTTCTTGGTCCAGTCCTATATATCCTCTACGCTGCAGATATCCCTACTACTCCTGACACTTTCCTAGCAACATTTGCCGATGACACTGCGATCCTTTCATCCCATCCAGATCCCTTAATAGCTTCCTATAATCTCCAAACCCACTTATCACTGATTAAAGACTGGTGTAACAGCTGGAGGATCAAAGTTAATGAATCGAAATGTACCCACGTAACTTTTACCCTCCGTCGCACACCCCCTGCCCTCCTGTTTATATCAATAATATTCCATTATCTATATCTGACACAGTACGGTATCTTGGCTTCCACTTAGACAAGTGACTTACTTAATCCCAACCCTCTGGCTCATTTATTATCCAATTCAACACATCCTTATAACCCACCTCGCAGATTAAAAAGGCAATGGCCCCGAGACCTATTGTAAATATCTAATATTGGAGTTCTGGCAATGGCCAGCTTCTCCACTCAAGTCCTGTGTGACTGTAACATAGCGCTCTCCCTCAGCCTCCACTGGATTTTACTAGTGACGCAGCTGATAGAACGGCGCTGGGAACTCTCTGTTCCCGGCTTCCCCTCCTCAAGGGGGGGCGAACTTGGATCGGGGTGTTCCCTAGAATGTTTGTGAATTTGTATATAGACTAAGAATATAGTTATGATTGTTTCTTTTCTTCTTAATTTTTATTTTATTTTTTATTTATTGGTTACAAAAACCATCACCTATTTTATATTATCATTTATTTTATTCTATTTTTATATCTTGCTTATTTTATTTTATTTCTTGTATTTTTTAAAGGCGGTTTATTTTAATTTTCTTGGCATTGTACATATTGTGTGAATGAGTCTCTCTCATCAATATTACTCATTGCCCTTGAGTGAGGCAGCTTGTAATTATTCTAATAAATAAAAAAAAATAAAATAAAAATAAAAAAATATGGGGCTTATTTTGAGAATAAATAGTTAGCTAGTTAGCTAGTCCAGTTAATAAACATATTATTGAGTGCATGAAATATGTGATATTTTTTGCCTCAGGGCTTCGTTAGGAGTATTTAAAAAATAAACATACTTAAAGTCCCCGCCCCTAGTCACCCACCGGTTGAACTAACAGTGGGAGTTTTTTTTTGGCTTTTCTTTTTAGATTTTTTGGGATTTTTGGGTTTTCCGATAATATCTACGAAACGGAAGAATCTAGAAAAATAGGTTACAAATAAAAATTAAAACTAATTAAATTTCCTATAAAATTTATCGTATACATATTTGTCGAACTTCTAACAGTTTTCGAGATATGCGTTATTGAAAATCGTTAATTTTCGAAAAAGTAATGTTCATCTTACTTTTTGTCAAACGTTTGCTTCAAGTTTCAGAATGATATACACGAAATTAAAGTAAATTTAATGTTCTACAATGATTCTGACATTGTTTATGAGAAACGATCGTTGAAGGCACTAGGATCTGATCGTAGGTGAATCAAGTATAACTATTACCGATCCGGATTCAGAATTAGGATTTAGTTAGATTTCTTTCATTGGTGTGGGAGAAGGGAATAAAGAATGAGTGTCTGCTGACACTTTAATAATCCTCGTGCAGTGACATTAAAAAAGTGTATAAAAAACAAAACACTAAAAAGTGTATACAAGGAATTTATTTTTTTAAGTGACCTGTATAAGTTATTTAAATATGACTTCGTTAATTATTAGCATTGGATGAGTTGACTTCCTACTACATTAGTAACGTTCAAGCAGAGGAAATGGATTGTTTTTCTCCTTTTTCATTAGAGTGGGGTAATGGAAGAGGGGATTGACTCAACAGAGCTACGTGTTTCCGAATCGGTTCCAGATATTGGCCTGATAACTCCAGTCTTATCACCACACTACACTACATTCACCAATAAACTGAGCCGTTAGAAGAACAAATAACCAAAGTAAATGGAAACACTCAATCTTTATCGGAAAGTATTTTAGTGTTATAATAAAGGAAATGGTATTTGAATTTGATTATATCAATGTTTAATATAACATGTTTTAAAAAATATATTTGTATATTTACATTTGAGATAATTTAAACTCTTCGTACGTAGTAATGATTACTCAGTGTAGTAGAATATATTTTTTTTCTACCTAGTCTTTTCAAGCATACGGGGTTTTTGGTAGCTGCTGGTTAGGCATATAGGTTTTATGTATGTCGCTGCTTCAGCATTACGCATTAGTGAGTAAATATCTAAGTGAAATGATATAACTTTCATAAGATAGTTAAGACAGTGCCAAAGATTCGAATTCGATACTAAATTTATAATGAAACCTTCCCTGGATTTATCACCGGTATGTCCACCACACTGATTGCTTTTCTGAAATTAAAATCAAATGGAAAAATAATATTTATTCTGGGACATATTGTCTTCTAAGTAAAATACAAATATGCAATAAGATAGTAGAATAGTCTGACTTATATAATTTTAGACAAAGCTATTTATATATGTAGAACATGAGACATGCAATAACAATAAACAGTAGATGCAATTCCATATAGAACAGTATATGTGCAAAGATAAGAAGAAAAATAAAATTAATCATGAGATAATAAGATAAGATATATAAAGAAAAGAAACTAAACAACTTTAAATGTTTCATTTAAGGAGATCAATATCAGTTATTATATTAAAAAGGCATAACTCCCCATTTGCTTTATTCATTTAACTACATGTTTCAGAGCTTGTCATGTTGCTCCATCTTCAGGTTCTACAATCATTATGTTATTTTACAATTCTTTACTATATAGTAAAATAGGCCAGAATGCTGAAAATAAATAAACAAAACAATAATTGAACATTGCCCGGTGGTGTCAGTGTAGAAGAGATGACCAGTGAGAATATCACAGTGTTAGGTAATAAAAACCAAAAATGTTAAGTGATGTATTAATATAGTAAAGAATTGTAAAATAACATAACATAATGATTGTAGAACCTGAAGATGGAGCAACATGACAAGCTCTGAAACATGTAGTTTAATGAATAAAGCAAATGGGGAGTTATGCCTTTTTAATATAAAGAAACTAAACAAGAAAATAACTAATTAAATTAAAAATAAATCTGAATTTGTAACCTTATTATGCATCGAATTCATTTTATAATAAAAAATTAAAATGAAAATCATTGTCAGTTCATAAGATAAACGATATACATGCGTAAATAATATGTACCAATGCTGATCTGAATGTTCGATTACTGATCATTAAGGCTGTGAATTATATAAAATAAAAATTGAAATTTCTGCACATATATATATATATATATATATATATATATATATATATATATATATATATATATATATATAAACATGCCAATGCATAGGGTAAAATATGCACTTAAATGCGGAAAATATGGAAGTATCTACATCATTTATAAAATAAAAAAATGCTATAAATACTTTTACGTAAGTAAAAACACAAGTTTAAGTAACTAATTGTGTTGAAATGGGAAATAATTGAAAGAAGAATATTAAAAAATAACAAGAAAATGAGAATATTAAATAAGAAAACTGTAAAAAGTATCAGAAAACTGAATTTTTTGATCTAGAGAAATTTTCTGTAACAAAAGTATTTTTTCATATATTATACAATATATACAAATATATAAATAGTAATACACCTTATTTTTTCAAATTTTTATTTCTTAAATTTTTTTTTTTATCTGTACTTAACTGTTTCTAGGTACTGTTTTTCTTAAAATTCTGCAGTAGTTGATACAACGTTATCTAAACAACCACAATATAGAATGTATTCTTTACACTTAAAAGTCCCCATTGGGGACTCACATAGATTTGCAAAGTGAGTTTAGGCATTTTAGGAGAGCACAAGTAAACAGTTCACCAATAATGTGTCTTGGTGGACACTGGAATGGATTAGAAACTGGGGAATCGAATGATGGTAGGAAGAAGGAAAATAAGAAAAGTGAAGCAATATTCCAAGTATTTGGGCGTAGCGAGAACGATCAATTTATGGATGAAGCAATTCCAAGAGAAGCAAAGGCCAAAGAAAGTTCGCGCGAAGGGAAAACCAGAACCTGGACATACAGGATCTTACTCATTAGGTAGAGGAAAAAGGATAGGATAGATACCTTATGCAGATAAATATGCAATTGCAGTTCAAAATAAGTAAAAGTTCGATTTATGGCAAAATGTTTACAAATGTGTAGGATAAAAACGATTCAAAGTGATTCCAAATCCCTCAAAACATTTTGACAATATTAGATGTTTTAATTGCCTAGGAAAAAATATGAAAATTCAATTTCACAGCCCTCCTGATCATTATACAAGTATTGACAATTGATATCAATAAATTATCTCAATTTGGACACTATGATACAGCTGAGGTGACTAGTTCTCAAGTTATTATCGGTGGGTCCCTTACTTGGACTCAAAACACCAAGTACTGCTGTGTCTGCTGAACTTCTGACCGACAATATGGCCGTTCCAACTCCTCAAAATAGAAAGTTTCATCTTATGTTCCCCCTCTCATTACCTTGTTTCGGAATATTGTTGTTTTGAATAGGTTTGAGACGGATGCTTATAATTTAGAATACTTAAATATGTTTGCTCCGTTCGGATTTTTAGGGTGACTTCACATTGCCTAACTGATCCTACAGGGACTCCTTATCATTCTGCCAATTAGCACATTATGGCACCGATAAAAAGCGGTTTTATTCAGTTTAGAAAAAAAGTTAAGAGGTCAGTTACGCGCTATGCAGAATAATTCATAAAGAATCATGCAATATAACCTGATTCCTGAGAGGTTTCTCCTTATATATTACCGAAGCATTTTTGTATATCTTTAGCTATTAGAGACGTTAAAATAAAACAATTATTGGGAAAATTGTTATTTACCTTTTTTTACAATTTTATTTATAAGTCATATTTCGTCACTGTACATAAGATAGTGCCCTCTTCTATCCTTCAAGCCTGCTTCACGCACTTCTCTATTCTTCATTGCACTCTGTGTAATGTAGGACATCTTTTCTTTATTTTTCTTTCCAGAAAAATAGATTAGTATATTAGTCCTCTACTATAAGACTTTTATTATAGTCTCATTTTTGTTTGGTGAAGAGAGTCTTTTCCATTGGTTCTGCTTGTTTTCTTATTTCAATATCTAGGACTAGAAAACTTTTTAATATCTATTTTATATGACTCCACTGAAGAGAGATAACATTCCAGTCTTATTTAGAAATATTTTTGCGTCATTATTAGTACCGAAATTAGGATTCTAATCGTATCTTTCCGTCGCGTATGCTTTTTTTTTTTTTTTTTTTTTTTTTTTTTTTTTTTTTTTTTTTGTGTGTGTGTTGGGTGTTTCTTCGGCATTTTTCAAGATTCCTAATTACTTAATATGAGCTTCAGTTTTCAGAACTTTGGGTTCAAATCTAGGTACCCGCTTTGTTAGTCAACGGCCGTGTGCTTTTTTTGTATCCTTATTAACTTCTAGCCTCTAGCAGCATTTTTAGGTTGTTTTTTTATACTAAAATTAATTTATCCCAAAGTAATATAACTATATTTTTTTTTTTTTACTTTTAATTACAATCAATGAATATATACTTAGCTTAAAATGCTTAGGGGGGAGCAGAATCTCATGTCTCGAGTTTATTTAACTTAATTTTTTTTTTTAGAATTGGAACTCCCCGTCTATCATGCTCTTTTTTAGCCTTCTTTGGGTGTTTTCTATGACTTGAAGAGTGACAATATTTTTTATGAGTGTGTTGGGACGTCCATATAATTTTTCGTGGGGTAGGTTGTAATGGGTATGTAGAGTTATGTTTCTATATGGCGTTTATTGATGTCTTGGCTTCGTATGGATATAAAAACAATAAAAAAATTAGTTACTGAAGGGTATACAGAACGTTTGTTTAGAATTAAAGCGAAATACCCGGAAGCCATGGTCAAAAAGGCAGCTTCAGTATCACTTGAAATGTTTATCCGGTTACGTCACACAGGGATGTTCAATAATGTCACAGCCGTGGATATTGCTCTACTGAGAGGAACCTAATACAGTATTAGGGTCAATTTTGGACCTCAGTCGTATCTCGATAGACTGAAATTCGAGTAATAAGTAAACAAAAATCAAATTAATGAGAGATTAGCGTACAACGTGTCCTTTATTTTTAAATTTACAAAATAATACACAGATATGGAACATATGTATGTAGTAAAACTATCAATATTATTACAGCAGTTTCAAATATGAAACAAAAACTGTGTAACCTGGGGCGGAATGGTGCTGTGCCCCATTTAGGCTAATATATTTTCTAACACCACATTTGAGCCTTGTTTTATTTTTTATCTGTAATGAAATAGTGAAATTCGGGCATCAAATAGAAATACAATTACAGTAGAAACTCAATAGTTCGACCTCTGCTCGGCGGACTCTTCGGGTAATTCGACCCTCTGTTCCGTGAAGTCCAGGAGGGTGGTGAGACAATATTTTCGCGGAATCTCTAACAGTCCAGTAAAACTTTATATTTTCTTATGCAAAAGGTCGGGTAGGTAGTTCTGATTTTTTTTGATATGTTTTGATTTTATGCGAAAATCCAAGTTTTGTATTTTGAACCACAGCTCTCTAATCAGCTGCATCAAAACGTCGAACTATTCAACATATCCAAAAAATGTTTGCTGGTATATGTAAAAACGTTTGTTGGTTCTAAAAGCTTGTTACATTCTAAATTAGACATGACTAAAATTAATTCAATATGTTAATAAGACAATAAGTTCTGTAACTTAAATAGGTGCTAAGATACATGCTTGCAAATGTTCAGAATTCTCTAAAAAAAAAAATGTGGCAGACATTTTTTTTTCACACTTTTAAAAAAAGGATTTTATATATAAGTTAGTTTGCTATAAATCAAACACAATACAGTGTTAATATGATGGCCAGTGCTTCTATACATAAGTAGCTGGCTAAAGCATTTCTATAAAAACGTATCAGTCTAATGGTATATACATATAGCGTAAGTTTCTATTTCCTTTGCTTTTATAAAACGCTAATCTATAACTTTTAATATAATTATAATACACTTCTAAAAATATGTGCGTCAGAAATCTCTGTTTGATCTGTTCTTTTGGCTTTTCCGCCCTAACCCTTGGTCCCTTAGAGGTCAGATTAGTGAGGTCCTACTTTATTTAAGAAAATTCATTTTGAAAAAAAAAACAAGGAGGTAATCCGTACAGGAAATCGATTAGAAATGGGGGATAAATTCCGGTTTTTGGTTACACTGATGATTTGGTACAGTTAAGTGGAGATTAGGAAACTGTATAATTAAACAAAAAAACGTTCATACAGGCTAGAAACGAAAATTTTCTAGTAATTAATTATATAAAAATATATAGGGTTAGTAGTAGAAACCATGGAATGTATGGTGCTATAGATATTTCCGGAATTAAATTTCAATACGTAAAGCACATTATTTATTAAATAGGATATTTATCTAGGATCTACTATATTCTGGAAAATGAAAATTAAGTGTAAATAAGGCAAGATTGGAAGCTGGAAATCCCATTTCTCGTTCGAAAAATTACTTTCCAGAAATTTAAAAATTAGGATATATAAACAATTGTACTACCAACCGTTCTTTATGGAAACGTGGCCAAATGCTTTAAGAGAACAACGCCTTAACGTTTTCAAAAATAAAGTACTGCTTACAATATTTGGTTTAATAAAAGATAAACCTACGGGAGAATTTAGAGTGCGGAACTAAGGGAGTTTATCTGATAACTATAGTTAAGGTAATAGCTGCGCGACGGTTAAAATAGGGTTATTTCTGTTATCTGTTTGAAATCAGTTTTGAGCAATTGAAAAATCATTCGGATCCGAGAGATAGACCGAGAAGTAAATGGGAAGATTGTGTCAGGGCTGATCTCGGGGATTTTCGATTTGGTGGGGCGGGTTGGAGGGAGTTGGTTAGTGATGTCGACATCGAACCTTCGGGTTCACAAAGCCTTTGTTTACATATTATTATTAGTTTATTTACTGACATCTTCTCATCGCGTAAAAGTAAACACCTCATATTACGATGAAATGTTCCTCTGTTATCTTAATACTTTAAAGACTTTTAATTGTCCCTATCTGCCTAAAAATTAAAAATATGTGTTACGTACCGCGTTCCACCTATTTTCTTTCTAGGAAGAACAAAAGGGCGAGAACATGCATTAATTGTTGGATCTAGGAGATATTAGGAAGGATTGGATAATAAATATAATGCATGAATAAAGAAAGAAAATCCTTTAACAGCGTATTATAGTGGAATGTATGTATTTTAAGTGATCCAGGCAAGAACGTCAAATAAAAAAATGTGGCGTTCTCAAAGAGTCCCACTGTAAACCAAAATACGAGTAGGTCGCGTAAGCTAAAATGATTGTATATAGATGGGAGATGTCGGATATGATAGAACGTTATAAAAAAATTAAATTAAATTAAATCAGCATTAAAATTAAGATATGTTTTTACAATTCCAGTAATATAGAAATGATTTACTCTTCTGTGTAATGAACGATTATATCATATCCAATATAGTTATATAATAAAATGCATATTTGAGTTGCTTTTTGCTTATTAATCAAACAGGAAAGGCTATTTACAGGCATCAGATATAAAATAAACATTTATGTTTTAGATAAGAGAGTTTTAAATAAAATGAATGCAGCATTGGAACATCACCGTTTCAATCTGTTTTTACAGCTGATATCTAAATGAACTGTATGCTTTTTTGTAGACATGACAAATAAACCAGCTCGGTTGTTTAAAGTTCCTTAGTATTAGCTTAATTGAGATTCATTATTATTATTTTAAAATAAACTAATTAAATTACTAACAATACACTCACAAACCGCATTCAGAATAACTGAAAACAATTATATGAAAAAATAAATGGACACTTTAACAGACCAGAACAAAATATTTAATATTATTATTATATTTAATGTAGCATTTATTATGTTCGGCTAAAAAGAAACAGGGTGAGAGATCTCCAAATGTATAGCATTGAATAAGTGGAAGGTCAGGAGCATGAACCACTTGGCGCTGTCTTCCTCATACCAACCGATACTATGATTATTGTATAAATATAGCACATTTGTCGCACCGCTTGTTATAGTTTTTATTATTGTATTAATAGTTTAATGTTCTTTTATTATTGTTTTCTGTTTATTATTAATAGTTGTAAGAAGTATTCGTTAATTTCTGCTGTGTTAAGTTATGTAGAAAGTGAGTTAAGTGTCAGGTTAAGTGAACCTAGCAACACTGAGTGCCTTATAAATCAATTATAACCTACAAGTGAAGTTAATCCAACTATTGGCGTTCGGTTTGTTTCTGGTATTCTTTTGTAATTAAAAACTGTGACAAAATATTAATGAGTTTGAGTGTACTGTATATGTTTATGTATATGTATACGTTTAGTAAGGTTCTTTAGTTCTTGAGGTTCAGTCAATAAACAAAAACAACTATTTTGGCGACGTTTCGAGACTATATTGTTCTCATAATCATGCCCTACAGTGAAAAAAAACAGGTTACAATAAAATTATATAAGTTATACAAGTTATTTCAGAATTTATATAAGTACAGTTATAGAGGAGTGTGAAACTACTTACAATCTTACTGGTGGATATGGTATCAACTAACTAAATTTTAACGATTCTTGTACACAACTGACCTGAGGGAATTTTGAAAAACAGTTACAAAGGTTTATTAGGAATTCTCTAGGAAAAATTAAGTTTAAAAGGACTGTATGGAATTCCCAAGATGCAGGTACGAAAATATTGGGTGTAATATAATAATAAATGAATGAATGATTTCTTATTGGTCTGATGATATTATTGGCCTGAATGTACTAAATTGGAATAATAGGTGTTAAGATTTAGAACGTCTGATTTTTTGTTTATTGCGCGATTTTTAAATTTTTCTATGGTATCACAACAAATAATATTACTGAATTATGAAGACTAATTAACATTGGTAAAGAAAATGGAAAACTCGTTTTGTTAATAACTTTTGAGAATGGTTATATCATAAGACATAAATTAATAATTGAGATGGTAGATATAATTGAGTGAAATGATTATATGAACTAGTATACATTATAAAAATGGAAAATATCGTTATTTCAGACTCCAAGGTCTTTTCTGTGCCAATAGGGAAAAGATAACAAGTGCATAAATTATAATTTTTTTTCTTTCAAACATCCTTAAGCCCAAAATTTTAATTTGGTTACTTGAGAAGAGGTTCGAATAAATGCATTATTCTTATTTCGGAGTTTGTCTCACATTATTGGAGGTTAGCGACCCTTGAAGCAAACTCTGTTTCATATTCCGTTTTTCTTATAAGGGCTTCAAATTTCAAAGCCCGCCGGGTTTCTTATATTTCTCAACCAGGCAAAGTTTCTTCATCTTATGCCACCATTTCTTTGTAGTTTTCCATTAATAATGAGTAGAGAAATTTTATATTTGTTATTTCTTAGAACATGACTTATTTAGAGGTTTCCCGATTTTTACTTTATGCAACAATTATTTCTTGTACAAGTTGCTAACTTGTATATATATATATATATGTGGCCGTTCTGATTTTCATCCATTCCAGGACGTTAGCGTGGGCCGCTGCTAAAGTTCCTTCCGGTAATGGTGGCATCTCTGATTGTGTTTCCGCCATTAACTATTTTCCTCACCTGATTGTGTTTTGCCTTGAGAGGAAAAAAACAGGCCACCGCACGTTGTCCCGGGTTTCGGCACCAGTTAGCAACTGTCACAAATTAAACTTAAAAAAAAAGAAAAGGTAATAAGAAACGCACGCTAAATAGACTGAATATCAACTGACTTTATTGGCTCAGTAATGCTACACTTATAGTATTTGCTGTGTTTACAAGATTAGAAATAGGATTAAGGCTGATACTGCTATGCTTCGGCCCTCAACTCCCCCCTACCAGTTTATGCACATTCCACATAAACTATATAATTTAGTCACTTAATACCAGAAAGGTATTACGGGGTTCTTTGATTAATCCTAACTTGGTTAACGGCCGAAGCACACAGATAACAAAATTAGGTACTCCTAATATTACACAATACCTCTGGCATCATAATTCCTAAGTTTAACAAAAATAGAAATAAATCTTTATTTACAATTAACTCAAATCTTAAATCTAACTTATACTAGGTATTCACAAATACAAAAATAAAACAAACACTGTTTCATAAAAACCACACACACATTTATAATAAGCTAACTAAATCTATAACTTATATATACAAAATATCACTAACAAAAAAAAAAAAAAAAAAAAAAAAAAAAATCCTCGAAACCAACATAATTATTCTCTATATTTACAGCATCTACCATTACTGCTACTGTACATTTCTCCACTTAAAAATAAAACTGACTCTATGAAGGGCATTCCTAAAAAATACAAAAAAACGAATAAAAACACATCCACTTACATATAAAAATAAAACTTTTCTGCAACGGGCCACTCCAGAACTCAAGAGATAATCTGCTCCTCAATAGGGAGTCGCAATTGTTCAATATGAACATTACGTCTCTTCCTCGGTTCCTTCACACTCTGAATAGTGATTATATTATGCTCGCGTATGGCAATCACTCTAAATGGACCCTCGTATCGGAGTAACTCTTTGCCTCGGTTAGAACTTTTCTTGCGGTATACTACCGCCCCGATTTTTAATTTCCCCGTGACCTCGCAGACTTTTAAATTATCTCTTTCCACCCTTTGCTTCTTTTCCTTAACGATTCGTCCCCGCGATTTCTCCCACAACTTTCGCAGTCCTCCGCTTTATTCACCGCACCTATTCGAACTTCGCTTTCCCGTGAGCTCCCATGGCATCGGTACTTCTTACATCCTATTCGGATAGTCCAGCGCCCCTGTTTGCTCCTTATACTCGCCCCTACTTTCCCCAATAAGTCGCAACCCAGGATTCCATCATACCCTCGCATTACCTCACCTATGATGTGGACTCTTAAATTCCCTCCCGAATTTGACCACCTCTCTAATCCTAATTTTGCTTCCCCCTCTACTTCACAAGGGCCACCCAGAGTGATTAGCTTACAGTTACATACCTCCGTCTGGAGTGCCCCTTTGCCGCTGCATAGCCTCTCCGCTGCTTCCCGGCTTAGGATGGTGTTAGAGCTCCCCGTGTCCACCAGGCAGCGTACTCCTCGCTCCACCCTGATGATCGGCAGACCGCCACGCTCCTTCCGTATGCTGCAGTTAGTTAGGAAGCGGCTGCCACTCTGCTGGCACTCTTCTCAGGCCTCCACTCGATCCTTTCTCCTTACAGTCACTCGTCCTCGTCTAACTCCTCTGCTGATTCCCTCTCCTTCACTTCCGCTGCTTATCGATTCTTCCTCTTCCCTTTCGGTGTCCGAGGTTTCGGATACTCCTACTGATTCCGGCGTCCTCCTGGTTCTCACCTTCTGGGTATTAACCTCCATTGGCTGGCCTCTAGACGCCTCTCTCCTGCGGTACATATACGGGCATTGTCTCGCTATCTGTCCTTCTACCCCGCACTCGAAGCATTTCGTGCGGGGACATTGGGCTACTAGATGCCCGGCTTTTCCACAACCGTGGCATTTCCTGTCTTCCTTCTTGCCGGTGCCTCTTGGTCTTGGTCGGCCCGATCTTCTCTCGCCACCATCCTTTGCCTTGTATTCAAACTCCTTTCTCCTGGTTCCGGCGGGCCCAAATCCTGATCGCCTATAGGTCACTCTGTTCCAGCCGGTTTCCTCCATTTCCATGCGGGTTTCCTCTTCCCTCGCGCTGGAGTCCACCATTTCTTGAGCGCATTCAACGAATGTGCGGTCCTTCGGCAAACCTTTCTTCTTCCCGGTTTCTCTGGCAAGTTGGACTTTTAGTATCGTAGCCAAAAAGGCCATTCTAGCTTCTGCCTCCGCTACGCTGATCGTCTCTCTTAATTTCTCAGTGATACGATTAAATCGTGCCAGAAGCGCCGCTGCATACTGACCAGTGGTCTGCCTTCGTTGTCTCGCTTCTCTAAACATTTGGAAAATATCTTCTTCCCTGGTCCACCTACCCCCTCCAAATGCCTTCTTCAACCTCTCTTTTACTATTAGCCATGGGGTTTCTTCGTCCGCCTAGATCTGATTGAGCACACTCCTTTTCACTCTGCACACCAGAGCTGCCTTCAGTGACTCGGCATCTCCAGAATCTAATAGGTTCTCTGCGGTCTTTGCCTCTATTCTCGCCATCAGGCGATCCCCTCCCTTTAGAAAATGGTTTAATTCGCCTACCTCTCCTGTGAATTTTTCCAGGTCCGAAATGGCCTTTCGGAGGTCCTGTGACGTGGCCGTTCTGATTTTCATCCATTCCAGGACGTTAGCGTGGGCCGCTGCTAAAGTTCCTTCCGGTAATGGTGGCATCTCTGATTGTGTTTCCGCCATTAACTATTTTCCTCACCTGATTGTGTTTTGCCTTGCCTTGAGAGGAAAAAAACAGGCCACCGCACGTTGTCCCGGGTTTCGGCACCAGTTAGCAACTGTCACAAATTAAACTTAAAAAAAAAGAAAAGGAAATAAGAAACGCACGCTAAATAGACTGAATATCAACTGACTTTATTGGCTCAGTAATGCTACACTTATAGTATTTGCTGTGTTTACAAGATTAGAAATAGGATTAAGGCTGATACTGCTATGCTTCGGCCCTTAACTTATATATATATATATATATATATATATATATATATATATATATATATATATATATATTTGTTTTATTGGTATCTATATATACGTTTCCTAAGTTTTTAGGGTGCTGAAATGGAATTCTAAGGCTAAAAAATTTCCTATCTCATTTTACAGTGTAAAAGCATTTTCAAGTGAAGAGCGTTCAATATATTTTTTTTTTTTTCACAAGAACCGACATCGGATTCGAATTTAGCATTCATAAGAACCCTTAAGTACAAAATTTCATCCAAATAGAAAAATAAAAATTCGTAAGCTTTAAAATTTGCCTGACCAAATGGTAGGCAACATTTGTTTAAATTTATAAAAACATGAATTACGCTTAGACGGTTAAACGTGTCAACTTTCTTTTTTACACAAAATATAGGGTGGTAATACGCTTGAAATGTATTTGGTTTCATCATCCTATCTGGTTTCAAGTTCAAGTTAAAAATCAAAATGTTTTTCGGATTTTCCAATTTTTTAATAGATTTTTGTTCATCGAAGTTTATATTTATATACATAAAAAGAAAGCTGAGACTCTCCTTTTTCCAGCGATACCAACCACTGAATTGTGTGACAAAGTAATGGCGATTTAAAGGTAAGTAACCAATAATCGGTTTAAAAATTTCATTTTCCTCGAAGGGTGAAAAAAATGATATTTTTTTATTTTGTTGAATAAGCGTTTTTTAATGTTTTAGAGAGTGCTGAATTAGAATCTGACGTCAATTTCTGTGTGAAAAAATCTTTAGAGGTAGTTTGCTTGAAAAATAATAATTTTTTTTAGAATTTAATTAACCTAAACCAAAATCTATGGAAGGACTGCATTTTTCCTTAAATCCACAACCGAAACCAAAAATCTTGGTGCAGCAATCATGTCGATATCATTTTTTAAACTCGAGATATAAAATTAATTAGTTTAATACTAAGTTTATTTTTTTTTATTTATAAGTATAAGAAATAAAGCCTTTATTTCTGGACTTATTTTGCTGTATATCCAACTGCCGAGATTATTAATAAGTATTTCAATTTTTAATAGGATTATTAAGTACAAGTATTTTTCCGTCCATAATTGTAGAAGGGTGTAGGTTATAACTTTTCCTAACTGCCATTAAAGTAGATTTATTTGAATTCATTATTATTTCTGAATAATTTTGAACAAAGTGGGAGGCGAAACACAATTTTTTCTAACCCTTTAAAGAATATATGTCTTTATATTGCATCACCTTGTTTGATCTTTGCTCGTTGGTTTTTGTACAGTTGGGGCGGGGCTTGGCCCAGGGGTAACGAACTTGCAAAAAAAATTCGTTACCCTAGCAACCATGGCAAAGAAAAGATCCCAGGTTTTGACCTGACCGGGCCTGGGTTTAAATTAAATCCTAATTAAATCCCCTCCTCCATCCTCCTAGCCAGGAACCCTGTGTAGCCGAGACGGCAAGGAAGGAGAGAAAAGAAAGCTTTTTCTGTATAGCTTACTAAGTGACCTTTAAGTCCTGCATTCTGCAGTAGTTTCAACAGCAGTCCGTTCCACTTTATTAAATGCTTTCTCATGACTTTTAGATTATTAAAAGCAAGCTAAATAAGGCCTCCTTAGTATCCATTATCCCAAGTTCTACAATCCATTATTGGATCTTGGCTGCCTCTAGAATAGCCTTTCACTTTCCTCTGATTCCAAGAATTCTTGGACAGAAACATTGGCAACCACTTTATCTACCCATCTCGACTTTGGTCACACCGTATTCCTTTTTCCTAAAAGTTCTATTCTTTGCTACCCTTCCCACTTCTAAATCTGGTCGTACCCTATACCCTATCATTTTTGGTAAACATTGTAGAGCGTCAATTCTTAAACTGCTTTATATAAATTTAACTAGTATTTTTTTTACTTCCTTAAATTTCTGTCTGATATCTTTTATTAAACATTACATTGATTCTTTAGTTTCCAAACTGAACCAAAATGAAGACGTAGAGAAAATCAGATATAATTTATATCTGTTATATTTAAATATAATGTAACTATCAGAAATGAATTTTTAAAAGTTTTAGGCTTCCCAAACTGTAATTAAGGAGACTTAGGGGTAACAGCCATGCCTAAGAATTACTAATTATATCTTTGAACTAATCTGAGGGTTGAAAGAATCGCTAAGTGGCAGTAAAAAAATGTTGTAATAATTTAATCGCTTGTCTTATCATACTTGTGTTTAGTGGTGTTGGACACGAATAGCACACGAGGCGTTACTAAAAGGAGCCATAAAATAGAAGCTGAGAAGGGGAGGGGAAAGAAAGAGGAATTAAGGTGACCGTTATTTCCTTACCGATAGCATCAACAGCCATTACATCCACCGGCTGGATCCGCCATGATGGATGGTTCTGCAGATAGGGACCACGAAACAGTCACAGAGATCTTGTATCAAGGAGGCATTTAGTTACATTGTTAACGGTTGAACTTATCTGAACACTTGTAACTCTTATCTGTCAACTTACAAATTTTTCGTTTCCGTAATGTCTATGTTTAACGTTCCTTATGAATGTTATCAACAATCTTCAATCAAGTTTCGTAATGAATAGTTGGTATTTTTGTTCATATAATTATTTAATATATTAATGAGATCTATATTATTATCCCCACGAACCTTAGTACAGCATCTCATTCTAGGATGTAGTTTAGTAGAAAAGCTTATTATCCCAGTTTCTTGGATTGGCTTTATGTGCGGCTTTACCCCCTTTTTTTTTCTTCTAGAAACGAATCTAAATATTTGGTCCATAAATCTACATACTTATCCCATTTTCTCAGGCTGTTGTTATTTGCTCGAGACAGTATTCTAGTGCTATGTATCAAACCAAAAGGTTTTTACTTAGCAAAATAATATTCGCGTGTTTTGTAATAGGGTGGCTGGCCCCTTCACAGCCTCTTGCGAGTGGTCCAGCAGTTCACACTCTTTGTCGGTGTGAGTGCCATATTTCTCTACCTGCATATCCATTACCAGGTATTATTTTGGGGTAAACGCAATATTTTTAGTCAGTCATGGAGAGAGTCTAGGAGATGTCTGGTCTGGTCCCTTCTGAGCGAGTTCCTGGTTCCTTCGGAGCTTGAGAGCTCCCGGCTTACCACCATGAAGCCGATCCCACCCACAACATAGCATCACCCATCATTGCATCATTAAGAAGATAAGTTTAGGCTAAGTTCCTTTTGTTAAAGTTAAGATACTAGATTAAGAATGATTCCTTTTCCTAACTGTAATTTTTATATGTCAACCCATAATGGAATATATATGGTTTTAGTTCAACCGTCATTTATTCACCATTTGCATGCCACTCATTAATTAATATATTTGTTTACCCTTATTTATGATTAACATACACAATTATCTGGCCCCACGATCACCTTCTAGAGAAGAATTAATTAAATCAATTTATTATTTAAATAATACATATTTATCATTTGTCAGGAGATTAAGTCCTGGCTGGCATCCCGATAATTAGATTAATGCTGATCCGGACTCAAACAGAGACGGACATAGCACTAGGTCCAATTCATTATACCGTGTTCACAGCTGATATTCCAAGGTTTTTTTTTTTTAATTGAAATCTGTTAATGCATTTACTTTCAGGTTACTTAGTTGCATTTCACTTTGCTTGATGTATGGCGTTATAACTTTTTTTTTTTTTTAAATCAATCATTTATTGAGGAATTATTACAATCTGCCACAAGTGTGGGCAATAAGTAATATAGATGTCTTCATGATTACGTTCACACAATATGTACAATAAGAAAAAAAAAAAAAATAATAATAATAAAAAAAAAAAAAAAAAAAAAAAAAAAAAAAAAAAAAAAAAAAAAAAAAAAAAAAAAAAAAAATATAAAAGAAATATAAAATAAATAAATAAATAACAATATAAAATGAAAAAAAAAAAAAAAAAAAAAAAAAAAAAAAAAATAAATAGAACAAAAAAGAGCTATGCTAGTATACATAAACAATATACAATACAGAATATACGTACAAGTGAAATATTTAAATTAAAAAAAAAAAAAAAAATATAGATATATACACATAAGATAAAATAATAATAATAAAAAATAAAATGAAAATGAAAATAAATTGAATAAAAGTAAAAAATAAAAATAAAGCTGAATTAAATTAAAAGTTAAAACTACATTCATACCTATTTACAAGACACACTCATCCTAGGGATCTCCCAACCAACCCTGCCTCTCCACTCATGGAAGGACAGGCCCGGCGCAGAGTGGTCCCAGCTCTACTCTCTCAGCTGCGTCACTGGTGTTAAAGAAAACCCAGTGGAGGCTGAGTGAGAGCGCAATGTACAGTCACTCAGGGCATGAGTGGAGAAGCTGGCCAGTGCCAGAACTCCAACATATATACATTTTACAATAGATCTCGGGGCCACTGCCGTTTTAATCTGCGAGGGGGGTTATCAGGATGTGTTGAACTGGATAGTGATTGAGCCAGAGGGTTAGGATGGAAAGAAAGGTTGCGGTGGAATTTTAAAAATTTAAGAGGTATGAGGTCGAGGACGTATGGTATGTTGAGATCGTTGTGGAGGGTTTTATTGGATACATAGTAAGGAGCATTCACTATAGTTCGGAGGACTTTGGATTGGAAGGATTGAATGCGTTTGATATTCGACTTTTTAGCTGTGCCCCACAGTTCAAGTCCATAAGTCCAAATAGGTTTAATAATGGTTTTGTATATGAGAAGTTTGTTTTCAACGGAAAGATGAGATGTCCTATTTAATAGTCTATACAGTTGGCTGAAGCGTCTGTTGAGTTCTTGTCTTTTGAGTCGAGTATGAGGGTTCCACGTAAGTCTTTTGTCTAAGTAGAAACCAAGATACCGAACTGTGTCCGCTTTAGGTAGTGGGATACCATTGAAATTGATAGGAGGACAGGATTTTCGGCGGAGGGTAAAGGTAACGTTGGTGCATTTAGTTTCATTAACTTTGATCCGCCAATTATCGCACCAGTCTTCAATCAAGGATAAGTGGTTTTGTAGATTGTAGGAAGCTATTAAAGGATCTGAATGGGATGAAAGGATGGCAGTGTCATCAGCAAATGTTGCAAGGAAAGTATCAGGAGTGGTAGGGATATCTCCAGCATATAGGATATATAGTACTGGACCAAGAACGCTACCTTGTGGAACACCTGCCCCTATTGGGTAGCAGTTAGAGTATTCCATTCCGCAGCGAACTCGAAAGGAACGGTTAGAGAGATAGGATCGAAGAACTAAGAATAGTGATTGCGGTAGCTGGGCTTTGAGCTTGAAGAGCAAACCGTCATGCCATACCCGGTCAAAAGCTTGCGCTATGTCCAGAAATGCGCCGGAGCAATACTGCTTGCTTTCAAGTGCTGAAGATATATGGTCAACAACTCTCAGGCCTTGTTGGATAGTGGAGTGGGTGGAGCGGAATCCAAACTGGTGTGAAGGAATATTTTGCGATTCAAGGATGGGTAGGATTCTTTTAAGAAGGAGCTTTTCAAACATTTTTGAAAGGATTGGGAGAAGGCTAATTGGTCTATATGATGAAGGGTTGTTAGGAGGTTTGCCCGGTTTCAGGAAAAGGATAATAATGGAGTGCTTCCATAGCAAAGGGAAATGGGTTGTCCGGAGGATGCAATTGTATAGGTAGGTGAGGAATATGATTGCTTTATGAGGAAGTTGCCTGAGGATCTGTGAACTGAGGAGATCATATCCAGGGGATTTTCGGGATTTCAATTTTTTTAGAAGGAATCTGACCTCAGAGGGGTTTATTGCTTTAGGAGGTAAAGAGAGGGGTATCGGTGAATCAAGAAATTCATGAACCATTCTTGTGTGGGTGGGATTAGAAACAGGATGGGGAAGAAATATGCTGGATAGGTGCTGGGCGAATTCTTCGGATCTGTTCTCGTCAGAAGCCGCCCATGAACCATC
The DNA here is from genome assembly GCA_003667255.2 of Euschistus heros. Lineage (NCBI taxonomy): Eukaryota > Metazoa > Arthropoda > Insecta > Hemiptera > Pentatomidae > Euschistus > Euschistus heros. Next base: position 641,662 of record RCWM02000412.1, on the reverse strand, counting down.
TTCGCGTCGGAGGGGATGGGAGGTAGGTTGATATTTTAGGATTTTTTTAGTGGTTGTCCAGAGGGAGTTATCTGAAGAGGATAGTGAAGAAAGATGGGAATTGTAGGTTTTAGATCTGAAGGTAGCCATATTTTTTTTAAGGAGTTTGGTAAGGTAATTATAGGATTTCCGATCATCTGGATGCCTGGTTCTTTGCCAAATGACTCTGGCATGGCGTTTAGATTGGATAAGGTCCAGTAGATCTTGAGGTAAAGGATTTTCTTTTCGAACTTTAGGAAGGGAACGAGGTGAGGATGCAGCCCAGGCTGCTTGCTGGATTATGTTTGTGAAGGAATAAGTTGCATTGTCAAGGTCTTGGGAGGTTTTTAGGGATACTCTGAGGTCTATAGTGTCGGATATTATTTGACGGAAGAGGTTCCAGTCTACTGGCCCTCTTATAAATGATGGGGAAGGAGGTTTTGTAATTGGAGTGACAGAAAGGGTTAGAATTAAAGGACTATGATCTGAGGAAAGGTCATCCAGGCGTTCTATGGAGTGATGGAGAGAGAGTCCTAATCCTGAATGGATGAAGAAGTCAAGAAGGTCTGGGTTTCGGTTAGGATCCGTGGGCCAATAGGTTGGAGTGCCGGGAGAAATAAAGTTGGATCTTCGGGAATTGAGTGCTGACTGTAATGCTCGCCCACGGGAGTTGGTGGTTCTTGAACCCCATTGCTGGTGCTTAGCATTGAAGTCAGCACCAAGGAGAAAGCGATGACCTAAGGAATTAAGAAATGAGAGGAACTGGGATGTGGAAATGGGTTTATTTGGGGGGCAGTAGGCCGCTGCAATCGTGACGGGAAAGGAGAAGGTTTTGATGACAACTGCTGTGGGTTGCAGGAATTCATTTGCTGGTAAAGGAAATACATGGTGAGAGAGGGAATGGTGGATGATGACAGCAGTTCCGGCATGGGCTCTACCATCAGGGTGGTCTGTTCGGTATGTTTGGTATTGTGGTATGTTGAAACGTTGTTTACTAGTCAGTCTGGTTTCTGTAATTAAAGCTACATCGATTTCTTTGTAATGTAGCAAGGATGTAAGTTCGTCAGTGTGGTTGCGAATACCATTCGCATTCCAAAGGAGAATGGATAAGGGTTTTGTGGAAGGCATTTAAGGATTAGACATTTTTTGAAGAGGCATTAGGTGAGGTATAACATTTGTGAGGAGTGAAATGAGAGGGGTGATAAGAGTTTTCAACTCTGAAAGGAAGGAATTAAATAAGGATGTGAGATCTGAGGTAGTAGGGGGAGGAGGAATATGGGAGATCTGATGATGGATATGTGGATTGGGTTGGATTAATGGAGCTGGAGCATATTGAATATTTTGTTGGGGTTGAGATTGGTGCTGTTGCTGAGGTTGAGGGTTATAGGAATATGGCTGTTGAGGAGGTTGCGGCATGGCCCCTGTTTCTTTCTGACCTCTTCTTCCTCCAAGCATTTCTGCAAATGATACTGATGAGGTAGCAATTTTTGAAGGCTGTCTTCCTCTTGTCTGATGAGCTTCTTCATTCTGTGGCTGCGACCTATGGACTTTGTTACGGAGGTTTTTGTATGTTTGGCATCCTTTGTAATTAGCTGGATGCTCCTGTTGACATAAGGCACACACTGCAGGGACTTCTCGGGACTTAGTACAATCTTCGGATTTGTGAGCTTGTCCACACCTGACGCATCTTGGAACATGGTGGCAATAACGTTTTGTGTGGCCGTATGCTTGGCAGTTATGGCATTGCACAATGTCTCGTTTAGGATATGGTTTCTCTATTTTGACTTTTGTATAATAAATAGATGTGACGTCATAGATTTTTTCAACCCCAGGAGTAGGTTCTAAATCCACGAAGAAAAGTGGTAATGAGGTTTTTCCGTTTTCTCCTGAGTGTCCCCTGATATCTTTTTGTACATTCAGAACTTGTCGCACTTTGAATCCCATTGACATCAATTCTTCTCTAATGGTTTCAACTGACGTTGTAGGATGAAGATTTCTTACCACCACCCTAAGGGATCTTTCCTCCTTGAGCTGGTATGTATGGAAATCAGCTTTGGTGTCCGTCAGATATTTCACAATGTGACGGTACGTATCGGAAGAATCTGGCGTGATTTTTGTATCATTTGTACGGCTGACACATGAATATTTTCCTATGCCAGCGATCTTGTTTAATTGGCAACACATTAAGCCGAAATTTTTTATATTACGAATGAAAATGGGTGGAGGTTTAGGAGGCTGTGAAACAGATATTGATTCCATATTTTCAGCGGGTGTGTTACTAAGAACCTGGAAAGGATTAGCTGTAAAGAAGGGTGATTCTTCGTTTACTCCTTGAGTTGAAGTCCCAGGCATAGCTTCGTTGATTGGTGATGAGTTTGGAGGAGTTTTAATCTTCGATTTTCGCGGACGCTGTTTAGCTGGGCTGAAACGTACAGTTTCAAGAGAACGACTTCTTTTAGCTTTGTTAGTTTTAGACGACATCACCATGTGGAAATATCTCATCGAATACCATTGAGAAGTAGGGGAAGAGAAAAATAAAGAAAGAAAACAAAAACAAAAAAAAATAAAGAAAATAATATTTAAAAAAAAGAGATAGAATCACGCAGAGTTTGCTGTTAAAGGGCATGCACAGATCCTCCCAGCACAGAAGGCAGAGTGCCACTGAGTGTCTAGACGGTTACCTTATCGCACTAATCCGCTCCCCACTGCTTGCCCATAGAGCACATGTTAGTTTACGTATTCACTTATAACAATAATTATTGGCTGTACTCACTGTTTTATATTGTCAATGATCACCACAGCTATTAATAACTATGTCTGTAAACTTTTCTTGATGGAAAACTGATAAAAACCTAACAAAAAAAGGATAATTATCAGAGAGCGATATTACCTACTACTTTCACAGTTGGCGCACGCGCAAAACCCTGATGGCGTTATAACTAGAAAATTAATATGAATTTCAGAAAATTGCCTCTACTCGCATCCTATTGTTCGTTGCACAAAGTACCGCTACTAGTTTCTAATAAATATGCTATCTTAAAATTTGTATAGACAGGAAACGCATGAAAAGACAAGAAGATCGATTTCGACTGCTCCAATAATTACGTGAAAAATGTTCTCGTCTCTAGATTCACTAAGAATAACTCATCTATATGACTATAATGAGACCTACTTGGACTTAGCACAGCTCGGTGGGGTCCCACCAAACCGTTGAATTGTTCTCGCGTTCAAGTTTTCTAATATAAAATCCTCAATGCTCCTTACTTCCTTTATCACAGACGAACTGATCCAAAACACCTTAATGTCTCATATTTTGCTGATTTGACGCGACCAAATGCCTTTTTATTCATAATATACTACTTAATCCACTTGTTTTTCAATTTGCTTCCCATTCTATTCATGACAATCCTCTGAGGTATCTGGAAAAAAAGCCTCAGAATATTCTTTAGATGTTGAACTTTTATTTTAGTGCTACCAATGGGTAGTTTCTAGTAATGCTATTACAATACTGCAGATTTACTTAATTATCATTCAGTTGTAAATTTCAATTAATGAATTAAAAATAAATTGGTCAGTACCTTTTGAAGGTCATATGGACTGCTACATATCAAATTTATACATTTTTGAATTGATGAGAAAATTTTTAGTATATAGCGAATTACTCACAACGCTTGACAAGAAATTTGGTAATCCAACCCTTCTTAAAGTAGACGCGGTTGGGCCCTACACAAAGATTAGTTTTTGTTTGTTTTTTTTGTACCCATTCCTTATATTATTCTAGGGAAACAATTATCCCCCACAGGAATTGCTCATTTATTTTACTGTACTAAGCCAACTTCCAACCAAAAACTAACAAGAAATCAGTAAACGTGTTGGTGTTAGACATTTACTAGAAAAATAATTAAATATAGTAAAAAAAAATATAGCCCATTATAATTTTTTTATAAAATTAGTTAATTCTAGAGAATAAATTAGAACTAAGATCGTGGGTTTGATCCTACCTGGGCGGATTAAAATTAATTTTGTGGCGGACCCACGAAATGAATCTTGATTTTTCCACCACGGCTAGAATAGGTACGCAGCCTTTAGGATAACCCGTCATTTCTGCCCTAGTTGGAGTACATAAGGACTTTAAACCCAAATAAGGAAACAAACAAATTATAATTAATAATTATTATTTCTAGATATTTTATTAATTTATATGACTTTTTAAGTTGAAGTGTATAATGCGATACATTCACGCATTCTGGCCCTGGGCTGGAAACGCTGTTCTCGGGTGTTATCTGAAGCTATTGGATCTGCAATGGTCAGCTTGGATTGCTGTAGACCGCTGTAGGTTTGCTGTTCCAATAAGAGCAGTCAGTAATAGAGGAGAGGCAGGGACGTTCCGCCCGTCTAGCAATTTTCGTTCGATAAGTCCTGAACTACTATCCCAGCCGCCTACACGAGGACCACTTCACTCCTGTTTGTCCACTTCGATTGCAAAACGAGGAAGATATTAGTTGTTCTATTTAGCTCATAAAAATTTCATTAAATACTTTAATTCTATTTATTTTCGTATCTATTTTGGACTCCTTGCCAATAAGAAAATATATAAATTACTAAACATAGTCCACCCAAGAAAATTCTATTTTCTTAATTAATTTTAATGGTTGGGAAAATGGTCAGGGACACAATAAGTTTAATAAATTATTCATCCAAGTTTAAAAAAAAAAAAAACTGTTTACAAAGTGACGAAGTTTTGACCTGCCTTGCAGGTATTCTTCAGGGCTAAAAATAACTAAAAGTGGATATGAACAAAATTATATAAAATGAACAAATTCAATTAATTTACAAAAGAATTAAGAGTTAATTACTTTATATAATTACTTTTACATACAAAAAAAAATGAAATAAGGAGCATTTATAACATGTCTAATATTTATAATAATGTTTATATTAATATTTTACAGTCGTAAAATATGGTCCTTGGCAATCGTTATACATTATGATCTCTCTTTTACACTCACTCACTCACTCTCTCTCTCACTCTCTCTCTCTCTCTCTCTCTCTCTCTCTCTCTCTCTCTCTCTCTCTCTCTCTCTCTCTCTCTCTCTCTCTCACTCTCTCTCTCTCTTTATATAATTTTTGTAAAAAGACGTGAATTATTTAAATTGTTCCAATAATTTTTAATACATGTATGATTTGCACAAATAGAATATATATAATAACCATCAGACTTCCATATCAATCTTTATGGGACAGTTGTTGGATATGGAATTATTTTTTTAAATTACAATATGTTGTTTATTTTTTCTGGCTTCGATATCTATTGCTTTACATGATATTCATGAAAACAGATAAATTCTATATCTTACCCTGAACCTACTAACCTAATGGGGCGGCGGGAGAGGGGGGTGAGGGCTGAAATGAAAAATTTATGGATTGAGAACAGTTATTACAAAGTGACAAAGGCTGGCAGTGGTCGCTCTGAAATATTCAAGGCAGACATGCCTCGTTAATCAAAACTTGGTTGGGGCGTATGATATACTCTGATGTTGACGGTTCTCTGAAAAATGGATGGAAACTGTAGCGAATTTGCTCTCAGCGAAAAAAAAAAATAATAAGAATCAAACATTATCGTTATAATACAGTCTAAAAGTTTAAAAAAAATATATATATATATATATATATATATATATATATATATATATATATTACTTTAAAGGCAAGTTATAATTATTATAGAAAATCAATAAAAACTTGTAAATGATGGTATGATGTCCAAGAAGTGGTTAAATAATTGGTGTTAAAGAGACAACTGATATAGAGATGAAAATGTTTTTATTATTGTTAGCTCTAAATAAAAAAAAGTGAATAAATCTAAAAGCAGAGATCTGTTTTTTTGAACTTCCCTTGTTAGTGGAATGTCGCAATACAAGCTAGTTATCTCTTACTTTTCATTTATTTTTTATTTGTCTTACTTATTGATTCTACTTCTTTAGAAGTAAAAAAGTAAATGGGCACAAACACACATAGATATAAATTATATAAACCTATCGTGTTAACTAACATTTTTTGTGAACATATTTTTATTCATGATACTTTAAAGTTAAAGAATACTATGGATGATTATACAATTAATCCACTCGTCGACCTCATCTTCATGGTCCACTTATTGTAGGACATTTCGTCTTTCCAGCATCAACCACTCCGCTAAAAGAGGACTCGTCTTATTTCCAAGGCGTATATTAAATAGGTGTGTATCCCCTCCATACAACCTTTTTTGATTTTTTTTCCCCTCTGCTTGATAACTGCTTAGATGGTATCTGTCGACCAGCTTTGCCAACAAAGGACAAAGTAGGTGACCTGGGTTTGACCTATAACACTATTAGGATGCCCTGCCAAAATCCCCCCTTGTGCTTATAATAATTAATAATAATTCTCCTATCTTTCAGGGTATTTTAATTATTAATATTATTTATTAATTTAGTATTAATAAATGCATTGAAATATGTACACAGTATGTATTATGATATGAATCATAACATGAGATGACTCATAGGCTGTTGCTGTCAAAAGTGATCTTCTACAGTCTGTTCAACGCTTTGTTAATATGGAGGCATACCTTAGATGTAACTAATGGTGCCAATATATCGCCATATTATTAGTACGTTCGACACAGTCGTCTTCTAAGCAGCATTAGAGGTAGCCAAGCTGTCATCTATAGAATTGATCTTACTGTGGAATTGGTCGAATCTCTACACAATAAGAGGAAGGATCAGTGGTTTGCTATAGCTTTCGGATTTCACTTCCAGGGGGAGATTCAGAAACAGATTCGTCTCTTAAATACATACCTGGATGGAAAATAAACAGAGTTGTTGATTACTACTTTATCAGAGCTGGAGATGAAGTCTTCTTAGCCTATCGGTATAGGTTCAGACTGGATATGCCCGATCGTAGATGATACCACAAAACCTGTATTTTTCATCTAATTTCTCTTCGGGCAAAGAGAAGGGCATCAACAGGCCAATGCTTAGCAGCGGAGACCACCAAGACACTCGGGAAAGAAGAGAAAGAAAGTTGCAGCAGGAAAAATAATAAATTTTAATATTTCAGCAGTAAAATCTAACAAAAATATCGTAAATCACTAGGATTCTCGACAAGTTATATAACCTATTACTGGAAGGATGATGTATTGCCTGTTAAACAAAACATGAAAAAACAAGGCAATGCGGTACTTGCTGTCAGCTGTTCTAACCGATCTATAATATATAATGTATTCCAACCGAATAATAAATCTTCCTTCATGGCTAGCGGGGTGGTGAGGGGGGGGGGTAAGGAGGAGGATTTCTTTCCTTGACATTTCACAATTCAAAGCTGTATTATTGAGAAATACTGAAGTGATAAGGATATAGAAGAAATAGAGCCAGACGTTGTTACATTTTATTTTTAGTCATGCAACCTATATCAATGAAGATAAACTGATTTATGACTGATGTCCTTATCGAATAAGTCATAGTATTATAATACTATTATAGTTTGTTCGTTATTATTTAGCTAGATTTTCATTCCTGTAAGAAATTTGCAAATCTAGAGTTATTTGGCAATGATTTTAGTGTATCTCAGTATAATCGGTACCAATAAATCAGTTTAATAATTATTTATTAATTCATATACATATTTTATTTAATTCAATATTTCTTTATAAGTACTGGTTATTGAAAATAAATCTATTTAATTTACCAAGTTTCTAACAGAATCCTTTTGAATAAATACAGCTTTATTTCAGATTAAATACTTTAAATATTATTAAGAACTTATATTTAAACTAAAGTCCATCGTTTTCAACTACTTTCACCCATATTCCCGTCAGTAAATGGATTTGATGAAGAAACCACTAGTCTAGTAAAATAAGGCTCCAAAAGTCCGTTTTCAAGAAAAACTGCCGAACTTTTATTTTCAAAGTATCTTTTTGTTTTTTGGGGTGCTGAATCCGAATATAAAGTTTGATACCACGGTAGACGTCGGATTCATACCCAAAATCGCAAAAAAACCGCCCAAAATACCGGGTTTTTTTTCAGTGTTTTACCTATAACACGAAAACAAAGCTTTTTTTGAAGAAAGTCTATAGATATTAATTACAGCTGGAATAATCACCTACGAAATAAAAAAAATACTCTTACCGCAAAGATACGGTCTTGGGAAAAAGTGTATAAATTGGCCAACTGGCGGCCAGTCCCACTTCTCTGCGAAAACATGTTTTTTGCACTTTTTAGTCTATAACTCTGAAACTATTTGTCTGATTCTAAATTACTTTTTTTCATCTTAAAGCTGATTAAATTTACTATTAGACTATTAAATATGAAGTTTTTATAACGTCCCTTGAAAGAACTCTAGAGAACCCGTACTGTTGTAAAATCCACTTTTTTGTTTACACATTTTTAACTATAACTCCGAAACTATTCGTCCAATTCAAAATTTCCTTTTTTTTTTAATCCAAAAGGTGATAAAATTTACTATTAGACTCTATAGTTGACCAAATCAGAGTACTTAGCACTCAAAACTGCATAAACAGTCCAGCTGTTTGTAGTTAAAGTTTGATTCATCAGGAGCATGCTCAGAATGTAAAACGCTTTCGAAGTTCCTTCAAACACATAGCATCACTTTATTCCCAAAACCGTTACAAACACACTCAAGAGCAGCAGTATTTCGATGTACAACTGACTTACCTTCTACCTTATTTTTGTTTGGCGGATGCCTTTGAGCATTCCTTTTTTCCAGTTATGTCTCTGACATTGTAAATACAGTTACAAAAAATAAAATAAAATAATAATAATAAAAGACTCCTTAAAGCCGATTTAAGTCACTAGGAATTGAAATATTAATCGAACATTGACATAAATAGTATGAACATGTAGTTTCTTTTTTTTTTCTTTTTTATTTTAACTATGTGTAAATATTATTTTCAAATCTAAGTTTATTTAGTTATAGTGCTAAATTTATCTTTTTTACCTATTTAATTTTATTTTATTTTTGTATTGAGATTTTTTTTTTCTTTTATATCCAATTGTCTAAATTATGATCAATAATGAAGAGATAGTCTATCAGTATCACTATTTTTTGTGAAGATTGTTCGGACACCAAAGTAAACTTATACAATTGAAAATTTGATTTCTAGAACTAGTGTTGATTGTTTTCACTAAAAATAAAATTTTTATTAATATAATTAGTATTAATATTTTCTGTCATTCGAATGGCACTGTCATTGAATGAAGTAAAGGAAAATGGTTAACACACATGTCAGATATATTTTTTAGTAAAATCCTTCATCAATAGGTGGTCATTCTGTGTTTCCTTCTTGCCATGCGTTGTCTAAACTTTTTTGGTGTAACTCGGAACGGAAATATAACAATAGTCTCCTCATCAGAAATTTGTTGGAGAATATGTTTTGTTCTATAACGATTGTCGCCTAGGACAATTTAGAAGCTATATTGACATTTGATTGAAAGTTTGAATGAAAAAAGTCACTCTGAAACCTTTTCCTCAACTCTGTGTATTAGGGTAATAATTTATTTTCAATTTAATTTAATAATACTTAATATTTAATTTAAGTAGTGTGATCCCTTTGATTCTAAAATGTAAAGTGGGAGATATTATAGAATTAAGACAGACATATCCATATTCTGTTGTTTTTCCCAGCCAGGAAGAAATTGAGTTTTATATTATAACATTCATATAGTTGATTCAGAGCTGTTTATATGTAATGACAATCACCTTGATATCCTGCGATGAAAAAGGAAGAAATTTATATTTTTCTGCATCAATTGTTTTTTTACATCACAAATATACCCAAATATCAATTCGCCCCTTTTGACAAAATAAATCATGTCAAAGTGTGGTTTTAACAGATTTATGTTAATATAATTGTTTATTGATTATTATTTTAAGGTTTTTTCTTACCGCTGTTGTGTTGAGGCATGCTGGTAACAAAAGGTAGAACAGCGATGGATCTGAACTGATTTTAATAATTTAATAGCCTAGGATATAGAATGCTACGGCCCATTCATTGATAATTCGACCATTAAGCTAATGAATAAATCGTCATTACTGAGAATAATTTCCAAAATCCATGCATAATATAGATTCAACGATTTGCATAAATATTGCATAGATTACTGAACTACTATCTCTAATATAGTACATTATTCAAGACAATTAAAGTCCTCCAGTTTAAGTTCATGTTCCTAACTCACAATGAGCTTGGTTCTGTTTCATTTATCTCTTTATGAAAAAATCGCTGTTAAATATCAACAGAACAAAATTATAATAATTACATGAATATATATATATATATATATATATATATATATATATATATATATATATATATATATATATATATATATATATATATATTTTTTTTTTTTTTTTTTTTTTGGGTAGTTGGAAACTACGAGCAGTTTCTTGTGTGAGGTTTCCAAGTAAGACTTTTGTCCAAATGGATTCCTAGGTAGAGCTGATTTGTTCAACAAGGATTAGTGAATTGCCATTTAAGGATACTGTAAAACAGGAAGTTGGATGTTTACAGCGAAAAATAAAGATTATTTGATGAGATTTATTGAGATTAAATGAAGAGGTAATGTTAAAAATATAGTATGTACTTTGTACAAAATAAAATATTTTAAATCTTTTATGTTCTATATGAGAGAAAAGAAGAACCTTCTAGACCGAGCATATATATGTATATAAACTAATATTTTTAATTTATATGCTCCAAATGTCTGATCTGAACGATACAGGTTGTGTCCTCGGATCATAATGAAACAATAAAAACAACGAAAATATAGACAATTACTTTGATTCAAACAACTAAATTGAAAAGCAGCATCAAAATAAAACAAAGGTTTCAACAACTCAATTAATATATTTATTTATTCTTATAAATTTGTAAATACAATTAAAAGACCGTACGTGGATTCAAAGTTAGTCATTTATCCAAATGTAGTCCTACGTAGCGAATCTGTTGGACAGAGATCAGTGAAATACCGTTTAAGGATAATGTGTAAGATAAACTTAATTATGAAGTCAATAATGGTTACTTTATTATTAATTATTTTATATATATTTTTGATATAGGCCCTCGGCTAGAGATTATAATTATGCCTTCTAAAGAAAGAAAAAATGTTGAATTATCAGTGATTGCTATAAATATTTCAAATTATCATTTTTCTGAACCCTTTTAAGGATTAAAAAAATTAAATTTGATTCCATCTCTTTTTCATTACATGTTACATTTTATGGGAGTTCTGTATAAAAGAACTATTTGGAATAAGAATTTCATAAGATATATTTTTCTAGAGATGGGGCTTGGTTGACGTTTGGAATAGAGAACTACATTTTATTATTATTATTATTATTTTTTTTTTTCCATAAACTGTCTTTTGTTGTGTTAGGTTTAGTAATTTACTATTTTAGTTTTTCCTTCTTGTATATTATCTTAGTTACATTTTATTCAATTCAATGATTTTAATGTTATTTAATTATTGATGACTAAAAACTAAAAAACTGAAATTTGTTCACATATTTTTAGATATTTCTGCCAACTTGGGGGACTGGATTTACTTAAAATTTGTAGAACAATTTATTCTCAGATCTATTCTCAGAGCGCTAATTTTGATTGAATTTTAAATGCTTTAGGTTAATAATATTTGTTATGTTCTGTAATTTAAGCTCAACGTTCATTATCTTTGTATGTAGTCCAGTAAAATAAGAGTTTGCCGAAGAAAAAACTGCGGAACTTTTATTCTCAACGGATCTTATTCTCATGTCAGAAAGGCGCGACTTACTATAAATAAGCGTCTACGACTCTTATTTTCTCGGCTACAAAGAAGGTCCTCCCTGAAACTAATTCAGCTACTAAATATACATATTTACTTTAAAAAATTCACATATACAAACTACAAACATTTTAATAAAACGGACAGTACGATAATTAAACGATCTTTATGGTACATAAGTAATTTGACACATTATACAGATCTACATATACCTACTGTACTGGACCACATCAAAACAGAATATTCCACGAAAAACTTTATAACCATCCCAACATATACACAGATGGACATACCGGAGGCTATAAAGAAGCTGAATAAGGGATCTTCTGAAGTAAAAAACAACCTTAAACAATTAGTCCAGTAAAATAAGGGTTTGCTGAAGAAAAAACTGTGGAACTTTTATTCCCAACGGATCTTTATGTTTTTTGGGATGCTGAATCTGATTCTGATGTTTGCTACCACGGCAACTATCGGCTTCATATTCAAAATTGCAGAAAAAACGCCAAAAAAAAAACTGTTATTTTTGTTTTTTTATCTATAACACAACAAAGCTTTTTTCGAAGAAAGTCTTCAAATATTAATTGTAGCTGGGACTAGTACCTACATAATAAAAAAAAAAAAGAAATCCGAAATCGGGCCATTTTTCGCGAAGTTACGTTATTTGGAAAAAAAAAAATGGAGAAATTGGCCAACTTGACGTCAGTCCCACAGCTCCGCCAAAACACGTTTGTCGTAAAACTCTTTTGGCTATAACTCCGAAATTATTTGTCCGATACAACATTACTTTTTTTCATCTTAAAGCTGATTAAGTTTACTATAAGAATCAAACCCCGTAAAATGTACATGCCAGCCCACTAATAAAAATGTACTCTTGTAAAATCTAAGTGTTTTATGGAACATTTATCGCTTTAACTCCTCAAATATTTGTTCGATCCCAAATTTAAATTCCGAGTTGATTTGATACTTCCGGAGTTGTAATGATAAATGGGCCGAAATCTATGGATTTAACAACAGTATGGGTATTTAGGCGTTTGGGATATTATATAATTATATCCCTTATATACTTTACATATTATATATACGGGATATTATATACTTTACATATTTTCCCAAAACATACACATTTAGCTTGGGTAGTTTACAGGATTTAATATAATTTACATATATAGAATCTGATAGCAAATTTATCAGCTTTGAGATAGAAAAAAGAAATTTAGGATCGAACAAATATTTGAAGAGTTACAGCGAGAAATGTGCCAAAAAACACCTTGGATTTTACAACTGTGCGTTTTTACTAGCGGGCTGTCATGTACATTTTTACCAAAAAACAGAAAGATCCGTTGAAAATAAAAGTTCCGCAGTTTTTTCTTGAAAACAGCCTTTTGAAGCATTATTTTACTGGACTAATGTTTTTTTTCTAAAGTTATCTTCACTGTTTTTTCTAATAATTCCATTTTGAAACAATTCCAACTCTTCATTCATTGCGGTGCTCCCTCCATAGGGTAATGCTGGCCTTAAAATACTTTTATAAATTGTTGGCTTCGGACGTAGAGGAAGACTCCTTACTAACAATTAGTGATAGAGATTGTTATAGTACAGTCGATATTAGACATATTTTACCTTTATGGTATCAAAAACCCAATTTTCAATCATTCGTACCTAAGAATTTAATATTGTGTCGTTTAATTACGTTCTCATCTTTAGTTATAGAGATAGAGAATTGAAACAGAAAAAAAAAATTCTAAAAAAAATTAACAATAAAAAACTCATATAAATATAGATAACATTAATATTAAAAATAACAATAAGTAGAAAAATACACACTACCGGTCAAAAGGTTTTGCACATTCTTCGAAAGTTGGGAAATAAAAAAGTTTAATAACATATTTCTGTGAAACAAATGCATTTTTAAAAATCAACGCATTTTACAAGTTCATATACAAGATATTTGAGTACATATACATTATAATATGTTACGTATACAATTTATATACGTAAAAATATGATTTCAAATAAATTAAATATTTTGGAGAATATTCATATTTTTTAATACTAATCCTAATATAACAGTAAAGATACACATTATTATCCTCTTTAAAATTTTTTCCACTATTTACAGATTCCAATGTAATAAAAAAAAAAAAAAAAAAAAAAAAAAAAAAAAAAATTGCCATATTTATGGCCTGATTTTTAAAAAGAAAATCCCTTTTTTACATTAATTTTTTTTTCTATAGTTAGTGAAACATTCACGTTTCATTAAAGTTGGTACAATAGTTTGAAATTAGCCTGGGAAAAAGTTCACTTAATTAAACAAATAACATTTTCATTGTTGACAACATCTATAAAAAAAATGTTTTGCCTTTAAAGGTAAAATCAAGACAAATCTTAGTCTATAGTGGAGAAAATAATTTGAATGACTGTTACTCTCCCTTTAAAAGAATGTTAAGTAAATAAAATTAACATCCACGTGGCATAACATAAATTGCTTGTTAATATCTTGGGTACACATAAGGTGCTCTTAATTTGGAACTCAAACAAATATGCTAAATATAAAATATAAAGGAGATTGAATAGGTTTTGAATAACGAATGTTTTTCTAGAAAAATCTGTGGATAAATCATTGTTTGAAGTGGTTAGGTCGTGTTTTCCATCACTAAACAGCGGTCGGGGAACGTGCTCAGAATAGTAGCGACGGGAAGAAAAAAAAAAAAAAAAAAATGATACATAACATTTCTGCTGTTTGAGATTTTTAAAGCTTTTAAATTGGAAAATGATCAGAAATATAAATATAAATACAGATAAATTCTTACTTTAAAAAGTAATATTCATATACCCCATTCATAAGACCTAAGGCATTGATGGTGTTGCCTTCTTCTGTTTCTAATTCGGACCTCTTCATTATTTGATTTGGATTAAAAATAGGAACTAATGTGTCACAGAAAGTATATTTTTATTGACTTAAAAGTTTAAACTAAAGAGCTATGTTGAATGACTGAATGATTATTTTGAATAAGATGTCGAGTTGGTCACTCAAAAAGAAAATTGGGGACTGTTTAAAAATTAGCAAATACATATTATCATCGATGGCCATTATCAAGTGACTTGCCTCGGTTCTCTTAATGATACAGTGTAACTATGTTAATTTAACTTCTTTAGTTTTTCTTTGTTTGTCACGTATTTTTCTGTTCCAATCAATGGGCTATAGAAGCTAATAAAAAAAGAAAAAGAAAAGCATTAAACAGATTTATTATGCATCTCGAATTTTAAAAAATGATATCGACATGACTCTTGGACTAAAATTTCTATTTTTGAGTGCATAATTAAGGAGATATATCTGTAATTTATCTATTTCATACATTGATTGTTTTTACATGTAGCTTGAAGGATTTTTAAAAAACAACAAAAAAAAACTCAATTTCTCCCTGACTAAAAAACATGGATGATGGATGTGTCTATGTATTATCCACTGCTTTTACGAATTAATATTTTCGAATTAAAATGATCAAATTACATAAATTAATAATTAATCATTTTTCAAAATAAATAAAGTGGCGGAAATGTAAGGATATCAAAAAGTATTCTTCATTCACTTTCTGAGAGCGTGAAAAAAATATTGCAAATTCAAGTCTGCAAAAATGTTACGTATTGTTAATGTGAGAGAAAATTTTTACACCAAAGAAGTATAGATCCCAGCCAAACCACAATCCATGTCAAAAAAAAGTTGTTTTATTGCTTAAATAGTAATTAATAATTTTAACTTTAACGCAAGAGCTTTAAAGTTTTAAATCGTTTTTCAAAATCAAATTAATCAAAGTCAAAGTCTATTTTTTTTTAAAAAATCGTTAAAAAACAGATGATGTCTCTGATGAAAAAAATCAATATGCCTTTAAAAGAATAAAGATAATTATTCTAATAATTCAAACTGCCTCTACGAATAATACGAAAGTAAAATATTTGTTAAAACATAAATTAAATTAAAAATAAAGTCTTCAACCGAGGGAAGTATATGTTATATAAATTGACCATTGTAAAATATAAACTTTTCGATGAATTTTTATATGCATAATTGAGATTAACGTTGTTTAAACTAAAATGACAAAAGTTATAATTTTTTTTAATTTAATTTTAACATAAATCTTTATACTTTAAACACTGTTTAATTTATACAATCGACTTTATAAAACAGCCAAAAGTAACTAGTCCTGCTTCTGAGATTAATCTCATAAAGAAGACAGGGCGAAGTAAGTTGTTTACTGAAGGGATTAAAATTATCAAAAGGAACCCACGCAGTTCATCTCTCGACTTAATTATAACGAAGATATTATACAAAATAAACAGCATTAGCCTTATCGTTTGAAAAGATTTTCTTTATGAAGGGTTTGATCACTCTTAATAATCTTTAATCATTATAAATTAGCTAGGTATCAGATAGCCTAGAAATATTCCCCTGAATTTAACTAAGAGTAAATGAAGAAACAATATATTTTAATTAAAAATATAAAACAATTTTATATTATTCTAAGAAAGCGATATTAAAAAATTTTATTTTTAAAGAGTTTACTTTCTGTTTTGTGAGTTGTCATATTTTACTATAAATTAAAAAAAAAAAAAAACACTATAAACTTGCATTATCAATTTAATACATCTTAGCCTTCTTTTGCCTTTTAACTTATTTAGAAAAATAATAAAATTTTTATATGCAACTCTTATTTTACTTTTATTTGTTTTTAATTTATAGAAATAATATTACTAAACACGAATCTCAGTGTTAGCATTCGCCGATGACTTTTAAGAAAGAAATAGCCATCATCAAATCGAAAATCAACCCGGAAACTCAATGCATGAGGATAGAAAAGAAGCCTTGGAGAGTAATCAAGAGTGGAGAGAGAGAAATCACAGCAGGTGGATCAAATGCATAGGATTTAAAGGTAGAAGAGAGGTTAGAACACTCTAAATGTGTATGTATTGGCAAAATGTGATAATTCTGATATGTTCAGCTCAGTGAATTTAACTAGCTTTGAGTTAAAGAAAATTCGATGAGACATATATTTTGGGAGCAATAGTGAGAAATGTGTCAAAAAAACAAACTTGGATTTCACAACACAACGGATTCTTAGCGTGCTGGCATTTGTATCATGAAACTTCAAATATGGAAGCTAATCATAAATTTATTTAGCTTTGAGATGAAATTTTTTTTTTTTTTTTTTTTTTTTTTTTTTTTTTTTTTTTTTTTTTTTTTTTTTTTTTTTTTTTTTTTTTTTTTGATCAGACAATTTTCGGTGTTAAAGGAGTACCGCTAAACTTGTTTTCACGGAGAAGTGGGACTGACCGCAAGTTTGTCAATCTCTACAATTCTCTCAAGACCTTAACTTCGTAAAAAATGGTCTGATTTCGATTTTTTTTTTTTTTTTTTTTTTTCATTTCGTAGGTATTGGTTCCACTTACAAGTATTTTTTTTTCAAAAAAACGCTTCGTAATCTTGTTATAGATACAAAAACGAAATTAACCCCTATCTTAGTCGGTTTTTGTGATTTTTGGGATTCGATTTAGAGAGATTCGGATTTAGTACCCCTAAAACATGAAGATCCGTTGAGTAAAAAAAATTTTTTTTTCTAAAAACAGTCTTTTGGAACATTATTTTTATAGCTGCCACCGTTTTGTCTTTTTTTTTTTTTTTTTTTTTTTTTTAAGAGTTTCTTCACATATGAAGGTTTCTTCACCCAAACTCCTCGTCCAACGCCCTCCTCCATTCTTCCCTATCGGCTGCATCTTCCTCCCTCAACCCGTGTCCAGCCATGCTCTCCTCCACTTTGTCCCTCCATTGGGTACGAGGTCTTCCTCTCCTTCTCCTTCCCTCGGCCTCCCATTCCATTAACATTTTCGGGATCCGTTCCTTGTTCATCCTTCTCACATGGCCATACCACCTCAATCTTCTCTCCTCGATCACTTCCAACACACTCCCTCTCACATTCATCCTCTCCCTTATATCACTGTTCCTAATGCGTTCCACTCTCGATATCCTTGCAGCTCTCCTCCAGAAATCCATTTCCACCGACAGCAGTCTTTCTTCCTGTGCCCTGTTAAGGGTCCAAGTCTCAGAGGCGTATAACATTACACTTTGGACTAATGCGCTATATATTAGTTTCTTTGTTCTTTCAATTATGTTGCTACTCCAGAGAAGAGAATTCAGCATGCCCACAGCTTTCCTGCCATTTGTTATTCTCTTTCTAACCTCGGCATTTGTGGTTCCATTTCTTTCCAGAATTGAGCCAAGGTAACAAAATTGTTCCACTCTATCCAGGCTCGCAATTTCAGGCTCTAATATTTCCTCTCTGTCTGTGCTCATATATTTGGTCTTTTTATAGTTAATGTTCAAACCCCAGTTCTTATATTGCTCCGCCACTTTCCTAAACATATAGCTCGCATCTTCTTCGTCCTGAGCGATGATTACTTGATCATCTGCAAATAGTAAATGGTGTAAATGCATGTCATTTATCGGTATGCCCATCTGACCACAGTTCCTTGACCATCCCTTCAGACAAACATCAATGTATATTTTGAATAATGTTGGCGACATACAACATCCTTGGAGCAATCCTTTGCTGTTTGGGAAAACTTCTGATAATGAATTTCCTATTTTTATTTGGCATTTATTACCTCTATATATTTCTTTGATTACTCCCGTAATGTTACTGTTTATGCCAGCCATATCCAGGGCTTCCCACAGTAGCTTTCGAGGAACACTATCATACGCCTTTTCAAGATCTATAAATATCATGTCCAGTCTCCTCGCCTTGGCTGTTTGCTTTTCTAACAGTTGTCGGAGGGTAAAGATGTGGTCAATACAGGATTTCCCTGCTGTGAATCCACATTGTTCCTCTGCCTGCGAGAATTCTTTTTCCAATTAACCCTTTATTATTCTACCCAGCAATTTCATTATTGGGTTCGTAACACATATCCCTCTATAATTATCGCATACTTTTTTATTTCCCTTTTTGAATACTGGTGTGATATATCCCATTTTCATTTCTGCTGGTATACTTTCACCTGCCAGTATACGATTTATGAGGTCAGTAAGTAGTCTTGTCACCTCACTCCCACTATACTTGATCAGTTCTGCGCAGATTCCACCTGGGCCAGGGGCTTTCCCATTTCTAAGTTTCTTTTGTTCTAGCTGGAGTTCCTCTTGGGTGATTTTTAACGGAGTGTCAGTAGAAAAGGGGGTCGTTTCCTGTTCTGCGAATTCTATCCTGTTCTCATGCAGTAACGCGCTAAAATGTTTTGTCCAATCAGCCATTTGCACCATATTCAGCATAGTATTTTGCTTCTCGCTTTTTCTCATACCTTTTAATATGGTCCATGCTTCAATGGCTCGTCCAAACCCTAGTCTGCTGTTTATCCTAGCACACGTTTTTTCCCATGATTTATTTTTCTCGGTTCTCACCAATTTATTTAGTTCTCTCCTCTCCTCAACATACCTCCTCCTGTCCTCCTCCTTTTTTGTGCTAAGCCACCTCATATATGCTTGTTTTTTCTTTTCTGCTCCACTCACTATAATTTCTGTCAACCATTCCTTTCTTTTTCCATTCCTCGTTCTTTTTCCAAGGACCTCTGAGGCTGTTTTTCTCATTGATGACATTAGAGAAACATAAATTTCCATGGTATTATTACCCCTGAATTCTTTCAGTGATTCTTCCATTCTCCGCTGGTATAGCCCTTTAATGCTATCCTCCTGTAATAATTCCGTCTTAAACTGCTCCTCGTTTAGCTCATTACATTTTATACTGGGGTTTTGGCTCCCTATTTCCCTTTGACCCACGGGAGTATGCAGGTAGCTTTCAGCAAGTGATGATCCGATCCACACTCAGCTCCCCTATAGACTCTTACATCTTGCACTTTTATTGTACTGCGTTCTCTTATAACCGCGTAGTCAATGATGGATTTAAGTTTCCTACCTTCATTGTGCCAGGTGAACTTGTGGATACTCTTATGGTCGAAGAATGTATTTGTGATTCTTAGGTCCAGTTGCTCACAAATCTGTATTAGCCTATCCCCGTTGTCGTTCCGTTCGATCTCTCCGTATTTCCCGACTACTCTACTGCTTTCATTTCTTCCAACTCTCGCATTCATATCTCCCAGTAAGAAGATTTCTTTCCGTCTTGGTATCATTTCCAATACTCCCCTAAGATCGTCCCAATATTTATCCTTCACCATATTCTTTTGGTCATTGGTTGGGCCATATGTACCCACCACTACAATCTCTCTCGCAGATAGGGTTATATTCATCGTTATAATACGGTCATTTATGTACTCCCAGCCTGTGATATTCTTTTGGATGCCTTTCCTTACTAGGATAGACACTCCTGATTTCGCTCTTTCGTGTCTTTCGACTCCCGACCACAGGTGGACGAAGTCGCCGAGCACCTCACTACCTTTTCCCTTTTTTTTTTTTTTGTTGTTTCTGATAGAACTACAATATCCATCTTATATTTCTTAATTTCTGTAGGGAGGCCCGGTAATTTAGTTGCCATTCCTTGGACATTCCAGCATCCAATGTTTATTATCCGTTTCCGCGCATTTGTTCGTTTCCATTTTTGACTGTCCGATATCCGAGGCCTATGTTTTGGTCTTGTTTGGTTTTGTCTTCTGTTTTGAAAAGGCAGCATTGGTTTTTCAATTGATTATCAGCAGTTAAATTTTTTATATTTTCATAATCTTTTCTTATATTTTTAAAATTCATTTTTTGTCTTTTATTTTTGTTTTTTGTAGTCCTGACAACGGCTTGCAACCTATACTAAAACGTCGGCACAGTAAATCATAACTATTTAATTGCGTTTTCTTTGCTGCACACTCCCAATTATCTAGTTCATCGTAAATTCACTGTAATTTTTTTTCAGTCAAATAAACCAAATCCATTGCTTGGAGTTAGTTGATTATCTCAGGTAGTCAATTAATTACCTGTCCTTTGACGATATATCGAAACATCTTTAACCTTATATCAAATTTAAAATTTCAATGAACGAAATAAGCTACAATTTGATCTGATTATCCTAATACACTTTGTCAATGCTATTATTTGTTTTATTTCTATTTATGTCTAATGCAAAAATCTTCACATTTTTACTTCTTTTTTTTTCCTAGACATTGGGATTACGTTCTGGATAATGCTTTACAAGCATTCACCTCAAAAACCTTTTAAGTAATTAATTAGACATGTGCGGTCGTTTTCTGGAATTTTATAACCTTTTAATGGAATAGAAAAAATATATATTCAGTTAACGGAATAAAAAACAATAACACCGAAACATGTAATTAAAACTGAAGCGAACTTGTGTTATTAATATTTTACATATTGTGTTTTAACGATCGGAACTTTTTTTATCATGTTTGGATGCAAACAAAAGAATAAACACTGAAACGGTATAATAAGATTGCAGAAATAAAGGAAATTTCTAATTTCCTCTAGCATTATCATCTTAACTGTGCTACAGAGGAAATGGGGAAAGGCACCTCCAACGAACCCGATTTTCCGAAGTAGCATTACCTGTTCTTATTTTCTATTTATCCCCGGACTGGCATCTCTTGGTCACTGACTTGCATTATCTTTATTTTTTTTTATTTTTATGGAGTTATTTGACTTCATATGTGTGTGAAACATAAATGTTTTGTTTTGATATTAATTAACACTATACTAACACAGCTTTGGGTTTATAAAATATTTTTAAATGGGGATATATCACCTCCATTTAACATTTGTATTATTTTTTAAGGTGTTGCCGAAAAATGACAAAGTAGGTAAGACATAGGCTATACCCTAATTGTGTGCCCTGCCGAAGACCCTACTAATACTTAATAAATCTATAATTAATTAATAAATCTACTAACTATAATTATTTAAAAATATTGCTCTTAGCTTTTAAGATATTTTTTTTGTAATTTATTTGTTTGGCATCAGTTAACTATTCAGCAATATTTTATTTTAAAATAATATCTTGAGAATGAATGTCTGCAGGTGAAGTTTCCTCATTAACAGCTCCAGTTACCAGCTGTGTAATAAGAATAGCGAAGCTTGTTAATGAAGTAAAATGATGTAAATGTTCCATTATTAAGCTCAGAACTAGTTCTATGCTACTTTTATTTAACTAGCCAGGGCCTTGTATATCTAAACTATTATGGTACACCTTTATTCATAGATTTTCATAGTACTTTTATTAAAATTATAAAATACTTCTTAATGTCTAAAGAGAGGGCTGTTAAAATTTTTTGGATAGTAATATTCAAGCTGAACTTGAAAATTTATCCAAAAACTTTCTGTTTAGATATCGTTGTACATACTTCTTTCTTTAAATTTTTCAACACAACACATATCTTTTGACCATTTGCCATGATGTAAAATACAACTAAACATATCAAATGTTAATATCAGTTCAGATTAAAATATCAAACAAATAGTTTAGGAGTCGATTTCTACTTGGATTGGTAGAAATTTATTTCGTGACATTTGTGCATGGATTTGGTGTTTTATATAATCTTATTTGTTGTTTCAATTTCATTGATAAAATTTCAGTATACATATTTTGTAAATGGATTCTTTGTCATCCATATTACTTTTTGTCCTAAAGTGAGACAGATTGTATAATTAATTCAATAAAACATATCAGTTTATAAATAAATGTGAGAAAGTACATCACAGGTTTCATGTTTTCTTATTTCCACTTCCCTTGAGAAAATATAGCAGAAATTAACATCATCACTTTCAACTAGGATTCTGTCTTATATTATATAATGGCTTATAACATCGAAAATTGACAATGTGAAAATAATCACAGATTAAGAGGTAAATGACACATTACAGTATAATTGCAGAACTATCTGTATAATGTTATAGATTAATGTGTTTTTAAAAAAAATTAGAAGCCTGATGATGAAACATTGTCTCTGAAGCATGTAGCTATAAATGTTAAACAAATAGGAGTTATGCCAAATAAATAATTAAGGATTCTGTCTTGTTTATTATTATTATAATTTGTTATTTTCACTTCTCTGACAGAAAGTTCATCAGGAATTAAATTTACTGGTGGTTCAGTAGTATATTAATTGTTGATTAAATTAACATTAATTCAAATTGATTTAGTGTCTTATATTTCGATATTTTCTTATTTCCACTTCATTAGTTCCTTATTTCTCATTTTAATATTAGAAGTTAAACAGAAGTTAACATTACTTTGAACAGGGATTTAGAGTTTCTCAGTAAATGTAGGAGAATAACCTTTCCCCTCTAAAAAGCAGCGACTAGAACATCGAAATAAATCAGAACAAGGTTAGAATCGATAAAAGGTATTCTCGGCGCGTATAGGGGTTGGTGTCGCCGATCCGAACAATTACCAAACATTTTATTCACCTTAAGACAGCTGTATAAAAGTTGCCTTTCATTCCGAATCATAATGGGGATGCCAAAGTTCATGGTCCTCTTAGAAATGAGAATCGACCTTTGAGGCCCTAAGATTTCCTTAACTATCAGGAATAATGATATCGGATTAAAAAGGAAGTATTTTAATTTATAAAAATATTTCTATAGATATTAATATTAATATTAATTTTAAAGACTCCGAGTTATAAATGAAACAATCTTAGTAATTGTCATCTCGATTTTTTTTAAGCCTTCATTCTTTAAAACTATTAAACTGTTTTAAATTAAACTTAGTGGAGTATTCCTTTTAAAAATCTAAGAGATTCATTTTATTTTATTTTTTATTTTTATATGGTGAATATTTTGCATCTTACTAATTCAGGGTTTTTTTTTTAATGAATGCCTAAGGCTTAAGCAAGCAATTTTTAACATAAACATTGTCTATTGATTCTGACTGTGTGATGCTTCATATAACTAAACGAGAATTAGCAATAAAAAAAAAATTGTCAGTTTAAATTAACACACGGAATTCTTTTTTTAACTTAAGTAGATTTTTTTAGTTTTGAAAGGAAATACACTGTAAAGTTAACTGTAAGACTGACGAGTACAACATAAAGGCGATAAGCTCTTCATTTGCTTACTCAATTACCATCTGTTCTTTTTTAAAAGTTATAAAATTTGAAATAAATTAAATTATAAAATCAATATTTGGAATGTAATAATTAAACAAATAACTATATAATTAATAAAAAGGATATGACGAATTACAACAGAAATGAAAAAAAAACAATAAAAAAGAAATATTTACGTCACTCATGACGGCCTCAAGCTTTCATGATAATTATGATTATTATGTTTCCTCTTAATTTATAACTTTATTTTATTTGTATATTTTTTTTATTATTTTTACCAAATCTGCTATGTGCATTTTAGCACCTATGCACATAACGAAATTGGCAAAGGGATGACAAGGGGATCATTGACAGTCAAAGGGAGCAACCCCTAAAACATGTTCCATGTTATTCTTTCTTTAGTCGACGGGCTCAAGGGGGAGAGTTGTTTTTGATGATAGTTATGATTTTTAGTATTAAGTCATTAATTTTATTTTTTGTATACTCGTGTTGTGTGAACTTCATTAATCTCTATTATATTTATATTTATGACAGTATCACAACAATATAATAATTTATGACAATGAAAGCAGAAGTTTATATTAAAAAAATATGTTTTATTATGTCCTTAAATAAGAGATATAATGTACCCTGTATATTGTTACTTTTATATTTTAGACCTTATATATTGTTGCAAAATACCTATTGCAGTATTTTTTAATAAGTTTAAAAAATAAAACAAATTTCTAAGGCAATTACCGATACAGTGTATAACTTCAATAGATGCCATATCCACAAAGGTGTGATAAGGCCATAATGATTTCGACAATTTGGTTGAAAATTTATCCTCTAATCAAGTTGTCGCTTTAGAAATTCCTTTCTATAGCCTTGTAGACATTTTCTATTAGTGAACCCGAGTTCGGAAAGGCGGCCAGTTGATAAGATTTAAAATAAAGATGAAATGACTCTCCGACATTGCCGTTTGAAACGGTTATTAAATATTCATAATGGAGGGGCGGCTGGTTGAGGGCAAGGATCCGTTTGATAGCCGTTCTGGACTCAACCTCATTATTTTCACTAATTTGTGTCTCTAAGGGTCTGTCCTCTCGTTACGCTTTAACCTCACTTTCTCCGAGTCCTCCCTTCTATTCCCTTATCTCCTTTATTTCACTTTTATTTTTTTATTTAGTCAACTATAGATCGTATAGTTTTTTAAGTGTAAACTTATTTTGGTCCGTTAGGCCATTTTGGGATGGGATACAAAAAACAATCTTGGTAATCGTACCCTATACCCGCAGATTTAGATTATATACAGGGTGAGTATCTCTTAGCGTAAAAAAAAAAAATTGGGTGAAACTAGATCAAAAGTGTAGCCAAATGCCGCAGACCTCACCTTTCTATTCCAATCCGTTGCAGATATATGGTAAATAAACGATTTTTTGGAGGAAAGCATGTTTTTTTACGATAAAAGCTGTAATATCTCCATTTTGTTTAAATATTTTTCAAATATTGATCACATTTTCGGATTTAGCAATAAATTTCCTATAAGATCGGAGTAATTTAACCTTGAATTTTACAAACTTGGGACCTAAAAAATATCTTTATCTTCACCTAATTTAGGGAAGTTACAATTTCTTATAATACTTCAGCGCTCACTGCTTTTCATAAAAACAATCCACAAAACTGCAAAGCTCTCAAAAACTTACAAATTTAATAAGCTTTCAAATGATATGTTAAACGTAATGATTTTGTTTTAATTTCATGGAGAAATTTACTTTTGAAACCGAAAAAACATGGTGTTCTCATTTAGCATACAAATCAGGTACTTTGGTAAATAAGACATTATGATAATCGCTTGATGAAAATCTGTATTTTAAATAAAAGAAACACTTCATTAGAATAAAAAGCAAAGAAAAAATATAATATTTATTGACATAAATTTTAGGCCAGTTCAGGTATTCATAATAACAACAGCGACTTTGACCTCTCTCAGTACTAAGCACATTATCGCTATTTCATAGTTATTTTCCTGTTTATTTTGAAATGGGAGGGGATTATTGTTTATTATTTTATTTTTATTTTGATATAATGATTGAAAGTTTGATTTGGAAATTAAGAAGCTACAGAGATAAAAGTGTCACTATCATTAGAAAGACCCTTGCTAATATTGCTTATCCTTAGCTTGAGGGCCCATTTTATTTATTGGGATTATTTTTTTTCTGTTTGGCAATACACCTGCGAAGATGGCAACGTTCACAAATGGTGAGTACGCTGACATACATTTTTTGTATGGTTTTTGTAATGGAAACGCGAGTGCAGCGCGGCGGGAGTACCAACTTAGGTTTCCAGATAGGCGCCTCCCCTCTACGATAGTGTTTTCACGAACTCATCAACGTTTATCTGAAACAGGTTCCGTTCATAAGTTACGTCAAGAATTGGGACAAGTTCCTCATGATGTTGAACTCGAAGAGGAAATTATTGATATAGTAAATGAAAATCCCAGTGTTTCATCAAGAGACTTGGCCCGTGAAATTGGTATCTCCCAAAGGTCAGTTATCAACATTTTGCACCGAGAACATTTTCACCCATATCATTTCACACAAGTACAAGGGCTAGAACCTAATGATCATGTACATAGAATACAATTTTGCCGCTGGCTTTTAAATAGAGACATTCAAGAACACCAGTTTCTGAGGAAAATTTTATGGACAGATGAGTCTCTTTTTACAAGGGAAGGAATTTTTAACGTCCACAACCGGCACTACTGGGCAGCTGAAAACCCACATATGGTTCAAGAAGCATCTTTCCAGCATCGTTTTACAGTGAATGTGTGGGCTGGGATAATAGGGGACCGACTCATTGGGCCACATTTTTTGCCCAGCAGATTGAATGGAGAAAGTTATTTGGATTTTTTACAAAATATTCTACCACAACTTATTCACGACATTCCACTTGATGTTCAGCAAAACATGATATTCCAACACGATGGTGCTCCTCCACATCATTCGGCAGCAGTACGGGAATGGCTGAACCAACGATATTCGACCTGGATAGGTAGAAATGGTGTGATACATTGGCCAGCTAGGTCACCTGACTTAGCTCCAATGGACTTTTATGTGTGGGGCTACATAAAAAGCGAGGTATATGCCAGAGAAGTGACCAGCATTGAGGTCCTAAAGACGAGAATTCTGGAGGCCGGAGCCAAATTGCAACAGCGTCTGACTTTAGCAGTGACCGTAGGGGCTGTGAGAAAGAGAGCAAGAAGCTGCATTCGAAATAATGGAGGACATTTTGAAAATTTAATAAAATAACGGACTCTGGCGGCGCTTTATTGACAGTGATTCTTTTATTTTCAAATTAACAAATTTTTTCTTTGCTTTTTATTCTAATGAAGTGTTTCTTTTATTTAAAATACAGATTTTCATCAAGCGATTATCATAATGTCTTATTTACCAAAGTACCTGATTTGTATGCTAAATGAGAACACCATGTTTTTTCGGTTTCAAAAGTAAATTTCTCCATGAAATTAAAACAAAATCATTACTTTTAACATATCATTTGAAAGCTTATTAAATTTGTAAGTTTTTGAGAGCTTTGCAGTTTTGTGGATTGTTTTTATGAAAAGCAGTGAGCGCTGAAGTATTATAAGAAATTGTAACTTCCCTAAATTAGGTGAAGATAAAGATATTTTTTAGGTCCCAAGTTTGTAA
This sequence comes from Euschistus heros, assembly GCA_003667255.2. Lineage (NCBI taxonomy): Eukaryota > Metazoa > Arthropoda > Insecta > Hemiptera > Pentatomidae > Euschistus > Euschistus heros. The sequence goes on along the minus strand of RCWM02000412.1, from coordinate 614,094 downwards.
AATTCAAGGTTAAATTACTCCGATCTTATAGGAAATTTATTGCTAAATCCGAAAATGTGATCAATATTTGAAAAATATTTAAACAAAATGGAGATATTACAGCTTTTATCGTAAAAAACATGCTTTCCTCCAAAAAATCGTTTATTTACCATATATCTGCAACGGATTGGAATAGAAAGGTGAGGTCTGCGGCATTTGGCTACACTTTTGATCTAGTTTCACCCAATTTTTTTTTTTACGCTAAGAGATACTCACCCTGTATATATATCTCGGAAAATGTCTTAGAAATGGATGACTATCCAGAAAAACAGGAGTGGGGACCATGCGGCGCTATGCGAAACCCTAGGACACCCTCGGACGATGATTTTCCTCTGTTCTTTTTCTTAAAGTCCAGTCAATAAACGCATGTGCATGAAACATGCGATTATTGTTGGCCTCAGGGCTTTCTTTGGAGTAGTTAAAAGAAACTAATCCCCTGGGGGGTGAGCTAATGGTGGGGAGGACGAGAGTATGTCCCAGTTTTCGGTTATATCTCGGAAACGGTTTATTCTAGGAAAATATGTTTCAAATAAAAATAAAAACTTATTAAATTTTCTATAATATTTATCATGTACATATTAATTGAACTTTCAACTTTTCGAGATATACGTTATTGAAAATCAATAATTTTCGCAAAAAAAATAATAATTTTACCTTACCTTTTGCTTCTAGTGCCTTTTACGATCGTTTCTCAGAAAAAAATGTTAGAATTAAAGTTGTAGAGCATTAAATTTACTTAAAATTCATAAATACGTTTCTTGCACTTGAAGCATATGTTTTACAAAAAGTGAGGTAAACATTATTTTTATTTTCGAAAATTATCGAGTTTTACTAACGTATATCTTGAAAACCGTTGAAAGTATGCCAAATATGCATATAAACAATTTTATTAGCTTTGATTTTTATCTGTAACATATGGTTATAAACTCCACTGTTTCCCAGATATGATCGAAAAACCCAAATAATGATACCTTATACCACCTTTAACTCACCTGGGGACTACTAACGAAGCTATGAAGTAAAAAATTTTCGCATATTCTATGCACCCTACAATATTTCAATTGACTGGACTATTTTTTAACAGCTCAAACACATACAAACATAAGTTTATTATGTTTAATACGTCCTTCTAATCATTTTAGCGCTTATTGATGTCTTGGCTTCGTATGGAGATAAATCTTATATTTATTTATTTTCTATCTAACTACTAACGAAGCCAGGAGGTCAAATACAATCGCATATTCCATACACTGTACATCTCTCATTTCATCACTCAATGACTGGACTATTATAAGTCTTTTAAGGAACGAGCTACGATTATCGTAGGCATGGCGTTTATAACAGGAAGACCCATGCTACATTACGTTTGAACATAGTATAGCTCTAGAACTTTTACTTTTTCAAGTATTTTAATACAAAGTTGGAAGTCACCTCTGAGAAACTTTGGATTGATTGTTCAAACTAAAACCACTAACTAAATTACGAATACACCTAAATGAGGCCTGGTTCATCCTTTTTAAAACGGCATATCATTGAAAATTGTAGCTTAGCCAGTTGAGAAGCATCGATTGAGAGGATAAAATTGAATTCTATCGCTATTCTATAGCTTGCCCGTGTTGTATTTTTTAAATACAACCACCTGAAAACTTTAAGGGATTGACGCTTGATCGAATGATAAGTCGTCCTTTTAAGTCGGATAGCTGTTTCCGGAGATATTTTTAGAAGCATGATCTATCGGTATACCAATTCTATTTTGGCCATGTTTTCTTAAACAATTTTTATTTTATTACATTTAATATTTTTCAAATAAATTATTTGTGGCAACTACCTCTTTTTACACAAGGAAAAATTATTAAGATTGAAATAAAATAGGGCTGTTAGATGCATCTGCAATACATACTTTCAGATAAATACTTATTTCATAAAAAAAATAAATACAAATAACTTAAATGGAATATTCATTTAAATGAATCACTTTACCTTATTATCCTCTCATTCTATCTTTAGATTTATTTAACCAGCGTGTTATCAGTCAATGATGATCCATTTTCTGCATCCCATACACTCCAGTCACATATTACTTCCCTTGAAGAATGGTGTCATAACTGGAGAGTCAAGATAAATCCTAGCAAATCCCAACAAGTAACCTTTACCCTCCGTCGAAAACCGACCTCATCCTGTCCTCCAGTACCCTTTAATGGTGTACCCCTAACTAATGTGGAACAAATACGATACCTTGGATTTCATCTGGACAAGAGACTTACCTGGAACCCTCATACAAGATTGAAAAGACAAGAAGCTGCACGTAGATTTCGACTGCTACAACACTTACTTGGCAAACGTTCAAATCTCCCGATTCACTATAAGAAACTTGTATATATGACAATTATCAGACCTATTTGGACTTACGGTATAGAATTGTGGGGATCCACCAAACCATCGAATTCTTCCTGCATCCAATCACTTCAATCCAAAATCCTTCGAAAAATCCTTAATGCTCCTTACTTTGTCACAAATGAATTCATCCATAATGACCTAAATATCCCATATGTCGCCGATTTAGCACGAACCAGATTTCTCTCTTTTTCATAATAAACTTAACACTCATCCAAATCCACTTGTTGCATCTAAATTATGTATATATGTAAGTTTTTAAGCTCCTTAAGCTAAGTGACCTTCTTTTGTATAAAATGTTTAAAAAAAAAAAAAAAAAATGTATAAAGTTGCAATATCCATATTATGATAAATAATTAAAATACATTTACAATCTTCTAAAAAAAAAATAGTATAATGTATATATTATGAAATATAATGTAGTATGGCCACTTTATTTCATTTACCAACAAGAGTAAATAAAATATGGGTACTTATATATGAGCTGCATGAAGTATGTACGTCTGAAGTAGCATATCAGAATCGTTGCCGGTTCAAATTCGGCAATAAAACATAAAAGACATAAAAGTCAACTTTTATTTTGTAGTAGACTTAGGAAATAAACCTCTATCTCCTCTTGCTAGAATAAGACCCTATGGTTAACTTGAGTTTTCTCCACTGGTTTCAGTATGGACATTAAATTACAGTAAAGAACTACAAACGTATAAGGTATAATAGGATTATATCAGTGCACGTAAAGTTATGTCAGGGAGAATATTACTTTCTTGAAAGAGGAGAATTTTTTTTTTATGGACTTAAGTCGCTATAAATAGTTTCCTTCAAGACATTGTTTGCTAAATTATTATTATTATTTTTTAATTTATATAGATTTATATTATATAGAGATGGGTATCGTAAGAAAAATATAGATATTCCTTATTGACGATTTTAATATTCTTCAAAAGCATACTGTAAATAAGTGGGAATATTTTTTTTTCATGGGAAACTGACCTTTAATAACAATTCAACGCAACAAAAAACGCTTATATGTAAACTTTTATCAAAATTAAAAAAATATTCTATTTTTTACTCCTTTTGAGGACGTTAACATTTTTGAAGTTGATATTTTATCAACAACTTCTAACGGCCACAACCCCCGGTAGACAAAGCTGTTTACATTTTCAAAAATTATATGGTCCAGCCACAAATGGACATATCCCTGGTCCATCTCCTCCGACTCTCATGTACTTGGTCTTAGATTCATTAATGTGTTGTCCAAGTTTCTTTGCTGCATCTTCTATGGCCAAGAACGCCTCTCTTAGTGCACGTTCCGATCTAGCAGCAATATCAAAGTCCCGTATCCCAGAAGCTGAACTGTACCGTTAAAAAGGGTTGCGTGGAGTTGGATTCCGGACATACGTACTGCTTTCTCTGCAGCAAACTTAAAGAGAATACAGGCAAGAGCATCCCCCTGCCTCACTCCGAAGTTTGTATCAAAGTCTTCTGATTAATCACTTCCTATTCGTACTACACACCTCGAGCCCGAAATCGTCATTTTCACAAGCCGTACCAGTTTGACAGGGAGATATCTCAATAAGGAGAAATCCTGTGACCTCCGCATTTGGGCTAAACTATACAGTTTTTGTGACTTCTAGAAGCTCTTAATATTTGGTTTCAATCAGTGGCGAAATCTTTGAGATATTACAAATCATTTACATTTTTTTTTCAAATGTCCCGCTCTAAAAATCCTACAAAGTATCTTTAAGTCTTTAGTTTAAAACTTTTCATAAAATGAACATATACAAATCAATGCAAAGACTTATTCGTACTCTTATTTTAATTGAACATTTTTAAAATCAGGTTTAAGGGAATCACACAAAAATTTTGAATATTTAAAAATAAAACATTTTTTTTTTTTGTAACATCATATCAGTGACAACTACAGCCAAAACTTGACAAATGGGGCTCTGTTGGGAGTTGGTCGGTACAAAGGGTCGTGTCTCTCAAAAACTTTACACCTGTTCCCTTAGTGATGAATAAAAAACTGAACTTACAAATTTTTATTTCTTTTCTTTATATATTTGGCACAGTTGTAAATTTCAAAAATGGAACAAAAAATATAAAAATAAAAAAAATTACGGGAAAGTTTTTAGTGTTAGGGGATTGTTGAAGACAGTTGCATCTGCACGTGGTTCTTTCTTTCTAAGTATATAAAAAAACAGTATATCCTGTATCGATATTTAGATCTTAAAAAAATGTCAATATATCGATATTTTTCTTGTGCCTTTTCTTATATTTTTATTTCAGTACATCTCCTGATGTTCATTTATCTTTTTGACTGGTATGAATTTAAACATGAATGGAAATAATAAATCTACAAATGAAAAAAATTGCGTTAGTTGGATCAAATTAAATTTAGACAACATTATAAATTTTGCTTTTCAGACGCTTATAAAAAGATAGGTATCTGGTTTGGGCTCAATCAGCAACATATGTAACATTAAAATCTTTATGGATAAGTTTATTGGTGGCAAAGTAAGGAGTATTGAGGATTTTCCGAAGGATATTGGAGTGTACGGATTAGATACGAGGTGAATTGATGGTTTTGTTGTGCCTCAAAGCTCAACTCCCGTTCGTCCGAATAGGTCTAATCACAGTCATGTATATGAGTCTTTTGTAGTTGATTGACAGCTTTGAACGTTTTTCTAAAAAATGTTGAAATAGTCTTTAACATCGGGCACTTTCATGTCGTTGTAGTCCTGTATGTGGAATCCAAGACGTTTGTCTAAGCGAAGTCCTAGGTAGCGGATCTGTTCAACGGGGATTAGAGGAATATCATTAAAGGATACTGTAGGACAGGAGGTCGTAGGTTTGTTTTGATTCTCGATTTTAATACCATTCTTGTAGGTTTTAGGATATGGGATTGGAGCGTTTGGGAGGCAATGATGGGATAATTGTTTACTCATAATACAAATGTATCCTCAGCGTAAGTGGTGAGGACAGTGGTAGGATGAGTTGGGATGTCAGTTGTATAGAGGATTCCCGTAATTAAACAAACTTTATTTGTTGCCTTATTATATATATATATATATATATATTTATTTTTTTTTTTTTTTTTTAAATTGAGAAAGCGATGTATCGATGTGACAAGTACTTGAAAGAAACACAAGGTCTGTCAAAGAAATGTTTTGATACTTTTGATATATCGAGAGTAGATACCCAAATACAGTGCTTAGATACATAAAGAATAGCAAAAATAAACTTTTTGATTATGACAGGTTTTTAAAACGGTCACCTCAAAAATACAATTGTTATATATGTTCTATAAGGATTATAAAATGTTTATTTTATTATATTTACCTTATTTGATTTTAACGCTCAAATACGGTTATGTATTTGTATAAAAGAGTTTTATTAATTTATAGCTTGAACAATGTATACTTTAGTGCCTAAAATATGTACTAACATTAATCCTTTGGTTGAGATAAGCTGAGGGGTAAAACATTCTGTTTGGTCTGAAAGGTCTGTTTACTGAAATAATACCTGGCATCCTGGTTTTAGTATGAGTCCTTGATGTTTGCTTATATACCATCTGGAGGGACAAGGCAAATTATTAATGTCAAATAAAGCTGTTTGAGTCGAGCCATTTATATTGAGCAGAAATCTTGTTACTTATTCAAATACTCAGCAACGTTTTCTCGGTCTATGAACCTATTTCTCCGGAATGTATTTTTAAATTTTTTATTTGTTGATCTATAAAATACTTTATTCAACAATGGCAACAAGTTATGTTATTTTAATATTATAAATTACGAGATTATCCTAGTCAAAGTGAAAACTCTTAATGTTTTTTCTACACGAGACTATGAATGGTTACGTCAGGATCAATGGTGCTTGATAAAGTATAGGCCTATGTACATTTATTTATTTATAATTTATTTACATGTAGAAACCTAAACCAAACACCAATGAATTTGTAAAGAGGTTTAAAATGAATTTCTTAAAAGATATCAGCTTGTTTTTTGTAATCAAAATTAAAATTTCACAATGTCATACGATCACAAATCAGAGAAAATCAAATGGGGAACCACACTTGACAAAGTTTTTTTTTTTATATATATTGAAGTTAATTCGGATCCATGAACAAATTATGATAAATATCCAAAGAATAAAGACTAATACATTCACAAAATGGCATTAAGAATAGATTGGGTATTGTTTAAATTTTAGCCAAAAAGGCATGAAAAAATTAATAACTGGATACAATATTCCATTTTTATTTTTACAAAGTATTTTTCACCATAGTTTTGTTAATTGATTTATAGGCGATGGTTAGTCACTCTCCTTGATAACATTTACTGTATGGCTTGTTCCAAATAAACTTACAACTATTTAATTTTTAAAATAATGTGGACATTCCAACTCATCCTACCACTGTCCTCGCCACTTACGCTGAATTAAAATAAATAAAAAAAAATCTCACCAATAACCTTTACCCTTCGTCGTAAACCCACGACCTCCTTTCCTGTTGAACAGATCCGCTACCTAGGACTCCATTTGGACAAACGTCTTACTTGGAATCCACATACAAGATTAAAAAGACAAGAAACTGCACGTCGTTACAGATTACTACAACATTTATTAAACAAACGTTTAAAGCTCCCAATTAATTACAAAAGATTAATATACATGACTGTGATTAGACCTTTCTGGATGTACGGAGTTCTGCTTTGGGGCCCCACTAAACCATCCAATTCATCTCGTATCCAATCCTTACAATCCAAAATCCTTCGAAAAATCGTCAATGCACCTTACTTTGTCACCAATAAACTTATCCATAAAGATCTTAATGTGCCATATGTTGCTGATTTAGCTCAAACCAGATATCTATCCTTTCATAGTAAGCTCCATAACCACTCAAATCCCCTAATTTCTCAACTTGCTTCCCACACTATTCCTGATAATCCTCCGAGGCGTCTGAAAAGAAGATGGCTTAGAGACCTTCTAATGTAGAATTTTTATTAAAGTGCTACTGATGAGTAGTTCTTTTCAAATTTTGTCACGTTATTGTTATAGTTAACAGCACATTTACTTGATTTATAAATTTTGTACAGTTGTAAATTTCAATAAATTGTTATTAAAAAAAATAAATAAATAAATAATAATGTGTCACGTTTTTTTGAGTTCCTGTGGGTAAAATTTTGCTCAACGGAGATTCATATATTTTTTTTACTGCATTAAAAAAGTTTATTGTTACCTCTTTTATTTTTTTCCTTACTTTTAACTCTTAATCTGCTTGTAAAACAATCACAATACAAAATGGTTTAAAACATCTCAGCTATATTAAGAGTTTAAAGTTACTTAATGAATAATTCACAATTATAATTACATAGTTTAAAACTAATTTATAGTTTAATAACTTCGTTCACAGTGGACTTGCTCTAAACTCTGTCGGGTCCGGACCACTAATCTATTATACAAGACCACTTTTAATATTTACTTATTTATTTATTTTTATTCGTTTATTTTTTTTTTATCTACATCTGTTGTTATTTGGGACTTAACCTCCTCCTACTATTATTTATTATTTATAACTGTTATGCTTAATGTACTCCAACCACTGTTGGAGTACATTAAGCATGGTCTTTGACTGTTCCAGTCAAAGACCCCGACGTTTATTATCTTTTTTAAATCTGAGCATTGACGATCAGAAAGTTTTACGGTGTATAACTCAAACAAAAAACTTTACTTTGTACTGAATTCTAAATATCATCATTATTTTGTTATGCTAATCTTGAGTAGATGTGCCTACAATAAATAAACAAATTTTACTTTGTGAGTATATAAATAATTTATTTTTTAGGCAATAATCTCCTATTTACTGAACTTACGAAAATTTTATACTTGGCTGCCCTGAAGAAGTCGATAAGTCAAAATAGTGCCCTTTTGGTTTGGCAATTTTTTGATAATTTTTAAAAATCCAGTGATTACTATAAATTAATATTTTTGCAAATATTGATTCTTTGAAGCCTTATTATTAATTTTTTTTTTCAAAACGCAGATATCAAAATTATGCTCTACTTATTAATTTAAAGTTAACTCATCTTTATGTTAATTGGACTTCTACACTTCTTCGAAGCAACTGATATAACATTTTAATTATTATTATAATACATATATCATTAAGAAAGTTATTAAGATTGAGATAAAATAGGACTGTTAGATGCATCTGCAATACACACTATCAGATAAATACTGATTTCATAAAAAAAAAAAAAAAAAAAAAAAAAAAATAACTTGAATGGAATATTCATTTAAATGAATCTCTTTACCTTATTTCCCTCTCATTTTATCTTTAGATTTATTTAACCAGCGTGTTTTCAGTCAATGATGATCCATTTTCTGCATCCCATACACTGCAGTCACATATTATTTTCCTTGAAGAATGGTGTCATAACTGGAGAGTCAAGATAAATCCTAGCAAATCCCAACAAGTAACCTTTACCCTCCGTCGAAAACCGACCTCATCCTGTCCTCCAGTACCCTTTAATGGTGTACCCCTAACTAATGTGGAACAAATACGATACCTTGGATTTCATCTGGACAAGAGACTTACCTGGAACCCTCATACAAGATTGAAAAGACAAGAAGCTGCACGTAGATTTCGACTGCTACAACACTTACTTGGCAAACGTTCAAATCTTCCGATTCACTATAAGAAACTTGTATATATGACAATTATCAGACCTATTTGGACTTACGGTATAGAATTGTGGGGATCCACCAAACCATCGAATTCTTCCTACATTCAATCCAAAATCCTTCGAAAAATCCTTAATGCTCCTTAATTTGTCACAAATGAATTCATCCATAATGACCTAAATATCCCATATGTCGCCGATTTAGCACGAACCAGATACCTCTCTTTTCATAATAAACTTAACACTCATCCAAATCCACTTGTTGCATCTAAATTATGTATATATGTATGTTTTTTAAGTTCCTTAAGCTAAGTGACTTTCTTTTGTAAAAAATGTTTAAAAAAAAAAAAAAAATGTATAAAGTTGCAATATCTATATTACAATAAATGATTAAAATACATTTACAATCTTCTAAAAAAAAAATAGTATAATGTATATATTATGAAATATAATGTAGTATGGCCACTTTATTTCATTTACCAACAAGAGTAAATAAAATATGGGTACTTATATATGAGCTGCATGAAGTATGTACGTCTGAAGTAGCATATCAGAATCGTTGCCGGTTCAAATTCGGCAATAAAACATAAAAGACATAAAAGTCAACTTTTATTTTGTAGTAGACTTAGGAAATAAACCTCTATCTCCTCTTGCTAGAATAAGACCCTATGGTTAACTCGAGTTTTCTGCACTGGTTTCAGTATGGACATTAAATTACAGTAAAGAACTACAAACGTATAAGGTATAACAGGATTATATCAGTGCACGTAAAGTTATGTCAGGGAGAATATTACTTTCTTGAAAGAGGAGAATTTTTTTTTATGGACTTAAGTCGCTATAAATAGTTTCCTTCAAGACATTGTTTGCTAAATTATTATTATTATTTCTTTTAATTTATATAGATTTATATTATATATAGATGGGTATCGTAAGAAAAATATAGATATTCCTTATTGACGATTTTAATATTCTTCAAAAGCATACTGTAAATAAGTGGGAATATTTTTTTTCATGGGAAACTGACCTTTAATAACAATTCAACGCAACAAAAAACGCTTATATGTAAACTTTTATCAAAATTAAAAAAATATTCTATTTTTACTCCTTTTGAGGACGTTAACATTTTTGAAGTTGATATTTTATCAACAACTTCTAACGGCCACAACCCCCGGTAGACAAAGCTGTTTACATTTTCAAAAATTATATGGTCCAGCCACAAATGGACATATCCCTGGTCCATCTCCTCCGACTCTCATGTACTTGGTCTTAGATTCATTAATGTGTTGTCCAAGTTTCTTTGCTGCATCTTCTATGGCCAAGAACGCCTCTCTTAGTGCACGTTCCGATCTAGCAGCAATATCAAAGTCCCGTATCCCAGAAGCTGAACTGTACCGTTAAAAAGGGTTGCGTGGAGTTGGATTCCGGACATACGTACTGCTTTCTCTGCAGCAAACTTAAAAGAGATACAGGCAAGAGCATCCCGCTGCCTCACTCCGAAGTTTGTATCAAAGTCTTCTGATTAGTCACTTCCTATTCGTACTACACACCTCGAGCCCGAAATCGTCATTTTCACAAGCCGTACCAGTTTGACTGGGAGATATCTCAATAAGGAGAAATCCTGTGACCTCCGCATTTGGGCTAAACTATACAGTTTTTTGACTTCTAGAAGCCCTTAAAATTTGGTTTCAATTAGTGGCGAAATCTTTGAGATATTACAAATCATTTACTTTTTTTTTTTCAAATGTCCCGCTCTAAAAATCCTACAAAGTATCTTTAAGTCTTTAGTTTAAAACTTTTCATAAAATGAACATATACAAATCAATGCAAAGACTTATTCGTACTCTTATTTTAATTGAACATTTTTAAAATCAGGTTTAAGGGAATCACACAAAAATTTTGAATATTTAAAAATAAAACATTTTTTTTTTTTTTTTTAATATCATATCAGTGACAACTACAGCCAAAACTTGACAAATGGGGCTCTGTTGGGAGTTGGTCGGTACAAAGGGTCGTGTCTCTCAAAAACTTTACACCTGTTCCCTTAGTGATGAATAAAAAACTGAACTTACAAATTTTTATTTCTTTTCTTATATATTTTGCACAGTTGTAAATTTCAAAAATGGAACAAAAAATATAAAAATAAAAAAAATTACGGGAAAGTTTTTAGTGTTAGGGGATTGTTGAAGACAGTTGCATCTGCACGTGGTTCTTTCTTTCTAAGTATATAAATAAAAAAAGGCACAAGTATATCCTGTATCGATATTTAGATCTTAAAAAAATGTCAATATATCGATATTTTTCTTGTGCCTTTTCTTATATTTTATTTCAGTACATCTCCTGATGTTCATTTATCTATTTGACTGGTGTGAATTTAAACATGAATGGAAATAATAAATCTACAAATGAAAAAAATTGCGTTAGTTGGATCAAATTAAATTTAGACAACATTATAAATTTTGCTTTTCAGACGCTTATAAAAAGATAGGTATCTGGTTTGGGCTCAATCAGCAACATATGTAACATTAAAATCTTTATGGATAAGTTTATTGGTGGCAAAGTAAGGAGTATTGAGGATTTTCCGAAGGATATTGGAGTGTACGGATTAGATACGAGGTGAATTGGATGGTTTTGTGGTGCCTCAAAGCTCAACTCCGTTCGTCCGAATAGGTCTAATCACAGTCATGTATATGAGTCTTTTGTAATTGATTGACAGCTTTGAACGTTTTTCTAAAAAATGTTGAAATAGTCTTTAACATCGGGCACTTTCATGTCGTTGTAGTCCTGTATGTGGAATCCAAGACGTTTGTCTAAGCGAAGTCCTAGGTAGCGGATCTGTTCAACGGGGATTAGAGGAATATCATTAAAGGATACTGTAGGACAGGAGGTCGTAGGTTTGTTTTGATTCTCGATTTTAATACCATTCTTGTAGGTTTTAGGATATGGGATTGGAGCGTTTGGGAGGCAATGATGGGATAATTGTTTACTCATAATACAAATGTATCCTCAGCGTAAGTGGTGAGGACAGTGGTAGGATGAGTTGGGATGTCAGTTGTATAGAGGATTCCCGTAATTAAACAAACTTTATTTGTTGCCTTATATATATATATATATATATATATATATATATATGTATTTTTTATTTTTTATTTTTTAAATTGAGAAAGCGATGTATCGATGTGACAAGTACTTGAAAGAAACACAAGGTCTGTCAAAGAAATGTTTTGATACTTTTGATATATCGAGAGTAGATACCCAAATACAGTGCTTAGATACATAAAGAATAGCAAAAATAAACTTTTTGATTATGACAGGTTTTTAAAACGGTCACCTCAAAAATACAATTGTTATATATGTTCTATAAGGATTATAAAATGTTTATTTTATTATATTTACCTTATTTGATTTTAACGCTCAAATACGGTTATGTATTTGTATAAAAGAGTTTTATTAATTTTTATAGCTTGAACAATGTATACTTTAGTGCCTAAAATATGTACTAACATTAATCCTTTGGTTGAGATAAGCTGAGGGGTAAAACATTCTGTTTGGTCTGAAAGGTCTGTTTACTGAAATAATACCTGGCATCCTGGGTTTAGTATGAGTCCTTGATGTTTGCTTATATACCATCTGGAGGGACAAGGCAAATTATTAATGTCAAATAAAGCTGTTTGAGACGAGCCATTTATATTGAGCAGAAATCTTGTTACTTATTCAAATACTCAGCAACGTTTTCTCGGTCTATGAACCTATTTCTCCGGAATGTATTTTTAAATTTTTTATTTGTTGATCTATAAAATACTTTATTCAACAATGGCAACAAGTTATGTTATTTTAATATTATAAATTACGAGATTATCCTAGTCAAAGTGAAAACTCTTAATGTTTTTTCTACACGAGACTATGAATGGTTACGTCAGGATCAATGGTGCTTGATAAAGTATAGGCCTATGTACATTTATTTATTTATAATTTATTTACATGTAGAAACCTAAACCAAACACCAATGAATTTGTAAAGAGGTTTAAAATGAATTTCTTAAAAGATATCAGCTTGTTTTCTTGTAATCAAAATTAAAATTTCACAATGTCATACGATCACAATCAGAGAAAATCAAATGGGGAACCACACTTGACAAAGTTTTTTTTTTTATATATATTGAAGTTAATTCGGATCCATGAACAAATTATGATAAATATCCAAAGAATAAAGACTAATACATTCACAAAATGGCATTAAGAATAGATTGGGTATTGTTTAAATTTTAGCCAAAAAGGCATGAAAAAATTAATAACTGGATACAATATTCCATTTTTATTTTTACAAAGTATTTTTCACCATAGTTTTGTTAATTGATTTATAGGCGATGGTTAGTCACTCTCCTTGATAACATTTACTGTATGGCTTGTTCCAAATAAACTTACAACTATTTAATTTTTAAAATAATGTGGACATTCCAACTCATCCTACCACTGTCCTCGCCACTTACGCTGAATTAAAATAAATCAAAAAAGAATCTCACCAAATAACCTTTACCCTTCGTCGTAAACCCACGACTTTCCTGTTGAACAGATCCGCTACCTAGGACTCCATTTGGACAAACGTCTTACTTGGAATCCACATTCAAGATTAAAAAGACAAGAAACTGCCCGTCGTTACAGATTACTTCAACATTTATTAGACAAACGTTCAAAGCTCCCAATTAATTACAAAAGATGAATATACATGACTGTGATTAGACCTATCTGGATGTACGGAGTTCTGCTTTGGGGCCCCACTAAACCATCCAATTCATCTCGTATCCAATCCTTACAATCCAAAATCCTTCGAAAAATCGTCAATGCACCTTACTTTGTCACCAATAAACTTATCCATAAAGATCTTAATGTGCCATATGTTGCTGATTTAGCTCAAACCAGATATCTATCCTTTCATAGTAAGCTCCATAACCACTCAAATCCCCTAATTTCTCAACTTGCTTCCCACACTATTCCTGATAATCCTCCGAGGCGTCTGAAAAGAAGATGGCTTAGAGACCTTCTAATGTAGAATTTTTATTAAAGTGCTACTGATGAGTAGTTCTTTTCAAATTTTGTCACGTTATTGTTATAGTTAACAGCACATTTACTTGATTTATAAATTTTGTACAGTTGTAAATTTCAATAAATTGTTATTAAAAAAAAAAAAATAAATAAATAATAATGTGTTACGTTTTTTTGAGTTCCTGTGGGTAAAATTTTGCTCAACGGAGATTCATATATTTTTTTTACTGCATTAAAAAAGTTTATTGTTACTTCTTTTATTTTTTTTTCCTTACTTTTAACTCTTAATCTGGTTGTAAAACGATCACAATACAAAATGGTTTAAAACATCTCAGCTATATTAAGAGTTTAAAGTTACTTAATGAATAATTCACAATTATAATTACATAGTTTAAAACTAATTTATAGTTTAATAACTTCGTTCACAGTGGACTTGCTCTAAACTCTGTCGGGTCCGGACCACTAATCTATTATACAAGACCACTTTTAATATTTACTTATTTATTTATTTTTTTTATTCGTTTATTTTTTTTTTTTATCTACATCTGTTGTTATTTGGGACTTAACCTCCTCCTACTATTATTTATTATTTATAACTGTTATGCTAAATGTACTCAAACCACTGTTGGAGTACATTAAGCATGGTCTTTGGGTGTTCCAGTCGAATACCCCGACGTTTATTATTTTTTTTAAAATCTGAGCATTGAGGATCAGGAAGTTTTACGGTGTATAACTCAAACAAAAAACTTTACTTTGTACTGAATTCTAAATATCATCATTATTTTGTTATGCTAATCTTGAGTAGATGTTCTACAATAAATAAACAAATTTTACTTTGTGAGTATATAATTAAGTTATCTTTTAGGCAATAATCTCCTATTGATCCTATTTACTGAACTTACAAAAATTTTATACTTGGCTGCCTTGAAGAAGTCGATAAGTCAAAATAGTGGTGCCCTTTTGGTTTGGAAATTTTTTGATAATTTTTAAAAATCCAGTGATTACTAAAAATATATATTTTTGCAAATATTGATTCTTTGAGGCCTTCTTATTAATTTTTTTTTTTAACGCAGATATTAAATTTATGCTCTGAAGGCTTATTAATTTAAAGTTAACACATCTTTATGATAATTGGACTTCTACACTTCTTCGAAACAACTGATATAACATTTTAATTATTATTATATTACATATATCTTAGAATTTCAAGATAATGTAAGTTTTAACTTTTGACATGTAGCTATAAGCACCCACTGGTTTTTCTCGAACCAGTCGATTATTTTTCACATGAAACTCAAAGCGCCAGAGCGCTAGCAACATGGAATGATCCAATATCGAGAAATAGAATCAAATCATCTTTGCCCCCTGGTGATAACCTGTCACTCTCAGCCTCTCTTATCCTTTAATAAACCTCTCATTCCTGTCGAAACTGATTTGTTACGTACAAACTCACCAACTCGGACCTGAGGTTGATTACTGTAACAACACAAAGACCAAATATATTAAGGTTGAAAAAATGAAATAATTAATAAATCCGAATTTCGGTGTTCCTTACCAACAGTACTCAGGTCATCATTTTTTTTTTTTTTTTCAAAGATTTATTTCATATTTCAAACCCTATCATCTTATTCACTTTTCGGTCTATTTCTAAGCTCAAATCCCAGTACAGAACCACAGTAATGCTACTTTCTTCTTCTAATTAATAATAATAATAATTAATCTCGGCGAAACGATTCAGGAAAACTACAACATTACAATACAGTCTAAAAACCAGAATGCCTCTATGGGTCAGAGACACTAATTCTGAATAGGAATTCCGACATAGAACTTTCAGAAAAATTCAGGAAAAAGGAACACAGAATTATAAAGAACATTTTAGACCCAAAACTTGTAGACGAACAGTACCGGCTCAGAAGTTAACAAGAAATCAAACAATGGACCCAAGACACTAGACAAGAAGTTGAATTCTATGAACAAAGATTCAATGAAGTGGATTGGTGAAATCAAAACTCATCTTAAACTAGCCGGAATCACAACAGAGAATATTCTGAACCGTGTAGTTTTCAGGTCCAAAATTAACAAGTGGCAAGTTGACTTGTCAACTTGATTTGCAGCTAGATGCAAATATATCGGCCCAAAATATCTACAACAAAAATGTATTCCCTTGCACAAAACACTACAACATTGCGATACAGTCATAAAACCAGAATGCCTCTATAGGTTAAGAATATCTACAACAAAAATGTATTCCCTTGCGCAAAACACTACAACATTGCGATACAGTCATAAAACCAGAATGCCTCTATAGGTTAGAGACACTAATTCAGAATAGGAAATCCGACATTGAAAACATTTTGAAAAAGGAACGCAGAATAATAAGGAAAAGTTTAGGCCGAAAACTTGTAGACGACCAGTATCGGCTCAGAAGTTATCAAGAAATCAAACGATACTCTAATATTCTTAGTGACATTAGGCACGTATAAAGGAAAAGCATGCCTCTTGAGTACTATGCGTAGTCCCAATGGGCTCATTTGCTAATTAAAAAAAATCAATTAATTTAATAAATTGTCATCATATCCATAACTTTTGTCATTCTAGATACGAATAAGCTGTTAGCAGTTTATTTTGGGATCGATGTCCTTATGTAGTACTAAAGAGGGTAGTATTACAAGTGAAAGTATGCTACGAAACTGGTATTATGTTCTATGGTTTTGACAAAAATCTGTAAGTTATGGAGAAAAACGATTTTAGCACAGCTGAAAACATGCGGATTCGACAGCATTATATAATCCATTTTCAGTTTTATTGTGTTGTATTGACCAATAGATTTTTTGACCAAAAGCTTAAATAAATAAGTACTTGTCGTTTTTAAATTTAAAATCATTACATTTCGGATACAATATTTAATAATAAAAAAAACTAAGGACCTAGGACATTGAAGACCATATAAGTTGTGTCCAAAAAAACAATCTAACCATTTAACTTGTTTTATATTCTACGCTTGAATAAATCAATAAATCAGGAGGACATATTAGCCACCTTTTCATCACTTTGACATTAAAACAAAATCTGACAACTTAAAAGAATTTTAAAATCACAATCTATATTTTATTGATAAATTGAAAACTTGATTGAAGTAAAAGGTAAATAATGGGCTTATTAATAGAAAGCAGGTTCAAAGGGGTAAAAGAAAAAGGATGTAATCTTTCTTTCAGAACAATGTATCTTGAATTCTCCCGAAAGAACTCATTATTAAGAATAATAGGCCATCTCATTCAGAGACTTAGTTGCGCCCCCTCAAACAAATTTCTATTCCTGTCTGGAAGAGCTTAAAATTGAAGTTTTCAAATCATTAAATGTTGAGTAAAATGTTTATTTCCATTAGGCGTTGTTGATTGTGGAAAAAGCCTGTTGTATTTTTGATTTAAATCTGTTTCAGTATCTGAACCTTTTTAACATGAAAACAATGACTATTAGCGCACTTAGCGAAAAATGTTAATGAGATGATTGCAATTTTACTAAAGTGGTAAGAATGGTAAAAATATAAACTTTTATTAATAAATGGGTAGCATCTCTGGTGTTATCATATTTTTTTTTAAATCTTCATTACGTTTCCTACAGATTATTATTTAAACTATTTTTTTTTTTTTTTTTTTTTTTTTTTTTTTTTTTTTTTTTTTTTTTTTTTTTTTTTTTTTTTTTTTTTTTTTTTTTTTTTTTTTTTTTTTTTAGTCTGATATCATTTTTAAATAAAATTAAAATTAAACTAACTTTGATTTCTGGAGCCGTTGCACTTAAATAATAATAATAATATACAATATATTAATATAGCAGCTGCTGTATTTATAATTAAAAACATAATATGATAACTGATAATTATATTAGAGCTTAAATTACGAATTATGCAATCGATAATTACGCAATATAAATATTTAAATAAAGAATAAAATAACTTAAAAAATTAACAGAAAAAGAAGAGGCAGAAATAAAAGTTACAATCATTTAGTGAGGAAACAGTGCAGGTACAATAATTTGATGAAAAAAAATCTTAATGTAATTTAAGATAATAATATAAGTTATGATAACAAACATGTTATATGAACATTCATATATTATTGTACTACAATAATTTACGCTCATCTACAACCTTAGGATAATTATTTTTTCACGAAGTGTCAACGTGGTTAGTACACTAAGTAAGTCTGTAAAAATTCTTCCAATGAACTATTTTTTCAGATTTTTCCATGTATGAATAATAGTTTCTCACTGATGTCTATTGCTTCGACGGAAATGATTTGAGCAGTTTGCCCAAAATTAAATATATATATATATATAAATATATATATATATATATATATATATATATATATATATATACACATTATAAAGTTTTAATATTTATAATTTTAAATTTATAATATTAAACAAGAATAAAAATAAGTAATTTTAAGTTATCAGCTCTCTTTTAAAACGTCGTTGACTTAGTTTTCTTTCTTATTTCAATTTTAACAATGAATGACAATGAGAGAAAAAAGATACTTTTTCTGCAACTATTTAATAATGAGAACATTATCCAATGAAAAATGTGCTACTTTGTCTTATAGTGTGTGAAAGGTTGGTGAAAAAAGCAGCTGATTCGTCAAGGACATCTTCAAAACATCTATAGCTATTCACTGCCTCCCTAGTATTCCTAGTTTACTTAGTAGTAAACTGTTAAGATTAAGTTCCTAATTATTTTAGTTAATAAAAAAAAATAATAAAATAAATATACTTTATTTAATGTTAAGTTGATAATGGTTGCAGAAAAAAATAACATTTATCTCGAGTGTAAATATTTTATTCACACTCAGCATTTTGGAGCATATGCTTTGCTCCTTTGCCTCCTTGAGTAAAATTACAACCTTGACTGGAGTGAGTAAAAGTAGCATTTTACACTTAAATTACATAAATAAATACATCTTAACAATATACAGGGTGTCCCAGACATTGTGTTTAAAAAAAAGGGGGTAATACTGCATGCTAAACGGGGTAAAATGGCGCAGAAACGAGTTTCCTATCTCAATCTGTTAAGGAGATATATTTTTTCTTTTTCATTTTAAAATTGATTAATTAAACTTGATCTATCACATCTGAAAGACAAAGCCCCGTACAGAGCTTGAGATTGATAAGGAAATGGACTTTTTTTAAAAATCAAATGCTATTAAAATATAGATAAATATGTTGTACGAGAAGGTATTCCAGGATAGTTCAACAACCTGAAGATCCACCTGAATTCATAAAGAAATTTAATTTTATAAGCAAAACAACTCATTTCACAGTTCTTAAACAATTACAGACTCTTTTCTTGAGGCCTTCGTTTAGAGTGGAAGAGATAAAAGAAGCAAATTTCACGTCTACTTTTATGGCTACTCCAGGAGAATGATTTATACCATAATTACGAAACGGAATTAAAAAAAAATAAAAATGAATTTCAGTTGCTTGACCTGAAGGAAAAGAAAAATGGTTGAGGACAAACATTTAAACAAGAAGCCACCAATTAATTTTTTGTTTACAGACAATTCTCTTTCAATTTTTTTTTTCCTAGATCGAACTTAATCGTATTTATCTATTATAATATATATTTTTCTATTATTTCTTATATTATTTCTTTAAAAATGTTACATAATATAAAATTATTACTCCATGAACAGAGTAAAAGAGTAATTATTGATTAGTTTGAAGAACACGGAAGACCTGAGTTGTTGATTAAACCAAAACGATGTTACCAAACCAAAGATCAGTTACAGTACATTGTCTCCAACTGTAAGAAAACAACTATCGATTTATGGACTTTTACAAAGACACTTGGTAGGAAGATTATAAGGATAGGAAACTGTATAATGTGGACCATTTTCTATTACAAACCCTCCATAACCACAAACCTCTCGAATTTATTGGTTTACTGAGCATTGGTGAGTAGATCTCGTCCCGACAAAAACAGAAAACTTTTGTCTCCTTTATGTTCCAGTGCAGTGAAACTGAAATTCCACACATCTTAGAAATTTTTAATAAATTTTCACCAGGATTAAAGAGTTGAATTTAATTTCTATTATTTCTTAACTGTTGCTAGTACTGTGCACATATTTTTATATAATTAGATGTGTCAATTTCATTGTTTAAATAATTTAAATACCCACTCGAATCCACTAGCTTCTCCACTTTACTCTCAATTCCCTATAATTCTTTGAGGCGTCTCAAGAGCAGATTCTCGGTCATCTTCTAATGAAGAATTTTTATTGAAGTTCTAGAAAGTACTAATTTTATGTATGTATACTGTTATAAATATCAATAAACAAAAAAAAAATAACAATTTAAATCACTAAGAATATATGTCCTAGCATACATAAAAACGAGACAAAGTCTTACCGAAAGTGCACAAAGGTATATGGGGTGGTCAGTCATTTATAATTCTTCACCTCGGACTTGTGTCAACACCGCTACTTCTTTATTTAACGTGAACTTCTGGGTAAATTTTATTTCGAGTTTTGTATCAGCAATGAAATCGTAAACTTGTTCTTAGATTTAAAAGTAGACATTTTTCCCCCTTTCATAGTACTCCTATGGAATAAGCGTGTATTTATAATAATACATCATGTTACTTGGATTTTGCATAATACGCGATTTTATAGTTTACGTGCAATATTGTACTGTTCATGGAGTAATAGTTAGGTATATATTATAATAAATAATTACGATAAAAAAAGGTTCGATCTAGAAAAAATAAAAAATAATTTAAAAAGTAATTGTATGTAAACAAAAAATTAATTGGTAGCTTCTTGTTTAAATTTGTGTCCTTCTCAATCATTTTTCTTTTTATTCAGTTCAAGTAACTGAAATTCATTTTTTTTTTTTTTTTTTTTTAATTCCGTTTCGTAATTATAACTCATTCTCCTGGAGTAGCCATAAATGTAGACGTGAAATTTGCTTCTTTTATCTCTTTCACTCCAAACGAAGGCCTCAAGAAAAGAGTGCTGTAATTGTTTAAGAACTGTGCAAAGAGTGGTTTCGCTTATAAAACATTTTTTTTTATACACAACATATGTATCTATATTTTAATAGCATTTGAGGCTTCGTCTTTCAGATTTAATAGATCCAGTATTTATAAAAAATAAAATAAAAAAAATTCTCTTAATTATTAATTTTCTCAATTAAGTGTTCCTTCATCTATCACTAGAGAAAATTCTTTTTGTACTTGGCAAAGCTAACAATGTAATTATTGATGCTGATAACGATGAAAATGATGGAACCGGAAATGACGTTGAAAAAAATATGTTAATTTAGTGGGTAAACGTATGGAACTATGATTAAATAATCGTTACGTTTTTTTATAAATTACTCTTTTTTTCACAACCTACATTTCATTTATACATATTTCTAATACAATTTCTCAATAAAAATAATAATAAAAGTGAAACATTTGATAATTTTTTTTTTTTTTTTTTAATTGTAAAGTCTATAAAGTATATTGTAAATATTAGAAATTAGTTTTTAAATATGATCTTTCTATATTTTTTGTTTTGTGATTTTCTGATTCCTTTAGTAGAGTATGAATTTTGGTTTTCATTTTTTTAGACAGTACATTTTTTTTTGTTGGAAATTTATGGAAATTCATAAATGACAAAGAAATTATTTGTATTATGGTATGAACAAGTATTAAATAATAAACTATAGAAAGCATTCTAGTGAGGCCGGTTTTAGTATCTCTAAAAATGTTTTACTACTTGCACTGATAAGTATGGGATACCATTTTGAAAGTCGACGTCTCATACAATAACCTGTGTAACCTCTCTTGCATAATGGCGCACGCCACAAATCTGTTGGTTTTGCAACTTCACTAGAACACATATTTATCGCTTTTTAAATAACAATTTTATGAAAAAGCTGTAAATTTTATTATTGCTAAAACCATCCTAAAACTATGGAAATGACGCAGCTCATATCTGATACAGAATAGTTCAGCACTTTTCGTAGTGAGAAATTAAAAACGAAAAATGGCTTGTCTTTTTATAAAGTAGTATGAATATGTATTTAGGTTAAAACAAAAAAAAAACTTTCACTAATACTCATGCTGGATCTTGGGTACAATAAACAAGGAAGTACCTTTTGTTTCCCCAACGGATATGGAGTTCATGTGATCAGCCTCCGACCGCTCAAGCACCAATTTTATAGGGCTTGTTATACCGCAGAAAGGTCCTTCAACTTTCGAATTCATCCACGCTTGATGTAACAGAATATAAATTACCTCCCCAAAGCTGGTCTTGAATCTGGGCTCGGGAATCGATGTTGTGCCCACCTCTCACTTCGAGGTAATTCACACACATATTTTTATAATAAAATTAAATAATATTGGTCTAGTGTTTTGACTCTTTTAAATAGGTTATAGGTAGATACATGTTATATCATGTTTTATTACCTCTAATTATTAAATAGGCATTTTTGAAAAGAACTGGATTCCATGGCTTATATAATTAAAGGATTTATTTTATTTAATTCTGTTTTATTTTTTTGTTTCATTTTTTTCCCATTGATTGTCAGTAGTAATTAATTCTAGAGATAAGTCGACTATGACTTTGGCCGACTAGTTACTTGTCAGCTAGTCGGCTGACAAAAATGCCAATTAGTCGGCCATTCCGAGCATTACTTCCATAGGAATTTGGGTGACATCGGCAATATTCGAGACGCTTCGTTTACACCTTTATAGCCGCCTGTACATGTTGCTACTGTAGAAAAGTAGTTTAAATATTAGATAAGATATCAAATACAATTAATCAAACAACTAAAGCTAGTTGTATTTTGTAGTGGGATCCAAATTGGAACTACGGTTGGTAAAATTGTAAATATATTAGGTATCTGTTAGGGCTAAATTTTTCTGACTTCAATCTGGACCTGGAAGCAGTACATATTTGATTTTTACTATTATTTTCAAACATTAACGCTCCAGTAGTCGCAACCGATCTGAGAGATCACCCAAGGTATTATTCGCGCAGTATTCCGAGTAGGATTTTTATGAGATAAGCGACTCAGTACCTTTCAACTAACATTTCTCAAATGCATTAGTGACGTAAAATCCTCAATATTCTCTCTAGACTTCTAGTTATTTAGTTTCTTTTCCGCTGTTACCGGGACAAGATCTGTTAGGCTCATTGCGACTACTGACGCGACAGATTTTATTCTATTATATTACATTATGAATCGTAAGCGCACGTTCGATTTAGAAAACCCAGACTATATTGAAATGATTCGTAAAATCATTCTACGTAATACGGAGAATAATAGTGATGTAGAAATAATATAATATAATAATAGTTGAAAGTGGGACAGATTCTGAATGTGAAACAGACGTTGTTGAAGAAAGAATTTAGCATTCAGATACTGAACACGAAGATGATGTATCTAGTGATGAGGAATGCATTGCCGATAATTCATTTTTGGGAAGAATTTGTTTATGTTTTATATATTATAGAAAAGAGGATGCTCTATCTGATGCAAGTCATGAAGGACGCGGCTCTATTAGACGACTTGAATTATGTGAAAAACGAAGGCTGAATACTTTTGTGAGCAATGTAAAATGTATTTATATTTAGAACATCAAAAATTGCCAGTCAAAGCTGTATAAATAAAATTAGTGAACAAAATAATACTTAAAAGTTGTGATAACAGAAAAATAGTTAAAAGTTGTTATGATAGATCAATAATAGTTTTATTACTTATTTTATTAATGTGTATTATAATGTGCATTTCTTTAAAAATCAAATGAAGTAAATGAGAAAAATAAAAGTAATGAAATCATCAGTAAAACGATTGGATTGTCTTACGGTTGCGACTACTGGAGGGTTAATGATTCTAAGTATTTTGAAAATAATATTTACCTGCATTTAGAAGTGTTTAGTCAACGTTTTGAAATTTAACCTCACTTGAAATTATTTATATTTTTTAAGCTATTACAGAAATATTCTTTTGTTGTTTTTACAAGTGCATGTTGAAAAAATGTTTATCTATAGTCTTTAGTACTATCTCTGAATAACCATTGAAAAATGAGCTGGTTTAAACTTTAAACTCTATGTTTTCTAAGTTATGATAATAAATTTTTATAACGCGTAAATTCTAAAAGTAAAAAAAAAAAATATTTTTCCAATTTGTGATAGTCGTCGTGCATATTACACTGTCAATCACCATCATATTCTTGTAAAATCTGCGTTGTCGGTTTGAATCCTGCCTGGTTAAGTTGAAATTAATTTCTTAATAGCCCAACGGAATGAACTCGACCTTCCCAATCTGACTATAATATGTTTGTTTTCTGCAGAATTAGCCAACCTTGAGTTGGTGAGGGAAAAGAATAAATATTCTAAAGCGCGATTTTCTTCTAATTAGCCGAAACCACTTCATAAGGAGGCTGAGTATATGGTTCAGGAGGGTCTCTCAACACCGTAGTCTAACGTCTAAAATAACAGAAAATATATTTAATGCCTATAGCTGGATACGAATCAACAATTCTTATGTATAATATCATATATGCGTTTTTATTTAATACCATTTAAACGATTTTTCTTTGTTTAGTATTGATTCTTTTAAAATACGTTAGTGGATACACCAGGAAATCAAAGCAGCACTAAATATACTGTAAAAAAATGTATTTAGAATCGATAATAAGTCGTGATTGGGTTCTGAATTTGGTAGTCCGTTCTCACATAACTGCCAGGTCTCCTCAACTAATATAATTATAATAAGATAAGCTAAAAGACTTTTAAATAATGTTTTGTTTGTTTTATATTCACTTGTTTTCATAATCTTTATAGAGGTGTACTTCTTTTTTTTTCTACTTTTTTTTTTTTTTTTTTTTTTATCTGTACTATGCTATTTAAATTTTGAACCGACTATAAAATAAACAACCATTTATATTTAAGCCCTCATTCGTGCTCAGGGTAAAGCTTAGCCTTCCGTGGTTATAGATCATTAAAGGACTATAATTCAAGCAAAAGGGTTCATTATAATAATGGAGCAGAGAATTTCGACTTAACGGCAAGTGGTCCTATCTTGATCGAGTCAACAGGGATAACAAAATCGTGCCAACGAACCTGCGTTCATTTTTCCCTGCCATTTTGTCAAACCTCGTGTAATAGGCCTAAATTAAAGTAATTATGGGCTTGAGAAATAATACACACCTTGTCTGGGGCAATTTAGAATAACGAAAAACTGCTGAAAGTTAATTTTTTTCTTTTTTATAATTTTCAATTTTTTATTCTTAACTTTTTTAAAAGATTTTTATCTAACTTATTAATAACTTTTTCGTTACAAAATACTGACTTGAAGGGTTTGCTGCAAAACGGAGATTGCTTTACTCATTACTATTTCACGAAAAAATATAAAACTTCTTTAAAACTCTTTCAAACTAACAAGAGATTCAGTCCCATCTTTTGAGTCACACGTTAACTAACAGTAGGAGCTGAGCCATTTAACAATAAAAATATTTAACTTATTTTATTATATATTTTTTCTCACAAAAATTTACTTTAGCCCCCATCTCCAGTAAAAGCTACCTCCTTTTTGAAGCATAGCTATTAATTAATTTAAAAAATAGTTGATTAATAATTCTTGAATTTTAATAATTGCTATCAAGATTTAATTATACATTTATTTAAAGTTACAAAAGGTCTTTTTTAATTTTTTTTTTTTTTTTACTTAAAATTACGTTGAGTATAACAATCTGCCAGAGATCCAAGGTGTCTTAGCTGCGTCACTGGTGTAAAAACCAGTGGAGGATGAGTGACAGCCCTATGGTACAGTCAGGGCATGAGTGAGAATCTAATAGCCAGAACACCATGTCTAATTTTACGATAGATCCCGAGACTACGTTTTTAATCAAATAGGAGGATTATGCGGTTGTGTGGACCTGGATAGTGATCACCATAGTGGAGAGATGAGTAGAAAAATTTTAATGAAATTTAAAAAAAATTGATAGATTCAATGAATAAAGATACATTAAGGTTTTGTTGAAGACATAGTGAGGGTCGTTTTTGTTATCAGGAGTTTGGATTAGAAGGATTGGTCACATTTGATGTTATATTTTTCTGCCCTTAAAGTTCAAATCCGTAAACCTTAATAGGCTTTTGTAAATTATAGGTTTTCATTAATTTAATGTGTGTTCATATACATAAATTTCTCCAAATTGGGTGTCCATTTTGTACCAAAATATTAGCCTTGTATGAAATCGAGTTGAAATAAACCAACTAATTGAGGTTGGATTGAAAAGTGATACAGTGGGAGTGTATCAGGGAACCTGTACTGGGAAAATTGACTGTTCCGCATTCCTCCATTTTTTTTTTTTTTTTCAATATGAATGGATTTTTAGTATATTCTTCGAAGAGTAAATGTACTGGAATGAAAATAAATTTGATACGTTAAATGGTAGGCTTCTAAATTCTCCAATTTTTTATAGCCTGGATTAAGTAAAAGCCCATGTGAGTAATTTTTTTTCTCTCGATATTTATTTAAAATGATTTATTTATTATACTTTTATGTATGTTTAATTTCAAAATTAATTTGTAGAAATTGTTTGTTCGTGCTAATTTATTTTTTTTTTTATTTTTTTTTTTTTTACTTTAAGGATTAAAACACTAAGTGTATCAGGAACCTGTGAACGTTTTCGGCAAGAGATTTTTCATTTTACTAAACCTTATAATGAATTTTATGGTAAAAATTAAAATATATTTATTTAATATAGTAATTGATACACTTAATTTATTCGCATTAGTAATTATTATCATCTCTTCATTTACTTGAAATTAATGACAGTATATTCTAAAAATTACCTTCTATTTCTTGGAAGGTAATATTTATTTAGAAATTTAAAAAAATATTGTTCTTATTTAGCATTAAATACACATATTGTCATCTTTCTTTGTTTGTTGGAACTTAACGTCCTTATAAACTCTAACTTGGGCGTGAACGGTGGGTAATCCTACAGATTACTTACCTATTCTAGCCAGAGTGGAAAGTTGAGATTCATTCCGTAGGTCCTTCGCGAAATAAGTTTCAATACTCCGAGGTTGGATTGGAATTCATGACCTTCTGTATCCAAGCGCTATGAGACACTCACCCTAATTTACTCGGCCATCGATACCTCTCTATTTGTCAAGAATGCTTGTGAATAGAAGAATTTAATATCTATTAGAAAATAGTGCGAAATAAATCATGCTAAAATAAAATATAAGATATTATGCTGGCTGAGCATATGAAGAAGTATTTTAGCAACATATACTCAGAAGTAATTCCCTAGTTCTGACGTTGGCGAATTGACGTTAATGTTTTGGCAGAACCACGGAATAGATCTCTACCTTCTCTTTGGTTCATGTTGGTAATGTATAGGATAGCCTGTCATCCTTAAGAATCTTTTAAAATTTAAAAAGAAAGATTTTAAATTTAATAGAATTAAGTACAAGGTATTACGGATATTACATAGCATATAATGAGAGGATATACACTCAATAGCAAAAAAAAAAAAAAAAAACGGACTCTCTGATCTGATTTCATAATTTTGTTAAATACATTGTGAAACGGCGCAGGAAAAAATGCTTTTTAATAAAAAGACACCTTCCTGTCTTAAAGGAATGATGAATAGATTTTTAAAACGTTCCTATAACTAACATTTCGCAAATTCAACTTCTTTGTAATTTATTGAATTGTTTTAATTTCTTCTAAGGCTCACAGAATTAGGGCCTTTCGCCGTAGAAGAGGGATAAATATCCACTATTTGAAGGACATCCCTTGTCAGAAAACCTGATAAAAATGAAGAATAAAGTTTTTAAAAGAAGGTGTTAATGTCTTATTTTTTCTTTATTTCATAATTTTTTGTTAATAATTCAAAAAAAAATATTTATTTGTGTAAATAGCTTATAAAAAACCATTCCTTACCATAAATTTAAAATATTAACGTATTTAACAAAATTATGAGACCAAATGTGAGTGTCCGGTTTTTTTTTGCTGTTGAGTGTATTTAGGAAGCATTATTTCGTATGCCGCACAGATACCCCACTGAACCCTATGATGAGCAAGCCAATAAGATATATCATTCTTATCTTAACATTGGTAAAATAAAAGATTCTAAGGGTATATAGGAGCTTCTCCAGGAAATCACTTAAGCGTTTCCATTTAACATTGAGTGATTCCATTTATCTCCTTTCTTCTATTAGAATATTGTTGAGCCTTTATATAGAGCAGCAACAGTAAAGAAATACTTGTCCTCCATTTAAACTTTGGTAAATACCAACTTGCCTTTCATTCCCTTTCTTATACCTAATAGAAAATTAATACAATAAAAATAATTCCTTTAAATGTTTGCATACTTGCGAAGAGGTGGCTTACTCCTTTTTAACAGTTACTTTTCGGTAACAAGTTACTGTTTGACCGGCGCGCATTCCAGCACGCTTATTAACTTATTAAATATGTTTTTTTCTACATTTAAGTATCTTGTATTAAATTTATTAATCTTTTCTCTCAAAGATAATGTAGCCAGACAACAGAAACTTTCGTAGTACCTTCGTGTTATTGTTAGGGGACAATTAGTCCCAGAATTTAATTCATTTTTCATTTCCTTTCATTTTATTATATGTATTTTAATTTATTAGTTTGCTGATATTTACCCAATTATATCATATGTGCAGTATGATAATTTGATCTATTTTAAATAGATGAAATGCAGGCATCTATTTAAATATTATAATATTATCAATATTTCTATTGTTAATTTAAATACCTGGTCTCAATTATTTTACTTATACCTTACAACAGTTAAAGTGCTTAAATTTAAAGGATATCAATCTATATTTCGTATTTATAAAATAATTTATAAAATAATAAGCCCTTTTTATAAACAAAAAAAAAAAAAGGCATAGCGAACCTGAAGGTTCATTCAACACCACCAGCCTCACCACACACTTTTCCCCAAATCCTCAAGATCAGCTCTGACGCAATCCACACATCTATATTCCGGTCTAGTCCTCAGTCGTTTACACTTACTACCTCAATTGATTTTTATTACGAATAAAAACCTTATTACATTTTTTTGGGATTCGTTTATTATTATTTATAAACAAATAAATCAAATGATGTATTATTATCGCTGCTGTTTATCGTCTTATAGTAATAGTTTGAGGTTCTTTATTTATTTTTTTCCCCTTATTTTCTTTCTTGTTGCCCTTTTCATTTATACTTTGTTAATAGATTCATAATACTATCAATATTACTAATCGCCGTCGATTAAGGCAGATTGTATTACTCAATAAAAGCTTATCACTTTGAGTGAACCCCGCATCAGAACCCCGCGTGGTCCAGTGGGTACTGCATTGACCTGCTAATGTCACTTTGAGTGTGGGCAGTGTCACCTTTAATTAAAGTATGGTAAATGGAGGGGTTATTCAATAAAACACAATTTTGATTAATTTATGTTTAATGATTTTTTTACATAGCCCCTTCATCTTCTTCATATTTCTTTGCGTAGTTGTTTTGACATCTCCAAATTTTGCTAAGTAATACTTCTACACATAAATCGTGCATCCAGTGAACTAGATTGTATTTTTTGAAAAATGTGACATAACCCCTACTTCCGTTAAAAAAAACTGTTATGAAGTGTTTTAAGTTGCTTATCAATAAAGTGAATGATTATTTTAAACAAATAAAAAAAAGAACTACAGGAAACTTATAGTTAACAATAGGGATCGAGCCGACAAGTAAAAAAAAAAAAAAAATTAATAAAATAAAAATAAACGAACTAAATGTTCTTGTAGGAGATAAGAAAATGTATATTGACATTAAATAGACAACAGAGAGAAAGGTATCTTGGTCTGAAAGAATAAAACGCATATGGAAATGATAGCAATGATATGTTAACCGTAATGATTTTGTTTCGATTTGATGGAGAAATTTACTTTTGAAACCGAAAAAACATGGTGTTCCCATTTGGCATACAAATCAGTTACTTATGTAAATAAAACATTATGACAACCCCTTAATGGAAATGTGCATTTAAAACATAATAAACTCTTCATTGTAATAAAAATCAAGGAAAAAAATTACTGTTTAATAGAAAATAAAGGAAAACTGTCAATAAAGCGACACCAGATCAAATGATCTTATGTCTGATGTTATTACATGGATTTATCTATTAATATAATTTCGGATTTATTTTATTAGATTTTCGATGTAATGTTATAATTTAAAAAAATGATAATGAATATATACCTCAATTTTGCCGTTAGCTTCTGAATGCTGATTGTGTTGAAGAATACCACTTTTTGAGGTGAATTTTATGGATAGATGAGTCTGTTTTTACTAGGGGAGGCATTTCTATTTATCCATGCATATCGTTGGTTTGTCCTTGTATTGCTTTTGAATCATGTGGAGTACCATGGTGTTGGAAAATCATATTTTGCCAAACTTCAGGTGGAATATCGTTATGAAGTTGTGGTAAGATATTTTGTAACAAATCTTAGTAATCTCATCATTCAGTTTTGTTGGGCAAACTATGATTTTTCAGCACTATTCGACAGCAATAAAAAGATGAATAAACCAACGATACTCCACATGGAACGGTAGAAATGCCTTCCCCTGTAAAAACAGACTTATCTATGCATAAATTCACCGCACAAAGTGGTGTTCTTTAATATCATCTGCATTCAGAAGCTAATAGCAAAATTGAGGTCTATGTTCATCATAATTGAGTTTTAAACCTTACATTGAAAATCAATCCTCATTAATAATAAAAAATAAATAAATGTAACAACATAAGATCCTTTGTTCTGGTCTCGCTTTATTGACAGTTTTCCTTTTTTTTCTATTAAACTGAAATTAAATGCAAGTTCAGTTATTGCCACCCAGGCAGGAATTGAACTTGACATCTTAGTTTTTGTTTACTTTATCCAGTTATTATGTTTATTTATTTTATTTTATATTTCTTTTTGGTTTGCCACCAACCTATAAATTTCACCGTCTGTTCCTAAAATAGTTAGTCTCTTAAAAAATAAACCGTGATGTATATTTCTTCATCAAACTTTAATGTAGATACCCATTCTTTAATAAAAAAACATACATAAATCGAACTAGGGGGATATTTTTGGATGTGTGATATAATTACTACAATTAATTTATTATGTTAAATATTTCTTATAATAAATTTCTGTTTATCATGTTTTTTCACGTATCATAATCACGTAAAAAAATACGATTCGACACATTCTTTGTGCAAGTAGACATAAAATAAAATGTAACATTTCGATTTGATAAGTCTTTCTTTTCTGTAGTTCGTGTAAAAATAAATTAGCTTCCAGTAGTTCAATAAGTGCTTAACATAATATTCTTGCAGGTACCAAGCTAATATATTGGGTTGTTTCACATGAAATGTCCGATTTTATAATATTTGAAATACATAGAGGATTTTGCGAGTCTTAGTTGTTTACTTCCAAAGTTCACATATCATAATCAAGCAGTTACTAATCCTCTACTTTTCCTTTATAAACATTAGCTTCCCAATCAATTACACACTGTTTAGTATACCTTCAAATATGAACATTGAAACACGCGATTTTCGTGTAATATTTTTTTATCAGTTTAAATGAGGTCGTTCGGCAGCTGGATTGCTTATGACAATCAGCGTCGGTCAGGGCAGTGGTTAGACATCGACGAAAGCCCAGGACAAATGCCAAAACCAAATTTGCACCCGAAAAAATTGATGGTTACAGTATGGTGGTCCATGGCTGGAATCATACATTATTCCTTTTTGCCTAGAGGTGAGACCATTACCTCTACAACCTACTGCAATGAAATTGGCCAAATGCACGAAAAATTATTGAAAAAACAACCTGGATTGGTAAATCGGAAGGGCCCTATACTCCTACACGACAACGCTAGACCCCACGTTTCAAAACTTACCATGCATAAATTGAAAGAGCTGGGGTACGAAGTTCTTCCGCACCCACCATATTCTCCCGACTTGTCTCCAACAGATTATCACCTTTTCAGGAATTTAGACAACTTCTGCAGAGGAAAATTTTTTGCAAATGATGCTGAAATCAAAAGTGCGTTTTCAGATTTTGTTTACTTCAAAGCTCAGAGTTTTTCAAATCCGGGATAAAAAAGTTGTTGTCACGTTGGGAAAAATGTGTAGAAAAAGAAGGTAAATACTTCGAATAAAATTATATTGTTTTCATATTGTATTTTTACTAAAATCCCTTTACCTTGAAAACGGACATTTCATGTAAAACAACCCAATAATATTTTAGGTATTTGTTTGAGCAAAGGTTATAAAAGGTATTAGGACAATCCTTAGCTGTATGGATACGCATTAAGGAAAACAGAATACAGCAAATAAATATGTAACTAAGTCCTTTGTAATATTTACCCGAAGCTGAATCTAATTACAGCTTAGTATAGCTATTTTCAAAGGGTCAGGAGATACAGAGCAGAGGTCAGGAAAGGGTATTTTACACAAAGGGAAAGAAAATTATTATTCATTTAAATAAGTGCCATTATTCGGACTTAATAGTTAATGTGTAGATATATTAATTATTATCTGAATGTAAATAAATAATAAATTATTTAATTAAATAAGAATGGAATGTATGGTAATGCAAAATAAAATTAAAAATATATTAATTCTTACTTGCAATTTATAAGGCATTATAGTTTAAGGATAAATTACCCAACTAAAATTAATACAAGAACAAGATTAAACCATATGAAACAATTCTTCTACTATCCAATGGGAATCAGTATGATAACATAGAAATAGTTTAAAAAAGAAAAGGTAGAAATAAAAAGGAGAAGAAAACGAATAAATAAAATAGTAATGTTATAGTATGTACATGTTCAGCTAACGAAAGAACCTAGACTTCCTTACAGTAGCTTACAAATTTATATCACTTCGCTCTGTTTAGGATTCTTATTCTCGACGTTTTCACTCTTAAAGTTTCAACTACGTTCTATTTGCCCATTCACAGTTCTTTTTCACATTATCCCTGGATTGGGATCCAAAAGCTTTTTAGATAATTTGCCCATTGAAATCCATCCCAATCGACACTTTTAATATATGTCTAGTGATGCTATCCTAGTCCTAGGAAAAAAGTTACGTTATCTGAGTTAATTATTTTTTTAAGGATTATTATTTCGAAGCCAACGGTTTCATAAGGGGTGATGTAGTCAGCTTCCACGCTCGACCAGAAGTTCTCCCAAATCGGAAGTACCAATTTATAGATCATAGTTATGCACTTGGAGGGTTTAATGGGAATCATTTGAATTAGTTGATACATGGCTTAAGACACTGAAAATTAGATGTTTACCTACAGCCGGACTCAAACTCAGGTCAGGATATAGAAAATGACTTATCCACTAAGGCATTCCATTCAGTTCTGGAAACTAGGAGTGAATTTATCAACTGATTTTCTTTGATGATTAATCCAGCTTTAAAATTTCACTCCAATGAAAAAAAAAAACGATCCAAAAAATAAAATGTGGATTGTAGAGTGTTTTGCTCCCAAATGGAGAAAAAAAAATACCACAATAAATTTCCAAAAATAGTCGAATAGGATTATTTTTTTATTTTTTCAAAACCGCATTATATTTTTTTATTTTTTTTTTTAGGGTGATCCTGGGTCTAAATTATATATTTTCTTAAAACAAATAACATTATAACTTCAAAATATTGAATATGTGTAGGGAAAAATCAAAGTAAATATATAATATTATATATGAGGACAAACCATTTTGTTTTTTTGAACACTAACCACGAAAACTACTGAAGCAATCTATACCAAATTTTAACCATAACATCTTTATAGTTCCTCGAAATTTTTTCAATGATAAAATCTACGGATTTTCAATAATTGTTTATTAAAAGAGCGATAATATATGGATAATGGTGAAGTTTGAAAATTTACCGATAGGTGATACTACATAAGAGGTTACAAAGGTTCGGTGTTATATAGAGCTTCAAATGTATATTAAAATTTACTTAACAATTAAATTATTAAATAAGATTTAAATATGTGGTCCTAATGTGGATCCTAGTGAAGTTTGGAAATTCACCGACATGTAGTTAGCGTTATTCTGAAATTAAGTTTACAATGGTTAAACCCATCTGCATCTAATTTTAACTGTATCATTTCCACAGATCTAGGAAGGTTTAACAATAATACAAATTTAAATGTAAAATGTTGAGTTTCAGGAAGGAGGTTTGCCACACTGTTATAAATATTTATGGTTAGAAATCTCCAACTACATAACCGTTGCAATAGTACCATTTTAAAAATTACATCTATGCGTGAGGAATTATCAATTGCATACTTCAATACAAAACTTTAGTGTATAAAAAAAAAAAAATGATGATGGTTGTATTGTTGACTGTGAGTTTTTACTATGGAGATGAATTTGTCAGGGGTACAGTCAAGGTTGAATAAACACAGCCAGTTTTAAATGAAAAACTTATATTTTGGCGTGCCAACGTTTCGACCTGCCTTGCAGGTCTTCATCAGGGCTAAAATAACAAAAATTGGATGTGACCAAGATGATACTAACATTAAAAAAAAAAAATAAATAAATAATAAAAATAATTTAAAAATGAAAAAGAAACAAGAAAAAAATCTGCAGTTAATTAGATAATTGAATACAAAATAGTAGTAAAGTCTAGTCGAAGATAAAGTTGTAATAGAGTAATTAAATAATTTTAATTGAATAATATAAATTTAAAATTTTGTAAACTAATACAACAATACAAACTAATGTAACAATTTTATTAACATATGTTTTTTATTAGGAATTAAAAAAGGCATAAGGGATCTATATGAAAAGGAAAATGGTAAGATAGAAAGGTAAGCAAAATAATAAAGTTGGCATAACAATAAGCGAAGGAAGAGGTTGGGAAAATATGAGAAATTAAAATAAATGGACTTACTGAAGTAGTCTAGATGAAGGCTTGACTAACAATGACTGTTAAAAAATAAAATCAGGGAAAAGGGGGGGATAATGACTTGCAGAAAGTAATTAAGGGTGGCAGTGGCTAATATAACATATGAAAGGGGACGCATGGTGGATAAAAACCGAACTACATTTTTTTAATTTTTATTTAAAAGGCGTGGAAGATGTTAAATATGAATTTAAACAGACGGAGGTTAGAGAAGGTTGAGCGAAGTAAATGGATAAATAAAATAATATGAATTTATAACCTAAATAACCTACGTCCTAACCTACGTCTAGGCCTTAAATCACAGAATAAACTTCCAAACATCTACACCAACCTAAAAGATCCTATTCCTCTCCAACTCAAATCAAATGTTGTTTACCGTATCCCATGTTCCTCCCCTAATTGCCATTCATCATATATTGGTGAAACCAAAAATCACCTTAAAGCCCGCATCTCCCAACACAAACTTTCCATCTCCTCCAAAAATCCCTCCGCCTCTAAACTTTCAGAACATTCCTTATCATTAAAATCATACCTTTGATTTCGAAAAAGCATCTATCCTTGCCACTGTCCCCAACCATAGTAAACGTTTATTATCAGAATCCATTTACATCCATTTAGAACCTAATCCTGTAAACCATAAAATTGATAAACAATACATTTCCTTCACTTATTCCCAAGTATTAAATCTTATTAAAAAACTATAACCTTTCCATCACTATTAATTATTTTTTATTTAATTTATTTATTTATTTATTCTATTTTTATTTATTTTTTTTATTTTTTTTTTTTTTTTTTTAAATTTAATTTTTTTTTTTTTTTAATTTTTTTTTAAATTATTATTATTTTTTTTTTTTTTGCTGACGGTGATAGCGAAATGTTTAAATTCATATTTAACATCTTCCACGCCTTTTAAATAAAAATTAAGAAAAATGTAGTTCGGTTTTTATCCACCATGCGCCCCCTTTCATATGTTATATTAGCCACTGCCACCCTTAATTACTTTCTGCAAGTCATTATCCCCCACCCCCCTTTTCCCTGATTTTAGTTTTTAGTCATTTTAGTCACAGTCATTGTTAGTCAAGCCTTCATCTAGACTACTACAGTAAGTCCATTTATTTTAATTTCTCATATTTTCCCAACCTCTTCCTTTGTTTATTGTTATGCCAACTTTATTATTTTGCTTACCTTTCTATCTTACCATTTTCCTTTTCATATAGATCCCTTATACCTTTTTTAATTCCTAATAAAAAACATATGTTAATAAAATTGTTACATTAGTTTGTATTGTTGTATTAGTTTACAAAATTTTAAATTTATATTATTCAATTAAAATTATTTAATTACTCTATTACAACTTTATCTTCGACTAGACCTTACTACTATTTTGTATTCAATTATCTAATTAACTGCAGATTTTTTTCTCGTTCCTTTTTTATTTTTAAATTATTTTTATTATTTATTTATTTATTTTTTTAATGTTAGTATCATCTTGGTCACATCCAATTTTCGTTATTTTAGCCCTGATGAAGACCTGCAAGGCAGGTCGAAACGTTGGCACGCCAAAATATAAGTTTTTCATTTAAAAACTGGCTGTGTTTATTCAACCTTGACTGCACCCCTGACAAATTCATCTCCTTAGTAAAAAAAAAAATCTTCATCACTTAATTATTTGAAATCACCCTTCACTTATAAGAGCGGACGAAGCCGTGATGAGGTATGCTAGTTCTTATGTAAACGTACAAACATTAGTAAAAAATTAATGCAGTCGCAAATGTTACTAAACCCTATAGATATGAATATTACGCAGATTAGGTGAATACTTTATAATGGGATCGAAAAAACCACTCTTGCTTATATCATTATTAAATATTTAGATTTGATAATTCAGCTTTGATTGTTTGACTTAGTAGTCCTATTTCTTGATTCTCCAACATAGACTACTTATCTTCAACAATATGGATTTATGCTTACAGTAGCCATATCATCAAAGCGAGCTGTGTTTAAGCTTAGTCCACAACATCTAATCTCCTGGAAATGATGAAATAATAAATATATATATATATTTTATAATAAGTATAGTGGATCAATATGTAATAAATTTAAATATAATTATCTAAAAGTTATCCTATATCCTAAACACAACCAAACAATTTTAAGCTCCGTAACTATCTTACGATCCGATAACAATCAAGTAAACATCAGCAGCTTCCTAGGAAATGCCTTAGGAACTCAGTCACATTCATTCGCAAAATACACACTTCTTTATAAAAACAAGAAATATAAAATAATATGTCGAAAATTATTATTAATTTTTTTTTGTTTAATTCTTTATCGTTGTTTTCTTTTTTTCATTTTTTTTTGTTAAGATGATTTTTATTTTTTGTATTTATCATTTTTTTTTACTATTTTACATCTAGCGTTCAACCATAAGAATAAACTAATTATCTTTTGAGCCATACTTTTAATTCACTAGCCATATCAAAGAAATAGTTGTTTTTTCTCTAACAATAATCTATTTCATATAATTTCCATTTCTAACTTTTGAAATAAATATATTATTATTGTAATCTTCCTAATTTTACTATATAACATGATTTTTTTTTTTTTTTTTTTTTTTTTTTTTTTTTTTTTTTTTTTTTTTTTTTTTTTTTTTTGGTGAGAGCTGACGAAAAATAATTTTAGTGACTTTTTTCAAGTTTATGAGGTAATTTCACTTTTAGAACCATAAATCTAAATTTTATTGGTGTAAAACTATTCCAAGTAGAGTACTTTAGGGAATATATAATGACGAAGTATAAGGAAGTTGTTAGAAAGTTTTTAATATCAAATTGACTTTTTCATTTTTTTTTTTTTTTTTTCGTTAGAAAGTTCGGGGCTCCAGCCCGCACTTGGTTCAGATCCATGTTTAATTCCCTACATTGGGGCCCCAAATGTATTCAGTGGTAATCCCATGAAAAAATTGAGGCATCCCTTTTTTTTTTTTTAGTTTACTCCACCGCATGAATGCCATTTTTGTGGTTCGTTGTTTATCAAACTCCTTTATATTACAACAGGCATTATAATTGCATTTACAAATTTATAAAAAAAAAAAAAAAAACAATAATAACAAATAAATAAAATAATTGATTCAGTTGTTTATCTAGATGTTTGAATTAAAGCAATTCCTTATATTTTTATTGTTTTATAGTTTCATTGTGATCTGAAGTCACAACCATTTCGTTTAGATAACTTATTTGGAGTATAGAAATCAAAATATTTGTTCAGTATATGTATAGACTTCTGCCTAGAAGTTTCTTTTTTTTTCGTAGAGTTCAAAGAAAATTCAAATTGTATTATTTTGTAAGAAGTGTTCATGTTTTATTTTTTAATTAAATCCAAACAAATCTCGTGAAATAACCTGTACTCTTCGTTTAAACTTCCAACTTCCTGTTTTACAATATATTTAAATGGCATTGCACTAATCTTTGTTGACGATGATCCAAAATCCACCTACACGACAAGGAACTGTTCGAATATTTTAACATTTACTAGATAAATGTTCTAAGCATCCGAATAATCACGAAAGAGTAATTCACATGACTACAATTTTGAAAATTCTGAGATGGCTCCAGTACCAATACTTCTCTTTTCCAATCTTTAAATTACAAAATCCTTTATAAAATCATATTAGCTCCTTATTATGCCACGAATAAACTTATCTATGATGATTTAAATGTCCCGAATATCACGGAATGGACCCAAACCAGATAGAG
This sequence comes from Euschistus heros, assembly GCA_003667255.2. Classification (NCBI taxonomy): domain Eukaryota; kingdom Metazoa; phylum Arthropoda; class Insecta; order Hemiptera; family Pentatomidae; genus Euschistus; species Euschistus heros. The sequence continues at coordinate 575,201 of RCWM02000412.1, read as the reverse complement.
AAGGTGAAGCGGTGAGCCGGTACCCTAATACCATTTTACGAAAGTTAACCTGAAACGCTGTTATAAAAACATTTACGCAACACTTATTTAAATTTAATAAATTTTTTAAATTGTCTGAATTTTTTTCCCAAAATAAAGTTTAGTACGAAATGAATAGTACACCCTCTCGCCCTCTGAAAGCGCGTCTACATTAACTGTCCTACCATAATAAGCTCTGTACACTCTCGAATCAATAAGTCTTCCAACTTGATTCCTGATAACTTCCTGATGCCTCTGAAATAATGTGCTATTATGTAGAAATTTTATTGCAGTGCTACTAATTGGTAGTTGTCTTACAAGTTAATATATTGATTTTCCCCCACATTAACATAATGTTTATATTTCACACAACGGTAAAAATCAATAAATAATTTTTTAAAAAAAAATGTTTTTCAACAGTTTTTACTGTATATTATTAGGTTTATTTTAAAATTGTATTCTATAAATTGTTATCTGTCGCTCTAGAATAGAAAAATTCCCAGGCTTCACTAGCTTCATAGCTAACAAACGGTCACTTCAGAGTAGAATTAAAATTGAAAAAAATAAATAAATAAAATAACACAACAGTGTTAAAACTGAGTTCAAAGAGAACGAGAAAAAAGGGGACTTTCGAATAGTTTTTCACTCTCGTTCGTTACAAAGTTAGTAGCTGATGTAAAACAATTAAAACATTTAGAGGTGTTCACTATTAATTTAAACAATGGGCGAAAAACATTCCAACTGTTTAATCTCATGTTAACAGTTTAGAGGTCAATTTAAAAACTCTGCAAGTATTTTATTGACATTATCCTTAGCTATATTCTGTGTATCATTATATACTGCGATTCACAATTCCTCGAAATCGAATAAATAAAATTCGAATTATCATCTGTAAACAAAAATAATATATTAAACGAAAATAAATAAAAAACTCGGAAATGAAATACTCACATAGACATATAACAAGAACTCTGACCTGACTACCATGAATTTCAAATTCAATAACCTCTTAAATATCAGATTTTTTCCTTACTGCCCTGTGTTAAATAAATTAGAGCGAGAGAGTTGGGTTAATTGCCTCAGAGCACTGGGCACTGAAAATCATGGGTTCGAATCCCACCTGGGTGGGTTCAATTTTATTTTTTAGCGGACCCATGAAATGTGTCTTGATTTTCCCATCTTGGCTAATAAGGACGTTAAGCCACAATATAAAAAATCAGTATTGTTAAATAATACAACATATAGATAGGCAAGACATGGTGATAATTTTGGGCTTGCTACCCAAAATTATTCTGTGTACTGGGAGAAATTCGATGATATTCTCAGTCGGACTTTTCAATTTCCGGCAATATGCACGACTCTACCTTACTGCTAACTAAAAAAAAAAAAAAAAAAAAATGCAACAGAAACGGCAATTCTAAAAACAATAACCAGCCCTTGATTTCTCCTTCTAACCTCGTTAATATTTGATTCTAAAAAGGAGGTACGGCATTGGAGGTAATTACAAAAATTCAAAAGAAACATGAACCTTCATACCTGTATACACCTCGAAAAACAAAAGAATTATCTTACATTGTAATAGTGAATCCTGGAAAGTTTTTGGCTTCACCAATTATTTCAGATATTTCAGCCCAATTTTCAGCAAGATTTTCAGAGGAAAATACCTATACACAGTATAGATGCTTATACACTGATGATCATTTCATTTTATGCTGCTCCGTAGACCTAAAATTATATGAAATACTTTCGAAAAGTTTAAAAAAATGTAGGCACTTTTTTTTTTTTGTGAAAAACGATATTCGTATTTATGGTTTAAAAAAACAACTAGATTTCAGTAGTCAAAGAATGGTTGACAATCGTCTCGACACCATCTCGAGTGGTTCACTTCTCACTAACTTCCTAAAATTTAGGTTTTTAATTCGTCACCTGGATTGGATCACATGTTATCATTATTCTTTGCTGAGATCCTGCTTAAAAACATATTTACATAGCATGATACATCTAAAAACAATTCTGAAATACATTATTGGGCTTCGGCAGACAAAGGTTTCTACAAATATTTTGTTTTTTATTATTTTTCAGAATATAAAAAGTTTTGATTATCAACGCTGTAACTAAATTCAAAAAAATAAATATTGTGCTACAGTTTGCATTTGAAAGAAATGTTTTAATAGAATCGATAGAATTCTGATCATCTCCAAGTATCTTTGCTCATTTCTATTCCTAGTTGATTCAACACTGTATTGACATTCCTCAAAGATATGTAAAATAGTTAATTTAAATGCATTTTTGATCGGATATGTACCTTTAGTGATACGACGTAGATAGACGGGTGATATGACATCTTGGTTTTTTCTGCAAACCATTGCTCGGTTTGTCATGGTTTTACAGACTTTTTTTTAGCTTTCTGTTTAATAGATGGTTTCTGATTTCATATTGCCATTCTGTTGCTTTTTTTAACCTTTAACAGACGGACAATCTCCAATCTCCATTAATAGATCTGCGGTTTCTCGACTTAGGAGGGCTATTGCTTTTTTTCTTTTTCCTTCAAGACCGTTTAAAGAATTATATATTCGAAATATAACGGGGTGATCCAAATACATGTTCCACAGAGAGCGATGATATATTTTCATAAGATTGCCATATTTCTCACACATATGTGATAAACAAAAATGAAGTATGATGGCATTCAACTCAGCCGTAGAGATTCTACAAAATGGAAGAACTATTCTCTTCTAAATTGGATTTGGTGTTAAGAAGACAAATCCTCATGAAGTGGCTGGTTTGGATTCATCTGTATATATTGCTAAATGATTTGGAAGTATTTCAAGCGAATTTTATCAAATTTGATTACTGATATTTTAGCTATTAACTTATCTTTTCCCAGAATGGACTCAATAAATCACAGTATACGTTCATCAACAGGAACTTTTCGAAAATGTTCAGCATCTATGTAGTCTTCTTTTTAGATTATTGTCCCTTTAACCTTTCGACACCGACATAAATGTGTCAAATATTTAGACCAAAATTATATCTCCATAAGGACAGAGCTATAGGGTCTGCATCATATCCTCAAAACAAAATATTACACGAACGAGCAAAATATCTAACACTTCTTATTTTTAGATTAACCAGTATTTAAAGTTAATTAGTGTCAACCATATTATTATTTAAAAAGAATTGGTTTATTTAAAATTAAAATAAAAAAGGGCTGCCACTAAACAGTAAAACTGGGCTGCCATTAAACCAGACAGTAAAACAGAGATCTATGTTTGATTTCAATATTTCGGGACAATTTCAATTAAAAAAAAATGTTCACTACATAAAACATGTAAATTGATTTTTTTTTTCTTAATTTGCTTCTTTAAGGTGTCTGAAGTAAGTCTGTGAAGTGGGCATAGATAATCTGCAATATTTCTAGATATATTTAATAAATAATAACTATTAAAATCTAGGGAGTGAGTTTGGATCTAGGGAGTGAAAACCCGCGACTTTGAAGTGTGTTTAATATCTAGGAAGTGGGGAAAATATATTTATTACATTTAAGAAAAGAAAAGCGAAATTAGCGAGGTATGTATATTATAAACTTGAGGTGTATACATGTACTACATTTTCGGCCTTTTAGGTACGTACTGTCACATGTACTTTAAAAACTTCAAACTAAACTTTAAAAATACTAAAATAATATAAAATTTCACTTAATAACGACAGATCTATTAACTTTTAAACAATAAAACCTAAATAGATTGTAAATGATAAATAAGCTACGAAATAAAGACTATCACAATAGGTATTTAATAAAATACGAGTATATTAAAAAACATTATTTTGATAAAAATAATGTTCCTTGAACTTTCATTATATCCAAGTAGATGGGTATAACGTTTAAAAATAAAATAAAAACAATGCAGGCTGTACGCTTAAAAACAAAAAAAAAAAAATAACGAGCAGCAATAATTGAATTCGTTGGTTCCTCTTGGGCTGGTGTTGATGGTCCGACTGTGCTGAATGCCTAGAAATTTCCAACATTTCCTGGTATGAGAGGGTGAAATCAAGAAATTTATTTTCATAAAAGCAGATAAACGCTAAAGCAATTTAAGTTCAAATATAACACGATATACTCACTCAGTTGTAGGAAGTGAATTGTAGGGAGTGAGTTGCTAGGGAGTGAGTTCTAACCAAAAAAACGTTGGTATCACGTTATACACGTGGCCTATTTGAAAAGTAACACTTGGTATCTATTGCTTTTACAGTAGAGCTTTGAATTTATCTTGAATCTAAAAAAAAATATGTTTTCAATGGGTTGATACACCTTAGGGAGTGAGGATGGATTAAAATACGGTACTTACCGAGCAGAGTCAATGCACCTCCAGTTGTATACCAATGAACTCAGAGTCTTGAAACAGATGACTGTAGACAGGTCTATCAGAAATAGCGTTGTCCTATACAAAACACCCCTCAAATTTTCCTTTTAGAGAACGATGGAGGTATTTTCAAAAATAATTTAGGGAGTGAGCTAGAGGGTTGTGACACTTCTTTATGTTAATGTATTTAGAGCTAAGAAGGCTAAATATCAATCACAAAATTATTTTTGGATAAAAAATAGAAAACAATTCCCCTTCATATTTTCAAACTAGAAAATAAGCGTATGAGAAGGCCTTAAATATTTTCGAAATGCAAGCATTTTCAAGTTGTGACAACCTAGGAGTGAGTAATTGCAATACATAAACGTCAATTACTCCGGATATATATGTAGATATATCATTATAGTTGGGAGTCCATAATGGTACAATGGGTACTTGGCCATGTAAACTAAAATCTAAATTTTATGTTCAGTACTATTTTCACAATACGTTTGTGACTTAAATTATACCGAAATTTTGAAATCATCCATATATATTCAATCGACCAATATATAATCCGTCTAGTTATTTATACCGATAATTCCATTACATTAAATCCAACACTTTATATTGTATAGTATAAAATAACTCTAAAAAATAAATTGAATAGCCTCTACTATATTTTAACAGAAAAATCAACCTCCTTACATACTCCAATTAGGACAGGAAATATGAGTAAACCTGTAGATTTACAGCCTATTCTAATCAGAGTGAGATGGCTCAGATCTATATTTCAGGATCATCACCTCGAAATAAAACCAACCTACCTGGTGGGAGTCGAACCCACAACCTTTCTATATGCTCGGCCATCATGGTCCTCTTTATTCACAGTATAAATGAGCTTTCTTTTAAAGTGTGTTTTAAGTATTACTGTGATATTTAAATGATTTTTGTCTATATAATAATATGAAAACTAGTTTAAATAATTTGTTTATTAAAATTAGGTGGTAAAAAATATAAAAAAACCGTGTTATTTTTATATCTTACTGTTAAAGTTAAACTGATTGTTTGGAATATTTGAAAATAAAAAAAAAGGAAAGAAAAAAGATTATCAAACCTATTTATTTTTTTTAAGGTGCCGTGTACTGCAACATGGCCATTGGCTCCAAATTCTGGATTCTTGTTTATCTCAATGGTATTAAAGATTTTGTAATTCTTGAGGAACTTCAGAACATCTGGTTGATAGTTTTTGAAGATTGTACAGCAATCTTGCAATCTTTGTTGAAGATGGGTGTTCCAGCTGTAGGGTGTAGACCGCAGGTACTAAATATGTGCTCTACTGATAAAGGAACATGGCACCTTGAGCACATCGGCTGTGATATACCTTGAAGTAGGTGTTAGTGTGTGTCTTGTGTGCCCGATGCGCAGCCTAGTCATCACCACTTGTTCCCTCCTAGAGCCGTTTAGCAGTGGCCATGGATGAGCATTAGGGCAGATCATTTTTAGTTTGTTACTATCCAGAATCCTGTTTCAATAATAAATGGATGCAGCCTTGCACTTTAATATATATTTGGTGGCCGCTGAGGACAATCGGAAATTGGGTACAGGAAACATATTTCTCGCCTCTTTAGCAGCTGCATCAGCCAATCTATTCCCAGGTGTTCCAAGATGGCTGGGTACCCAAAGAAAGTATATTAGTTTATTTATTGTAAGTAACTGTTTTATTATTGTGTTGGAAATTGTATTGTTAGAATGGTGTGAGTTTTGTAAGTGTTTTAAAGCCGAGAAAGAGTCTGTACAAATTACTATTTTGTTGCTATCTAAAAATTTAACTATATCAAGCGCTAATTGGATAGCAAATAATTCACTCGAGAAAACCGAGTGTAGTTTAGGAAGGCAATATCTAACTGTCGTTCCGGAAAATGTTACCGCGCAACCTGTGTCTTTGTTTTCCTTGGAGGCATCAGCATAAACAAAAAGGAAATCTTTATATTTTGAGAGAGAACACTCCTCTTGTTCTACCTATCATTTTGTGGTGAAAGGAGTCTAGTTTCTTATAACCTATATAAAAGTATAAACCTATTTAAAAATAGTCAATATCCAATTGTTAACAAAAATTTCTCTGATTATATAATACAGAATTATTAATAAAGTTTTAATTTTTTTTTTTCATAAAGAATTCTTTATAAATTGGTATAAATCAGTTGTCATGACTTAATTAAAATTTCGTTGTGAATAACATTAACATGAAAAAGAAAATATTTCAAAATATTATTAGTAGTTGCTATAAAGAAAATAATCCTCTTACTCATTGCAATGTGCTTGTCATTCCCGCCAGACTTATCTAGAATCATTGTTTCAATTCTTGGGAGGTTTAATGCTTCTCATGCATCAGCCAATTTATATCCTGTGGTACTTATTAGTTGAAGTGGACGAATTTTCATTCTATTATTTGCACCATAAATATTACTTAATATTCAGTATCTGTCTTAGACTTAGGAAATCAAAACAAAAACAATTTTAAACAAAAAAACAACATAATTGCATTAAAAGTCCCTTTTTTTTCTTGTTCGTCTACATAAAATAAGATCTAATGGAGAGTGAAATATTTGACACATATATTTTTAAAGCATTCTCTCATCTTATGAACAAGTCGACCAAGCCGATGTGGTGCCAGGATCCGCTGTGCTTTAAGCTTGGCACTGCAGTGGTTGTCAGTTCACACAATTGGAAGTCTGTTGATTTTCAATGTAAGTTGGTTCCATGCCAGGGCTTTGGATAAAACTATTTATTGCTTCTTTGTCAACTCTAAGGGTTCTTTATATTATTCTATCGCTTGATGAAATATTTCTGAATAGTTTTTCAGTTAATTATTTTTAACCGAGTAGTTAGATTTTTTTTTGTAAAAAACTATAAGTTTTAGATTTTTCAGTGGGTATGTAACATACCTCGTTCTCATAATCTTCAAATCATTTTTTAATATTTCTCATTCAGTTGAAATATTTTTGTACAAGTTGTTAATGCCTAAGGAGAAACACAAAATCTGCTAAGAACTACTAAGAAGAAGCCTCTTAGAACTTATATCTGTTGATAACCCTGGTTTTTAAAGTCTTTGAATTTAGTTACAATTAAAACCTGTAGATTTTTGTTTAATACCATCATCAGATGTTACCAAAATATATGCTATGAGCGAAAAGACATTTGTGGCGTAGAATTCATAAACCTGCTAAGCCCAATTTCCAGATTTTTTTTTTTATTGAATAGTTGTTCCACTAGACTATTTTTAGGTAGTAGGTTTCATCAACAAAAATAGTAAAATTACATTGAAAATGGCCATAAAAAAAAAAAAAAATTCCCTTTCCTAATCTAGAATGCCCTTTACATTTATCGGCCAGCTATGATAAAAATTTACAAAAAGCACACTGGTTTTGAAATTCTACGCTCCATTTTAAGTGTTAATTCAAGAAATACCACAAATAAATGTATCCATAAAGACCCTGATTCTCCATATGTTGCTGATTCAGCACAAACTAGATACCCATCCTTTTATAGTCAACTCAATAATCATTCAAATCCAATAGTCTCTCAACTTGCTTCCCATTCTTTTCCTGACAACCCTCTGCGGCGTCTGAAAAGAAGATAAATACTCGGAACCTTTTCAATAGAACGTTTATTGAAGTGCTTCACAAGCAATTATCATTTCATTATTTTATCTTATTATCACAATTGCTGGATGTATGTTTTTATGTACAGTTGTAAATTTCAATAAATAGATACTACAAAAACAATTCCAAGTAAGGACTTTAATGACACATTACTATGAAATAAACTTTTTTTTATCTATTTATCTAATTTAAATTTGGTTTCAATATTCCGAAAAACGTTCAAATTAATTGATAAAAAAACCTTCTATATTTTATTTCCAGGTTCTCTCATTTTTTCCCTCTGAACTAGAAGGTCAAATGAAGCTTGGTAAAACGAAAAGCAGTGAAGCATTTCTATTACGGTTACTAAATATAAAAACAATGTGTGTCCTAGGAACGAAATGAAATTGGAAGAAGAAAAACTTTTCCAATCATAGATGAGGGATAAAAGAGGTCCGCTGGCCTTGGAAAAGAAAGAAATTGTAAGAAATATGTTGGGGACCAGGTGACCTGAATTTAAAGGGACATTTATGGGAGTTTGGCTTCCAAAAGTTGGGGACTTTATTTTCAATAACTGATCGTGAGGCCATCGTTAGGAACTTATTCGGACCAAATGTACCTCTCTATAGCAGTTATAAATCTTTTCTCTAACTGCTACCATAGAAATTAGTGGGTCTTGGAACTGGTTTAATTTTCTTTTTTAAAGACGCTTTTTCTTCAAAATTATCTTAGATTTCTTTTAATTCCCTAATAGAATGAAATATGATAATGATAGTTGATTCAATCGATAGCGAGTCCCCAGTTTACTACAAAGATTTTTTTTTCTTTTGGCTTTGGTGATCTAGCTAATTTGATCTGAATTAGTTAGCTCTTTTTAGTCGCATTAAATTTTGATTGAAGCCAAAATTTTGTCTAATTTTTCTTTTCTTAGATATATAGAGAGAAACACTTTATTAAGTGGTACTGCCCGTTTTAAATGGGTTGCTACATACACAGTATACTTATCAAATACAATTTGACATTCAATATTCAATAATAAAATGAATATAGCACAGAAAAAAACCTCTTAATAGTAATTTTTTAAAAATACATTTATATATATATATATATATATATATATATATATATATATATATATATATATATATTTAATACATAAATAAGATAAGTTTAATTCTTTTTTAATGAAATAAATATTAAGGAAACCGTTAATAACACCACTTAGGTTTAAAAATAAGAGAAAATATTTTTTTGCATTAAATAAAAAATAGAATAATGAAATCATATTTCTAATTACAATATATTAATTTTGTTAAATTTTTAGTTGTTATATAAGCCATTTTAAGAAATAATTGAAAAAATATATAAAAAAAAATTAAGACGTAGAGAAACATAACAGCGTTTTTGCTAAACTTATATTAATGCAAGAACACAAGGGTCATTCTCATAGCCTCGGCTAAAATTAAAAAAAAAAAAATTATATTTTTAAAGTTGCTTAAATTTTTATTATTTTTGAGTTTTCTATTATAATATACCTTCTATTTATTGAATTCCCTGATGGGGCCGATTTCTTTTTTTCTATTTACCACTGTTTTGAAGCATTTTATAGAGCTTTTCATAGAAACGCTCTTGACCGTTACTCTTTCTTTAAACATTTTTTTTTTTCGTATTAAAAAATTATTAATGTCCTAAAATTTATTATTGATACATAAAAAATTAAAGTAATAAAAAAATTGTGATCAATTCTGGAAGAATTTTACAAAAAAAACAGTTTAGTTGTTCAACTATTATATTGAATGAGATTTAATTTTTAATATTTCTTTTTAAGGCATAACTATATGTGCATGTCCATACCGACCCTCAACTGAGGGTCGGTATGGACATGTACTTGTTACTATCTGAGGGAAATCACAGTTATCCTGAAGATGGAGCAATGTTCTCCGAAACTTTTCTTTTTTTTTTTTTTTTTCTTTTTTTTTCCCTACCTTGCCTTTTCAGGCATACGGGGTTTTGACGGCAACGGTTTCAACATGTACTCCGAAACATGTTGAAGAAAATAAAAGATAAATAGGAATTATGCCTTAAAAAGAAATATTAAGGTTTTGTTATTTTGAAACCCCCTCCCCCCAAAAAAAATTGAAATTAAGTCAGTGATTTTTCTGCCTTATAAAAGTGTTGGTAAATAGGTATATAACCCAAATATAAAATTTTACGAAATTCGACGGTGTGACGGTCGTGAGGAACCTCCCTTAAATTAATATTAATTGCATCACCAAAACCTTACCTAAACGGCTAGTTTGACTAATCAGTTGTATACATCTACAAATAATCAAATATGGAGTCCAGGAGCTTTTAAAAAATACGAATCATTTTAAAAACGCGTGACGGTCGTGAGTATGAAAAAGTACGAGGAAGAAAACTTACCCTGTATTGATGCAAATCTTAGAAAATACGCCAAAAAATGTCTTCCAAACACATCACTTATGAAGATAACCTCACGAATTACTCTGTAGATAGCAATAATTAGCACTAGCTTATTCTTGTAGAGAATATTTAAATAACTATTTAGTGTGACGGTCGTGAGGCCAAACCGAGGGACAAAAAGAAAACGGAATTTTCAGTTTCCCTTTATAGTTTAAAAATGTTTAAAAGCATGTTAATTTATTCTTCAATATATGGTCTCATACTCAAGAAAATAAAAACAGAAGTTTTCTAAAAATAAATACTTAACAACTTCCTTGAAATCTCATACTATAGCTAGGGACAAGTGAAAGTTATGAGTTTATAAGCCTTTTTGTAGCTATAGAAAAATAACAAAAATATTTTTCGAAACTAGGCTGTATGCACCAACTTTAAGGGGTCGGTGTACGTTCAAATCCACCAAAAATATTGATTTGGAAGTTTTAGTTCCATCTTAAGTCCAGCAGGACAGTGAAAAATCACTGCCATGAGAATGGCCCACAAACAGGACAGGTCGTCGAAGTATTTTTCATTGAAATAAAAAATAAGGAAATTGTTATGAACATATTTTCTGTATGTTACCAATATTTTGATGTTGATATCTCTTGGTTTCTGTTAAAAAGTGAGGTCATTTTGAGTTCTTAAAAAAAAATATATATATATTTATATATATAAAGCATTATATCGATTCTCTTGCTAAAATTAATAGTACTTCAGAAAAAAGAAACTATCAAAAATTCAAGACCCTAACTAGGATGAGTCTAAAGTCTTTTTTAATGAAATAAAAATTCGTACACGACTTAGATTAAGAGCAATTAATATTCTTATTTTATAAAACGAAAATTTATTACTCTTGGTCAAACTTTGAGTTTATATCTTATACGTTTGTATCATTTTGAAAAGTTCTTAAAATATAAATAAAATAAAATTTCAAAAAAACTTATCTCCTTTCTAGAATTGATTTTTAAAAAAGTACCAAATACAGATTTTTTCATACAAGAACCTAACTAGGATAGGTCCGAAGTATTTTTTTATGAAATGAAAATTCAGGACATACAGTAGAACCTCACTAATCCGACCTCCGCTGGTCCGACCCTCCCGCGTAGTTTGAGTTAGGAAACAATAGTTTTGCGTAGTAACATATAGTTCCGTAAAATTTTAAATTATAGAATGCAAAAGGTCAGGTTGTTTTGATTTTTTGATATTTTGTTAGTGTTGTGATTGTGTACGATAATCCGTTTTGAATGTTTAAGCACTTACCGCTCGCAATTTGATAGCGTCAAAGCGTCAAATATTTCTAACTTGTCTCCGTTTTTCCGAAATATCTGCTGTTGTACAGGTTGTACAAAAAAAAAAAAAAGCTTGTAATCAAAACTAAATAAGACTAGATTAAATACAACTTGAACAGAAAACCAGCTCTGTAGCTTAAATGGGGATTATAATACAGGATTTCAAATTTTAGGAATTCTCTCAAAAAGTATCCGACATTGTCGAATTTATTTGAGGTTTTCAACAACGATATTATTTAGAGCATACTTCATTGTGAACGATTTTAAAAATGTGTTAGGTTTCTATAAAGCAAAGACGATATTGTGTAATTGTGGCCAATGCTTCTAAACAATTATAGCTGGCTAAAACCTTTCTAGGCAAAAATATAATTCTATTGGTGTATACAAGGTATGTATTTCTTTCCATTACTTTTTAAAAATGCTAATATTATACATACATATTTTAATCTAATTATGATACACTTTTAACTATTAAAAGCTTCCTTGAAATGTCGGGTTTTGGTGGTTCCACCTTACCCATTGGTCCCTTAATGGTTGTATTAGTGAGGTTCTACTGTTTAGATCATAGGCCACTTAGATCTCAAAATAAGAGCAAGTAGTTTTCAAATTCAATAAATATAAGTACAATTAATAAATAGAAAAAATTATAATTTTTCTATTTAAACTATATTACTTTGTTAACCTGCGATTTTGATGTCTTATAGTTTCTTCAAAAAGAAGGGCATTTTAGGTTCTAAAAAGATAAAATAAAATAATGAATAAATAAATTTAGTTTAAAGAAATACCTAAATAGCTGCATAAAAATTATTAATTGAAAATACATCGTGATATTTTCAAGACTGATTAATTATTTAACTGCTTCTTTTTTTTTTTTTTTTTTTTTTTTTTTGTTATTGTTAAAACAAAATGATCACTTCCTCATATTGAACTGAAGATACGTTTTCACGTTAAATAAATTATTTGGTATGATAATTTCTCTAGAGCACTGAATAATTTATTATCCTCTGATTTTAATTGTTATTATCGGTGTATTTTATTATAATATACTATTTTTTTTTTTTCTTTTTTGCGTACTCCAGATTTTAAGAAACACTTCAATTTTATAAATATAAAATTTTATTTAATGCATGCAATGCGTACATAGTACGATATGTTGTGAAAGAGACCGTCAATTGGTCTTTTCCCATCTTCCAGGAACTTATAATGTTATTTCTTCCATATCCTTGCGCCATATCTTCTTAGGTTGTTTTCATTTAATTTCGTCAGTAGATGTATAGTCAAAGGAATCGCTCCTCATGCATTCTTCATAAGTGTCTCACAATCTTAATCCCGTTATTCTTAGATCACGACATACGGGATGAAAGACTCTTGCTATTCTTCAAACCTGCTTGTTATCTTTACAAGATATGGAAGGTAAATATTAAGTATATAAATTGTGTTGTAATAGAGAGATGCATTTATATTGTTAAAAATAACATTAATATTAATAGATAATCCGTAGTATTTATTTTTATTTTTTTTTACTTTTAGAACCTTTTTAGAGGAAGATGTGTGAGTAGATTTCGCATCTTACTTAGAGAAATCTTTCAAAACTAAATTTCTTTAGATTCTTGACACCAGCTTATGAAGCATGATGCCTTTATCCGAACAAGAAATGATCAAAAATCAAAACGACTTAAATTTATAGAATAGGTATTTGGTTAAACCTAACCAGATACCTATCCTTTCATAATACTCAAAACTCCATACCCATTCGAATCCTCTTGAGGAACAAGCCTCACACTCAATTCCAGATAATTCTCCGAAGTGTATGAAAAGAAGATGGCCAAGGGACCTTCTAATGTATAACTTTTGTTATTGACATGTCATTGTAACCATTTACCTCAAATTTACTTGTTGTATATAATGTATACAGTTGTAAATATCAATAGATAGTTTTTAAAAAGATAAGCTAAATGGCCTGGTGTATGTAAAATTGTATAAAGTATGGAGACTATTAGATTATTAAAGTAATTATAGCTGATGGCATTACAAAAAATTATTATTATTATGTTGTAATTACTTCTCTGTAAAATATTAATTATTCTGCACGTAGCGTTGTAATACGAATTAGACATTAGATTGGACCATGTCGATTAAGGGATTGAATGGAAGAGACATTAGTTGGACTGGAACGGGATTTAACGAGAATCTCCTTGCCATTGTTCTAATTGATGTCAGGGTTCCGAGTTGGAGGTGAACGGTCCTTCCCCCCCTTCAATGAGGTAATCTAACCATTCTATAACGATTTGCCACATATTGTAATCATACTATATTGTTTTATCCATTTATTATAACTTTATTATTATCAGAGCTTTTATTTAATTATGTGTTAAAATAGCATTTTTTAAAACTTTAGTGCTTAATTCACACAAATACGGCAAGTAAAACTTGAGGGAGATCAATCCCCATCAAACCCCCAGTTAAGATGGTTATGAAGTTTTTCGTGAAATATTCTGTATTTTATTTTGTTGTGGTCCAGTACAGTAGATATATGTAGGTCTGTATAATGTGTCCTATTACTTATGTACCATGAAGATCGTGTAATTATCGTAATGTCTGTTTTGTTAAAATGTTTGTAGTTTGTTTATGTGAGTTTTTTAAAGCAAGTATGTGTATTTAGACGCTGACTTACTTTCAGGGAGGATCTTCTTTGTAGCCGGGAAAACTAGAGTCGTAGACGGTTATTTAAAGTAATTCGTGCCATTCTAACATGAGGGGCCCATGTCATCATTTTATTGAATATTAGTCTTGTAATCATACTATATTGTATTTATTCATATTATTTATACTATGAAGTATTTTAATTTGTTAGTCTGCGGAGTTGGTTTGTTTTATGACATGTGTCGTGTCGTAGAGTGAATGTAATGGGATGTGACTGTTAATTGTATTGTTTGATTTTCCAAAGTCTAAACCTGTCTTTAAGAGCCAGTAAGTAATTTTGAAGAGCCTGTGTTGAATCAGTGTGTCTTGTGAGAATGGCTGTATCGTCGGCATAAGTTGCTGTGTGGGATGTGATACGTATACATTATGTATAAGAGCGAATGAATGAATGAGTTACTGTATTTTGTAAAAAATAATAACAATCACAGGAGGTCTGACTTCAGAATGAACAGTTTAAATGAAATAAAATATATGAATAAATTGAAGAAAATATAAAATCCATATATCACACATAATATACAATTAAATAAATATACTACACATAATAAGTACAACTAAAAAAAAAAAAGGAAATTTTCGGCTGAAAAAGAAAAACAAAATTTTAGACAAACAAAAATTAAACAAAATACTTCGAGATAACTAATCACCATCTGAATTAAATGTATGTGTTATAAATAAATAAATAGCTTTTAAATGCTTTATGCTTTTAATGGTTAAAAGATTTTCCATGGTCAACTCAGGAGTAGGTTTGGGCAGGAGATACTTGCTTAAATACTTTAGCCTTTGTCTCCTAAATGCCGAACAATCCAGCAAAAAGTGTGTGACACCATCGCTAACATTTGTGTCACAAAACACACGATTGATCACTGTTAAATTGTCTATGCATGCCACCGTACGAAAATCGTGTATTCCTTTTGCTGGCCATCCTCAGTTGAGCAAGAAGTCTGGTTTTCTATATGGGTGTTGAATTTTAGGTACACTTGAGGTATACCAGAGGTTGCGACACATCTATAATGTAGATTAAACTCGGACTGCGCCACTCGATCGAAATCTAAACTTATGAGATGATTCCTCATTGCATCTTCGAGGTCGACGCCGTGCTGTTTAATGATTTCCAAGTTTGAACAAGTCAAATGTCAGAAGCTCCCACCATAGCAAGCAGTTTACCGAGCTCTCTCAACCAGTTATGAGGCATAGTGGTAATTTTTCGAAATTCAGAGAGCCTCTTGTAACATATTTTTGGCAGCTGAGTTGACATTATGTATAAGAGTGATGCAATGATCGAACCTTGAGGTACCCCTGCTATCATAACGTAGATCGTATAGACGAGATCACTGAACCTTGTCAAACAGGGAAAAACCTGTCAAAAAAAAAAAAAAAATATTGGAGCTTATTAGTCTGTTCTCTTTAAAATTTGTATTAGTTCTAATCGCATTTTAAAAAAAACAAAAACAAATGTACGAGGGTGGTTAAAAAATTCTCGGAATCAAATTATCGTAAAAGTGCATACAAAAGTCATAGAGGATCGTCAACTGAAAGTGCGAGAGATACCTGAAGCTTTAGGGATGTCATCTGAACGGGTATATCATATTTTTACCGAAAATTTGGAAATGAAAAAATTATCCGCAAGATGGGTGCCGCGGCTCTCGACATTGGACCATAAACGCTCATGAACAGAGGTACGAATTGTTGCCACATCCACCTTATTCACCTGATTTGGCTCCATCAGGCTTTCATCTCTTCCCCAAGCTGAAAATTTTCCTCGGTGGACGGAGATTTCCTACAACGGAAAAACTGACAGCCGGATTGCAGAGGTATTTTGCATGCCTGGGGGAATCTCATTTTCGAGATGGGATTAAGGTATTGGAACATCGCTGGACCAAATGCATTAGTGTACAGGGAGACTATGTTAAAAAATAAAAGCAGTTCCACAGAGGTAAGACACTTCTTTCTAGAACATTCCGAGAACTTTTTAAACCACCCTCGTATGTAACAATTAAAGGGTTTGGTGGATGAAGGGGTTAAGTAACATTTTTAAATAGAATCGAGTTCATTCGAAGAAGAATTTTGTTACATAACCCTTTGTTCCACAAAATCTTCAAAAAGAAATTTTTTAGCTATTAAGTATACAGTGATGAATACTAATTTGTGAATCATTGTGGAAAGAATTGCGTTTTTCCTAAAATACGATTTTTGCACTTGACCGGCCATTCACAGCTGGCACAGATATGTTCTGAGGCAAATTTGAGTTCGTTATAGCATACCAACTCGTACTTCTAGCCCTATTTAAAGTAAATTTTAGTCTCCAAAATAAAACTACAAATTAAGTTTGATTTTTTATTTAATAACTTTTTTTTTTTTTAGCAAATAGCAACGATACATTTATCTTTTATTAGCAGACAATCTTTCGGAAAGAGGCGAAAAGGAGGTCAAAGCAAGCCTTTCATGGCTAAACTGATCTGAGTCGAATCGAAGACCCTTCCACTCATCCCCTTTGAAGGCAATATGAGACTACTCCACATGTAAGTAGGGCCGTACTACTCAAAATCCTTTTGACCATCCGTCATCTTGCGCATCCGTTCTGTACAATAGATATTTATGTAGATTTTGTAATTTTTTATATTCATAAGATTTAGTTTAATAGTTTTTTTTTTTTTTTTTTTTCATTTAATCATCAATAACAAATTAGTTAGTAAAAGGTACAAAGCACTTAACATGGTTCAAAAACTGAATAAGCACTTTTTTTTCACATATTTGTATAACATTTTTATTAGTGAAAAATAGTAATATATAAAATAATAAAATATAATACTAAACATAATAATATATATATATATTTTTTTTTTCCTTTTGCACTCTACATCACGTGTCTCCCGTTTTAGTGTCCAACAGTAGCCGGCAAGCATCTTCTCGTTGTATTTACGTTTTTTTTCCATTATCTCTTGTTATCTTGGTTATCTCTTGATGAAATCCTTTTAGCTCAGAAGCTAAAAGAGAAGACATTCAAATAGGAATGTAAAAAAAAAAAAAATTGAGGACATGTTGCAACCCATGCAACAAACCCTAATTTCATTTTGTAGCACATTATAAAAGTTTCAATATCAATATTTTTATTAAAGGTTTCAATGATGAAAAAAAAGAATCTGACTTCGGATTCATGTTCAGCACACCGCAAAACATAATAAAACAACATTCTCGTTGAAGAGAGTATATTGATGCGAATAGTGTAATTTTAGTAGATTTATAAATAATGAAAACTTTCTTATAAAAATATATTAACAAAACAGCAAGCTTCAAATATTTTTTAATCATAATTAATCATTGCCTCTTAGTGAGGGATAGACTAATTGACTTTGGAGGCAGTAGAACAAACCTCACTAGTATTCAGTTATTCCAATCAGAAGCCTTCCGAAATATTGTTATTGTTTTATATTATGATTATTAAAACCCTAAATATTGTTCTTAATATAGATTTTGTCCTCGAACTCATAAACGTTGAATTTTTGAAATTTTATCTAAACTTTACTTACCATAATGTTCCTTATTAACTATCCAGATACTTATATCTGCACCCAGCCTCTTTAAAAGTGGGTACCCTTAAATGGGAAAAAACCTGGCGGTTGAGCGTGAATTCTAGCCAAATCAAACTATTTAATACATAGTATGGATATAGATATAATGTATTAATCTTTTGGATTGTTTTTCGAAATTTTTAGTCTTACTACAACCATTTTCTTAGACCAGTACGACCCTAATTTACTGTCTTTAATATTATTTATCACTTCTAACACTAACGGTGATTACTTGTTTTCCACATAGGTCCCCTTGCCGAATCTTCCCCATTCTTCATTAAGATTGTCTGTTGCAGATAAGGAACCCTTCTCTTGTACTGAATGGTATCTCAAATGGACTTCAGCTTAAACCAATGAATACATGTGAATTGTGTTTAAACCAAAACCAAAGATGAGATAGAGCTGAGATAAATATATAAGGAA
Source organism: Euschistus heros (assembly GCA_003667255.2). Classification (NCBI taxonomy): domain Eukaryota; kingdom Metazoa; phylum Arthropoda; class Insecta; order Hemiptera; family Pentatomidae; genus Euschistus; species Euschistus heros. The sequence continues at coordinate 556,749 of RCWM02000412.1, read as the reverse complement.
TATGAAGAGTTGATGTGACGATACCGCCAGAAACGAACAGGATTCCTGGATGAACTCTTCCTCCCATCTCACCTTTTTCCTCCCCCACTCTTCCCCCTTCCCATACATAGAACTCTGTTGAAACCCAAGTTGATAAGATCTCCTTTATCCGATTCAGCCACTCATGCTCTTGGGGGTTTATCCTTGTTAACTTTCTTCATCGATCTCCAGATAAATCCTCTCTTACCACCTGCACCATCAGGTCTGCCTATATCATTGGCTTACTGTGAAATAGGTTTCGGCTGCTTTTTGAGCATATTTTCCTCAAGTATTTTTTTTTTTTTTTTTTTTTTTTTAATGAGCCAAAAATAACAAGCAACACTATGCAACATATAAGAATTATATTTCCTGACTATTTTATTAATGAAGTTGATACTTAAGTCAAGAATAAGCAATATAAAAATTTCTTACATTTGGATTTAAAAAAAAAAAAAAAAAAAAAAAAACTGCTATATTTTATAACATTAACCTTGCACTGAAAAATAATGCAATAGTTTAAACTTTCCATTTTATTATAATTCTTGTTATTAATTTATTTCTAACTAGCTGCTCCCGTCGCGGCGTTGGTTGCTTTATAAGTGCATACTTTTAGCTAATTATTAATTTTTTTTTTTTTTTTTATCGATAAAATTTATTAAAGTATGCCATTGAACATTATTTCTTCAATGATATTTCCACTCATAGCAGATGATTAGATGATTAAATATTACGAAAAAGCCTAATTAGGCACCCAATTTTTTATTTTAATGTATGAGTTGGTAATCCAGATGGACTGAGACTATTAAGAAACTCTTGCGGATAATGGACTACAATTATCAGTGTTTGCAACTAAAGGCTCATGAATCATATTTCTGCAAACGATATTATAAAGCAAAGGACGACATTTATATATGGCAGAAATAATTTTATTAATTTAATCTGGTTGGATTTTAATTTCTAACCATAAAAGTACTTGACAGTGTAGCAAACTTCGTTTCTGCCATCTGTCATTGTTTGTTTAAATATTTACTATTGTAAAATTTACTGTCAATAAACCCCTTAAGCTATAAAAATTTAGTTGTTCAAATTGGGTACAGATGGGTTTAATAGTTTTATCATTGTAAACTCTATTGCGGAATAATTCTAACCACATATTGGTGGATTTTCAAACTTCACTGGTATCTACATGTCACATCACATATTTAAATCATTCTTAATAATTTAAGAAAATTTTATCACCAATTTCAAGCTCTATATAATACCGTACCTTTGTAATATCTCATTGTAACGAAGACTATCATAAACTTCATTATTACAAATTTAATATCTGTCAGTTTAAAAATTTAAATTTTGTTAGTTAATCGTTATTTTAGTGAGATGCACTATTATTATATTCGAGTTGTAGGAGATAGACAAAAATCGTCAGCAATTCTCCGGAGTCATCTCGAAATCCGACAATAACCGTTGCTAGAGAAGATAAGATGTGCGGAATACTGGGTAACGATCGGCCAATTTTCTCTAGGAAAATCTCTAGAAATGTGAAGACATTAAGGTTCCTCGGGAAGGAGGGAAAGGGTGGAGTAGAACATGGAATTCGTAGCATTTTAGATAGCGGGAACCTATCTCAATCTTACAAATGGACTTAGAGAATGTAACGAATTCCCCTGGCGACAAATTCACGATTATTGTTATTAAATGTTAATGATATGTCTTAGGATTTAAGACATCAATTCAGTGAGATCCATTGAAAAAGGATTAATTTAAGTTTTTGTAATAGATGAGATAGGGTTTTAATTTTATTTTTGTATTTAAGATCAATTTTGTAGGCAATTACCATTTTAAAAAACTTCGGGAAAACACCCGAATTCGCTCCTTATAAAGAGAGATTGCAATATGAAGATTTTATATTGGAGAGCTAAGGGAAATGGTTGCATTGTACATTTTATTTGAATCACAATTGAAATTCTTTGTTTATTAAGCTGTTTTGTATAGTAAGGGTAATAAAGATGAGTATGGTTATGTTCTTACCCCATTTTTATTTCATTTTTAATTCTTACCCAATTGCCTTCTAAAGTCGAAAGAAAGAGGAATATATTTCTTTCATAAAACTATGTACCTATTTGTGGCGTTAAAAAATAAAACCTATATCACTGAACAACTATGGTTTCATTACTTCAGGTTATAAATTGTGGATTAATAAAACATTTTATATTTATGTAGTTATCTTTCACATTCTACCGTAAAGTGTTTGATATTTTGTAGTTATGTTGTCCCCCAATTTTTTTTTTTTTTTATTTTTTTTTTTTTTATTTTTTTTTTTAATTTGGAACATGTCTTACCCGCGGCTTGGTTGGATAAAAGTAATATGTTTTTAATAAATTCGCGGTTGTTACGCGTAATTAGTATTGTTTGGATCAAAAATTTGACGTTTCCTCATCAAAAATGTAATGGCAAATTTTTTTGTCCTATATCATTTGTTGCTAAGACCTACCGTTAAGGAGCTATATTCGTTAGAATAAAACAAATCAGATATGAAACGCCTGTAGTGTAGGGGGTCAATAGAGCAACCCTTAAAACCTGGCCCATGTTAATCTTTCACTAGTCGACAGGCTTAAGGGTGCCTTTAACTTTTTCTTTATCTGAGTCCTATTGTTTTCTACAATTCTAAGAGCGGGTTTTTTTTTGTTTTATATTTTTTTTCACAAATTATTTCTTTCATAAAACTATTTATTCCCAAAATAAAGCATGTATCACTAAAAAGCCATTGTTTTTTTTTTTTGTTTTTTTTTTTTAATTTTTTAATTTCGATTATTCAAGAGAGTGATAGCAAATTTTGCTAAGGCGGTATTGTAATGGAAAAATAAAATTGTAGATTACTAAAACACTGTATATTTATATATGTTTTTTCACTATCTAAAACGTTAGTACTTGCGGCTGAAGGGTCTAAATTATCTGACCACTGTTAGATTCAAGATTCAAGATTTTATCACAAAGGGTTAAGAATCCGATAATTATAAACATACAAAAATATTATTCATAAAAATTATATTTTAGTTCTCTACTATTTTTTTCTTGTCATGTATTTACCAATTTAAAACAAATATTAAACAAAGAAAGCTCCTACTAATATTCACTTTGAGACCAGATCACTGACGTTTAAGAGGTTTGAACTGATAAATAAAACAACTTAATTTTTTTTACTGAAATAATTAACAAAATATGTGTATTGAATCGCCGAATCGGGTTGAAAGTCTCAGAGATATCAATGCGGATTAGATAGGATTTTGACTTGAGTTAGCTAATTTTATTTTGCTGTGTTCCTGTGAAAAATGTCTCTGCCATTCCACTCTCAATTGCCTAGATTAAGTAAGTAACATTTTAAATAATTTATCCTGCTCAAGCTAGGATAAATTAAGACTAATCAAATCACAAAATAAAAATCTCAATTTTATATAAAGTTGAGGATTGTGCAAATTGTTTTTAAAATAAATTCATACTAGTAAACGTTTGTATCTTATAACTTTTCTACAGATTTAAAATATATTAAATATTTACTTATTAGATTTTTAATATTTAATTTTATAATGAATTAATAATAATACTTGAATCTTTTAAATACTTTTATAATTCATCATTAGGTTTATCATTTACACATAGCTCTTAGGAGATCAGTAACGATACAAATATATATTTTAGTATTAAAAAAAACAAACCCTGTACCAGCACATAAAGGGTCTTAGGTTCAGAACTTACGTAAGGGTGTAATTTTTTTGCCAAAACCTGTTTTTGTTACCCAATTGAGGGTACCCAATAAATTGAGGCTGTGTTTGCTCTAGAAAGGTCTCTAGACCCCTAAGTAAATCAATGGCTGAAATAATAGAATAACACAAGTATTTTATTATTTTTATATAAGTTTGAAAATAATCTTCCTTCATGGAATCTCTACCCTTTTTTCTCATGCAATAGTTAGTAAATTACAAGGAGATTCTGAGATACAAATTAAAATTAACTTGGTCATTCTGGTTGCGAAGCTTGGTAATATATTAAATGATGGTTAAATATGGTCGGACAGTTAAGGAAAACTGCTTCACTGAGGGACGGAGTATTTAGCAGGTAAAAGAGAGGTGTGGTGTCACATATTGTTTTTTTTTGAGAGGCGGAATACTTTTATCGATGTTTTACACTGAAATTGAGAGTTTAATTTAAATTGTGTGATATAGAAGCAGAGGTGAAACTGTTTGTAATACTTTTTTTTTTTTTTTTTTTTTTTTTTTTTTTTTTTTTTTTTTTTTTTTTTTTTTTTTTTTGTTTTGTTTTTTTTTTTTTTTTTTGACTCAAGAGATCAAAAGCCAAAACAACCTTCTGTTATATAAAATAAACAATTATTTTATTTTAAAAATTAATAAAACAAATATTTTTAATGTTCAATAGCGGTACATTCTCTTCGGAGAGCTACTACTGAGTACTGATAAAGGTTAAATTTACTTAAGTTCTATCACTAACGAATGGAAACCCTTGAAAGTTCCTATTTGGAACAGTTCAGTTATAACTCACGTTAGTTTTACAGAAAATGGTGTACGTCCCCCTTTATGTTTTTATATATCGTTCGGTAAGAACCCCACTTTGAGCAGGACTGTGTTTGTTAAAACTGTATTTATAAGTTTATAAATTAAACATACAAAGGGGTGTTAGGAAAATGATTAATTTAGTATAAGTAAAACATTTCTCCGTAACCTAATATATTAGTCCTGCAACTCATCGATTCTTAAAATTACTACTAAGGCGTTTGCAGTGTTTTTTTTTTTTTTCCATCTATGATACTTTCACAATAAATTTATGCTAGACACTTTCGTCGTTTTCCTATTCGTCAGTTAATACCAACCACGTGTTTCAGGTAATAATGGTAAAATATTTATCGATAATGAAACTATTTCCTGTTAGGCAGCAAAAATGAGTCAATCTAACAATCAATTTTTGTACTTAAACATGCCCATTGGGAGCACCATCTTTGTAAGACATTTGCACTTACAAATATATTTAATTGATTTATGTATTTATATAATATAGGAACTTAAGATCGAATAAATTTTATTTTATTTTATTTTTTTTAAGCTTACGTTTTTCTTATATTTATTGCTTTATAGTCGACTTTTATAACCTACACCAGCTAATTTTTATAATTGTTACATCTTCAATTAAATTATACTTTTATTATAAAAAAATAGGCCTTGTGTATCATCAGTTTAGTTTTGCGGTAAAAAAATATCTTAAGTTCCTATATTATATAAATACATAAATCAATTAAATATATTTGTAAGTGCAAATGTCTTACAAAGATGGTGCTCCCAATGGGTAGTTTCTCTTCAATTTTTATCATGTCATGATTTTTTTTATATAGCTGTTTAACTTGGTGCATATTGTTGTACAGTTCTAAATTTCAATTATTAAACGAAAAACATTAATATTTCCAGAATCACTGAGAGGGAAAAGGGGGGGGGGCAATGAATTTCGTATTTCTCCCTACCTGGGAAAAAAAATAGAAGCAATCGATAATTTATTATTATTTAAAACAAGCAAAGTTGAGAGGAAAAAGAGGGTTCTAATATAACTTTTTTTTCATTCAAACCAATGTAACTCATAAACGGTAGGCCCTACCGACAAAGGTATTATAACAAAAAATATTCTCACTTAAATTTCCAATTAGAAAATTATCGATCCGAGCATCAACTAAAGCTTGTTTAAACGTAATATTTTTTAGAGTGAAAGAAAAAAGAGTAACACCAAAATAGTATAGACTAAGAGCTTAAAAGAGATAGGCATGAAGAAAAAAAAAATCAATTTGATAACTGGCATTTTATAAATTACATATTTGTTGAAAATTTAATTTACGTTATTTTTATTGCCGCTTATCCTCTCAAGGTATCGATTTTATCCTTTCTTTTATCAGTCAATTTCCCGTTATCGGGAATAGGAATAGAATAGAAAAAATTAGTAACCAGCATATCATTTCTAATAATAACTTTAGTTATTCTAAACTGTAGAAAAACGTTCTACAAAATAAATTCAATGTTTTTATGAATAAATTCACAAAAGGTAAATATTCAAGGTGATAAAACAATTGAATAGTTTTGGCGAGAATGATAGGTGTGAATGTGAAAATGAACTAGAAGGTCCTAAAAGAACTACTTATTCAAAGCTTAACCCAAAATAAAAATACTCTTTTTTTTTTTTTTTTTTAAATATTACATGAAACTGATAAGGTTAAAAAGAAAAATTATATATATTGCCCGAAATAGGTTGTTATCACAACACATAAATGTAATCAGTCCACAGTAAAACACTTTAATAAATAATAAAACAAATATTTTCATTGTTCAATAGCGGTAAATTCTCTTCGGAGAGCTACAACTGAGTACTGATACCGATAAAGGTTAAATTTAAAGTACACAGAAGTAAACACTGTAAGTTCCTACCCTCTGCATACTTACTTATTATGCTTTCCTGTCGCATTGATAGAACCTTACTCATACCTTTTCCTATTCATCCCTCTTCTTTCAATCTGCCGGAGTACCTCAAGGTTGTATCCAATGTCCTATCCTCTGCACGGTTTATACAGCTGACATCCTACCTGTCCTTATCACATACGTTTATGACAAATATGTGTTATCAGTAAATCATGATACGTTCATGGCGTCCCAAACACTCAAATCTCATATCAAAAATCTTCAAGAATGGTGTGAAAAATTAAAGAATTAAAATCAATCCAAACAAATCTCATTCAATAAATTTCACCCTCCTCGCAAACCTACGACTTCCTTTCCTATGTTATCCTTTAATAATATTGCACTGATCCCTGTTGAACTGATCTGCTATCTTGGACTCCATCTGGCCAATCCACATACTACGGTAAAAAGATAGAAACGATCTCCTCGTTTCTGACTTCTTCAACATTTACTATAGTCCAGTAAATGATTGCTGAAATTAGGGGTGTAGAGTTCATGGAATATGCGACAATTTTTGACTTCATAGCTTCGTTAGGAATAGTTGGAAAGTAAACATACTAAAAGTCCCCGCCCCTGGGGGTGAGCTAACGGTGGGGGGAGGAGAGAAGTTCCATTTTATTTGTTTTTTTTTCCATAATATTTCGAAAACCGTTGACTCTAGAAAAATATGTTTCAAATAAACATAAAACCTAATTAAATTTACTATAAAATTTATAATACATAAATTTGTCGTAATTCTAACCGTTTACGAGATATACGTTATTGAAAATAGGTCATTTTCGGGGAAAAACATATGTCACCTCACTTTTTGTCAAACTTTTGCTTCTATTACGTTCCACAATCGTTCCTTAGAAAAAAAACGTGAGAATCAAAATTGTAGAGCATTAAATTTACTTCAATTTCATATATACGTTCCTGGTATTTGCTTCAACTTTTAATATGTTTACCTTCTAACTACTGCTATCAAAGCTGTGAAGTCAAAAATTATCGCATATTTCATGCACTCTACACTCCTCATTTCGGCACTCTTTATCTGGGGTCGCACTTCTCTAAAAAAAAACACGTTTATTGATACTCATTCCGAAACTAATTGTTGGATCCAAAATTTCCATTTTTTATCTGAAAACTTCCTAAATTTACTATAAGAACCTATATATGAAATTTTGATTACGGCACGTTATACACTCAAACCAGCCCGAGGAATTTGTAAATATCGTAATACTTTGTCAAAATTTGATATATAAGGGCTGATGGTAAATTTTACTAGATTTTAATTGAAAAAAATAAATTTCAGATCTGACAAATAGTTTCGGCGTTATAGTGAAAACTATATTCAAGAAAACTTGAATTTAAAATAGTAAGCGGTTTTTAACGTGCTGGTATGGGTATTTAAAGGGACTTGATCAAATTTTCATATATATTTTCTTATAGTAAATTCAAGGATCTTTCAGATAAAAAATAGAAATTTTGGGTACAACAATCAGTTTCGGAATGAGTATCAATAAACGTGTTTTTTTCAGAGAAGTACGACCCCAAATAAAGAATGCCGAAATGAGAGGTGTAGAGTGCATGAAATATGTGATAATTTTTGACTTCACAGCTTTGTTAGGAGCAGTTAGAAGGTAAACATATTAAAAGTCGCCGCCTCTGGGGGGTGAGCTAAAGGTGGGGGGAGGTGAGAAGGTCCCAATTTCGTTTTTTCGATTACATCTCGAAAACAGTGGACTCTAGAAAAATAGAAAAAGCAGATCAAAACGTATTCGTAGAAATTCCAACGGTTTTCGAGATATATGTTATTAAAAATCGACAACTTTAGAAAAAAAAAATATTTACCTCTTTTTTTTTCGTTCAACATTTGAAGCAAATACCAGGAACGTATATATGAAATTGAAGTAAATTTAATGCTCTAAAATTTCTAAGGAACGATTGTGGAACGTAATAGAAGCAAAAGTTAGACAAAAAGTAAGGTGACATTTGTTTTTTCCCGAAAATCACCTATTTTCAATAACGTATATCTCGTAAACGGTTAGAATTATTACAAATTTATAATAATGAATTTTATAATAAATATAATTAGCTTTTATGTTTATTTGAAACATATTTTTCTAGGGTCAACGGTTTTTCGAAATATTATGGAAAAAACAAAAAAATGGAACTTCTCTCCTCCCCCCCCCCGTTAGTTCACCCCCTCACCCCCAGCGGCGGGGACTTTTAGTATGTTTACCTTCCAACTATTCCTAACGAAGCTATGAAGTCAAAAATTATCGCATATTCCATGCACTCTACAATATGTTTATTGACTGGACTAGAATTCAAAACGATTCCGACTTACAATAAAAGATCCATTTACGTGGCAACTATCAGATCTGTTGGGACATTTGGAGTTGAGCTTTGCGGCTCCACTAAATCATCTAATTCATATTAGTCACAAATAAACTTATCCATAAAACCTTTGATGTTTCATATGTTGCTGATTTAGCCCTATCAAGATACCTATGCCCCCACAGTTAACTCTATATCCAATCAAAGGTACTAGTATCTCTCAATTTGATTCTCATTCTATCCCTGACAACCCACCGAGGCTTCTGAAAAGAAGGTTGCCTCGGGGCCTTCTCCAGTGAGTAGTGACTTCATAAGCCATTGTCATGTTATTATCACATTTACTGGGTGTATGTCATTTTTATGTACACTTATAAATTTAGATAAATGGTTATAAACAAACTAAGAAGTATTATTAAACGAAATATTTCAAGGTTAGAAAACTGGTAGTACTTTCCCGGTATAGAAAGAGAGGAATGATGTAGTAGTATTAAGATGGTTGAGGGAACAGTTCGTTGACTAACAAATCAACAAACCAATTGATTCGTCGTAACTGACCCACCGACGTCCTAATGAATGGCGGTACTAAATCTCCGGACGACCAAAGGTGGGTAGCGAAGCCAACTCCCTGTCAATGCCTGCCAACAAACTTTACCAGCCCCCTCTACCAGCCAATCTACAAATTAACAGGCTCGAAACTCATTAGTTATTCAAATTGTGATCTGGAAACAAGTTCTTGGGGATTAGTAGATTTATCCAACGGATATAATGTTTCAATACCTCTATAACCAATCTTTTTTTTTTTTTTTTTTATTTTTTTTTTGACATTTATAATGTATACTATGTTTTATTGTAAGTATCTCTTGTTTTTTACAAAAGAAAAATTATGTTTAAATACTGACAAATATTTATTCTGTTGCTCAAAAAAGATGTAAAAAAAAGTTGCCATCTATAAAAAACTATCTCAATTATAAAACATTCAAAGTAAGTCATAATGTTGCTTTTTCATCCCCTTCAAAGCTCCCAGTTAATTACAAAAGGCTCTTATACATGACTGTGATTAGACCTATTTGGACGTACGGAGTTGAGCTTTGGAGCTCCACAAAAACTATCCAATTCATCTCGTATTCAATCCTTACAATCCAAAATCTTACTTTGTCACCAATAAACTTATCCATAAAGATCGTAATGTTCCATATGTTGCTAATTTAGCCCACACGAGATACCTATCCTTTCATAGTAAGTCCATAATCACTCAATTCCGTTAGTTTTTCAACTTGCTTCCCACTCCATTCCTAAGGCCTAGAGAACTTTTAGTGTAGAAGTTTTAATAAAGTGCTACTGATGAGTAGTTCTTTTCAAGTTTTAACATGTTATTATAATCCGTGTCAATACCTTTACTAGGTGTATATATTCTGTACAGTTGTCAATTTCAATAAATGCATTAAAAAATATATAAAAAAAATATGTAAATAAAATTTAAATTTGTTTTCAGTAGGAACAAATAAATCCAAGTAGCCATAGAGAAAATTCATAGAAAAATATAACAAAGATTTAACCTAACTGGCATTTCCCCTTCCACTCTTGATATATTTTAGAAGTCCGTTTGACCTCCTAAAGTGAGTACCAATATATTAGAAATGACAATCAATGTTTATCATTCAAAACTAGTTTTCAAATGAAATAGTCCTAATAGAAGTAGCAATTAGTTCATCAATCCTAATTGTAATAAACGCTATCATGTTTTGTAATATTTAAAACTAGATTGTTCATTCTGACTGTATTGTAGTTTAGTATTACAGTTTCCTTTTGTGAAGTTAAGATGGCTGGAATAAATTGAAATTCCATTCTTTGCTACTGAGAAGTTGACTAGAGCGAGCTGCAAGTTTAATAGTCTTGTCTTCAGTGACTCTCGGCTCTGCCGTACTTCAACTTGGCCCGAAGCGCTACTTTAGAAGTTTGTCCCAACACCTAGTTAATTTTGATCTTCTCTGAAAGAGAAGGATGTACAATGTAAATATTTAATCCAGTTTACTTAGCTGAGCCTAATACTCTATTTCTAATGCAAATCCTTACCTTTTAATCTTCTTCTAGGGGTCACCTGTGGTGTAGTGGTTAGCATAGCAAACTTCTAAACCCAAGATCGCGGATTCGCAGCCCGGCAGATGATCTTAGTATTTTTTAAAGGGAGTAAAAAATCCTTAGCTATGCCGTCCTTCAGAAGGGACGTAAAATGGGGTCCCGAGCCTGTGCGATGTCAGGTACTCGTTAAAGATCCCTATCCTAATTATACCTGGATAGGCAAAATTTAGGACTCCCACCGTTGCATCGTCCGATTAGCCATAGCAGCATAAAGTGATGTTAAACAAAATAAACAACAATCTTCTTCTATCTTATATGTGGCATAAAAATGTTTCAAATGTTGGTTCTAGATAATGAAAAGCTCCAAGAAGCAGTGCTTAGGTTGAGTATTCATCGATAATCTATCTGTTGATAGATAGAACTTTATATGTAATCCCTTAATCCCATCAGAAGACGCTTGTTCAAATACACACTTCATACATGTACTCTGAAAAATAATTCTGTATTTGGGAAGGAGCTGATTTTAATTTACAATCATATAAAATCCTATCAATGGTGGATTAAGAATGCATATAGAGAAAATGTAGAAGTTTTTTTAATTTTAATTATTTTTGGCGCTCTGTAGCTAAATCTCAAAAATATATAGAATTACGAATAAAATCTAAGAAAATCTAACCAATAGGACAATTATATTTTTAAATAAATCAAATCAATTAACAAATTAACTTCTAAAATTTTTTTAGAAAAATAAAAGTAATATTAGATGCCGATTACATTATTACCGTTCTATTAGAACTTTATATTATAACGATAAAAATACAATTAAAATATAATTTATATTATTTTTATGAGCGATGTGTCAGTACCAAATTTCCTAAAGCACCAAAGACCGGTGCCTGTACCTAGAGATCGATTGTCGAATCTCGGTACCAGATCATATCAATCCTGTACAGAGGGTGTCTCTTGCGTGTGAGAACTGGGAGGAGGGGGAATGGGGGGAGGTTAAGTTGGAATTTATATTCAGCACCCCTAAAAAACATAAAAATGGTTTGAGATAAAATTCTATTATTTACGCTTACATAAATGATGTTCCGAATTTAACTCACCACTATCGTTATCCAATACCCGGGTGATTTCTAAATATAACTATCCTTCCATTCCTCCGATATAACAAAATCAGTTTTCCTTATACAAAATGGCCTAGGTAGCATTTTCACGTGGGCCTTGGTTGAAAATACTGATACGGTCATTCCAACTAAAATTTGGGTTTGTTTCAATACTAAACCTACCCTAAACTAAACATATTTCCACTACGATTTCTCAGTTTAAAAAAATAAAATAAAATAATAATAATAAGAGAGGAGTGGTATTATATTAATTAAACACTTAAATAAAATGTTTGATTCATCATGGTGATTAAGTGTTAAAAGAATTTATTATTTCTAATTATTTGTACGTATATTAATTCTAGACTATTTTCTCTCCCAAGTCATTCTTATATTTATGGTTATTTTCTTATAAATATATAATCTATTAGAACATAGCACACCATTGTAACATACAGAATTCCAATATCGCTGAGATTTTTAAAAATGATATATATAATCTAGGTAAAAAATTGCTAATGCATTTTGGTATGTTTTCAGATCTGATGATGCATTTTTCTGATTTGTTTGTAAATCATTATTTGAATTTTGTATCATTGTGATTGTATTTTATTTATTTGTTTTCTTTCTTTTTTTTTTAAATTATTCCTTAGTACGATTATTTTGTAATTTATTTTATATTATTATTTACTATATTTTGTATCTTGAATATTTAGTTATTAGTTGTTTTTTTTTTCTAGTTTTTATTATTACTATTTTTTTAAAATTTATTTCCATAATAAAAACATTATGGATGTATTCATTCTCATCAATGCTGCACATTTCTCTTGAGAAAGGCAGCTTGTGATATTTAATCAATGAAAGAATTTGATGAGAGTTCTTACATATTATTCATTCAGATAAACACGCATTTGTCACACATTGTTTTGTTTTGTAATGCGCATTTAAGCGTGCTTCAGTGGCACATGAATGTGGAATGGATTAATTAAACACCTGACATTGATTTTGGCGGACTGGGAAGGAATCTTATTACCGGCCGTAATGTCATTCGGCTTTGGATCTGAAATCTGAAGCCTTCATCCAACGACATGACACTGTCGGCAGTGGACAATACGGCTGAAAAATTACCTTCCCAGTTTTGCTGCTTTGATGGATAATGCTATTTTTAATATATATTTTTAATCTTAACTAACTGCAGTGAGATGAATATTGTGAATTATTTAATTAAATTAAAGGTGCTTGATAATCGTTGCCAGTTGTTGTGATTATACAGAATTACGGTTTAGAAGAATCAATACAGTTAGAAATGATGAATAATTTGCCTGTTTTATTAGAATATTTTTATTTTAAGACTAGTTTCGATAGTAAAACATTCATCATCAGTTCTAAAAACATACTTCCAGAATGCCAGCTTCGCTGTTCATTTACAGTAAAAACTCGCTAATCCGCCTCTCTGTAATACAACTGTATGGGCAATCTGATACTCCAGCCCGGTGGGGTGGACGTTTTTGAGAAATTTTAAATAGCTCAATAATATCAAATTTTTAAGTGTAAAAGGTCTGTTAGTTTTGATTTATGGATATATTGTAAGCATTTTGTTTGTGTGCAAATATTTAAGTTTTGAATCTTTAAGCACCGTCATTCGCTGATTCGTAGCGTCATAACTTTCGACTTTTACTTACTTTTGATAACATAATTCTACGATTTTTTTTTTCGCTGCACAACATACCCAAAATATTATACTGGGTTAAATCATTAACTTTTTTTATTTTGTTTAATAATAATCGACTAAAAATCACATATGTTTGTATAGTTATTGGAAGTTATAGCTGCTAGCTATTGTTTGTTTTCGTTTGTATACTTCGTTTAAGGGGGATAATTAAAAAAATAATAAAATAAAAAACGGTCGTTCCTGACAGTTTACTATTTAATCACTTCGGAACTTTATTTCTTCTTGTCCGAATAGTATCATATATCCATTTTTTTCTGTTAGAACATATCTTTTCGAACTGTTTTCTCAATTTCACAAAAATTGACTCCGCATTTTCAAACAAACGCGACATTTTTCATTATTAAATAATATTATCATTGCATTCAACATACCTATTCACTCTTTTTGATAAAATAGTTTATTTAAGCGCGTGTAATTATATGAGTAAGATTTCGAAAACCAATGGATCACCATACATTAGATAGCTTAAACAAATATAAAATAGTCGACTTTAATTTATTAAAAAAGTTTGTTTGTTTAGAATATTTAACGATAAATGCTGTTGGTGTGCTAGGTAAGATAGTGGTTATTAACACCATTAAGTTGCACCTGAACTCCTGAGACGTCGATGGAAAATTAATATTAAATGAAGTGCTCAAATATTGATGTGGCTTTAGAGCTGCTTATGATTAAGATTTGTTTGTCAACGTTGCACCATATATTTTCAAATATTATAATTTTAAAAAGTTCAAAACTACTAAACGTCCACAACCTGCACTACTGGTCAACTGAAAACCCTAACATTATTGTTTCATAACGGTTGTACAAGGAGGTAAAGTAAATAGCAATCTCACTCAAGAATTTAGTTTTTATTTCGAAAGTGAAAATGAAAAGATGCTTTTATGAGTGATTATATTTAATGAGCTATAACTTGGCAATTCCGCTGCCCAAACATCAAATCATGCATTTTACAATCGACAACGATCAGGTAAAAGTTGATTAGCTAGTTGGGCACAAGGATGAACATTCTCTCATAGCTTGTGGCTAAAACGGTATATTCGTCCGAAAAAAAATAATAATAAAAGTGGGTATTGTAATTTGGTCTATAGAGTAGCATAATTCAGTCATCTATTTTTCTGTTTTTACCGATAGAGCAAATTTCGCTATTCAACGTTGTATTACCTAAACATTGACCAAACGCATCAAAACTTCGATTTAACAACAACCTTCACTTGTGATAAAGAAAAGACCTATTCTGTTGCTGAAAACGCCCGACACTATATTTCAAAATATATATGTTTAAAACAAATTCAAGGAGTTGGATAGCGAAGTATTTTTTTGTTTTAAATACAATCTGGTTCAGTGGATGAAGGAGTTATTTGTAGAAATATTGGGTAGGAAAGTCTAAATATTTCAAAAAAAATACAAGACATCTATTTAGACATCTATTTAGCTATTTAACATTTTCTTGCTAAAAGAAAATGTAAAAAAAAAAAAAAATCAACAAATTACTCTAAATTGTGTTTTGCTACATAACCCATTCATCCACCAAGGCCTTTAATTGATTTTTTTTTATATATAATTCCAATTTATAAAAATGAATATTTCATGTGGGACAGTTGAATAGCTCAATGCTCTATGAATTCACTTAACAGAATTATTTGTTCTTTATCATGACAAATAGGTTCATTAAACATAAAACATAAAATAATCATAAGAATAAGTGGAAAGAAATCAAAATATAAGTAATAATAGAATGGTCACAGAAAACACCTGTTTCTACTTCCAAGCCAAAGGTTGCAAGTTTTTCCAACTGACACATATACATTATCTACAAAAAAAAAAAATTATAATTTAATTTTTTTTTTTTTTTTATTTGCTCAAACAAGTTTATAACAACCGCATTTTATGTCATTAAGTGAAGGATTGCGGCTGTGTAAGTAGGAAAGGTTAAGAAAATGTCAGGGCTTGACATTTCATATCAAAAGATTTTGCGAATTATCCTGTCTACTTCATTTGAAGCCGGTTTCTGCTACCTAAGATCTCCTTTTTAAAACTTTAACCTTAATTTAATTTTATTATTTCAGAAATGTACACAAACTAACAGCATAAGAAAATTATCTAATTACTTTTTTTATTAACAATAAATTAAATTATATAAAATTAAAGTTCATATTAATATTTAAAATATTGATGTACATCGGCATTGGAATATACAGTATAAGGAACAAGGAAATAGTTTTTCATGCAGATTTTTAATATAAACTATTAACAATATCTAAACCAAAACAAAATATTTTTAATGACCTTGTTACGACAACTTTCCTTCATTAGTATCTTGTTTATTGAATTTTATTATTAAGCTTGTTTTCAGCAACCAGAACAAAGGGAAACTATCTATTTAAAAAAAAAAAAATAACAAGTTTATGAATCAGTTTTAAAAATAAAATAATAAGAAGTAAAAAAAAATTAATAATGACTACATCATATAATAGAAATGATGTGTTCATAGCGAATAGCGTGTGCATATAGTTTCTTAAAATTAAGCGGAAACTTTTATATTTCTAATGTTATAAATTAATATTAATAAAACTAAAATTATTATAAATTAAAATTGATATATATATATATATATATATATATATATATATATATATATATATATATATATATATATATATATTCATATATTCATATTCATATATGATTGATGAACTCTTCCCTCAAGGGGGGACAATAAATATATAATTAGCATTAGGATTTAAATATCCTTTGGTGGGTATAAGAATTGATGAATTCTTTGCCAGTTCTACCGCTATTTATTTTATCTGAAAACTTGTTTTGAATGTTAAACTTTCATCATCATTTCTAAAAACTTAAAAAAAAAAAAAAAAAAAAAAAAATCAAAACATTGCAATTTGATATACTGATTGTTATAAAAATAATTAAATATGATTATATATACTTATATTTATATAAATTGAAAAATGTATGACCAGAAAGCAAAAGCACGTCGATACTTCCTTAAGTAAGAGACTGAAGGCCTTTTTGTAGCTTATGTTTCAGACTAAACTTGTGATAGGAATGAAGGGATAATTTATCCTTTGATAGGTTTTAAAGATTTATAAACCCTTGATGGGTTTGTTTAGGACATTAAATACTTTTTATTTGAAAAATGTAATCCAAATAATACATGATTCAAGTAGCAATTTGGAACTAAAAGGAAAAAGATACTTTTGTGGGAAAAAATTATTTTTCATTGAAACAAAACATTTTAATGATTTTACTAACCACTCAAAAACTTTTTTTTTTTTTTTTTTTTTTTTTTGAAAAGAGCACTATAATCGTCGGATTATTATATATTGGTCGGTGTCAATAGCATAATTAGTTGGATACAAAAAAAAAAAATAATCTGTTTGCTGCAATATCGACATAACTCCAAATCTTCAATTTCGCAGGACAGTCTTGTGAATAAGGTAAATAACAATCTGTAGACATACAATTGTGACACATCCTTCTCTCTCTTAGTGAATAGTTGAAGCTCAAATTTAACGTTTTACCGATTAAAATTACATAGGTGAATGGTTCAGTATACAGTCAAATGCTCGGCATAACTTTAAAGCTTGTTTTTGATTTATGTCGGTGTTGCCGCGAATGAGCAATATGTCATCTGAGAATGCGCTCGGAAAAGCTTTAGAATCATTACTATTGGAATTTAAGTGAAAGATATTGGGATACATGCGGGTCAATGGGGTTTGGATATGAACTAAGATTCTAATCTTTATAATTACCGTGATATCATTTAATTATAAATGGCCGTTTAATTTGAGCAGGGTATGCTGCACCGGGGAATGAGAATTATAATAAATTATTATAAAGAAAATATCTCGAAATTTTGATAAAACGAATTTGTTAAATATACTATCGGGATGGAATAGAATAGAATAGAATAGAAAATAAACTTTATTCTGGGACGATGTACCCTAAGAATAATATAATGTACATAAATAAATACAATGAGTCTAGCTTTCATAAGATGAAATAAAATAAATTAACAATCTGGTTAACTATTTACAATTTTACAAATAAAGAACAAAAATAGAAATAAAAATTACAAAATCCAATAATTGCAGGAGAAAGAATAAAAACCTATTTACATCTACTGAATGCACTTCTTTTTTTTTTTTTTTTTTTTAGTGAAGTTTTGCTAGTCAGTATCATTCTGGAGGGAAAGGGGGTATTGAAAGAGAAGGGATTTAAATGTGGACAGAGATGGAGCATTACGGATATTACAGGGTAGATAAAAGGATCATGAAAAGTTATTCTCAATCGGATAGTTTTTATTTTCTGATGTCAACACTCCATAGAAATATCCATATTCCCATTCTGAAAACCCAAAAATCTCAGCTATATTTATTTAGCTGATTTATTAATCTAATTTCTATAATACTTCATGCTACTGCATCATTTGAACAGTTCTTTCCGTTTTTGGAATTTCTTGCACATCTCAATTCGAATATGCCCCTCTCTAACATGTTTTAAAGACTGTTTCTTCACCTCCTCAATTATTAATCTTTCGAACAAATGTAAAAATAAGTATATAATGTTATACCTCAATTATTTATTTTTTCTTTTTATTACTTATGAGTATATGATATTTATAATTGCAGTTTAGCTATCGCTTTGCAGTGTATTATATTTTTTTAATTATCGAAAAATAAAGTTTATTTCCTTCTTCTTTTTTTTTCTATAATATCAGCCATAGTGTGAAATTATATACTTGTTTTAAAAATACAATAAATTAATAGCTATTGTAGAATACCTATGAAAAAATAAAATTACAGAGAAAAAAATCATCAGAATGTATTTGAAACTAAAATGATAATTTTTTAAGTTCCTGAGATATTAGCCCATATACTTGCACATTTTTGCCACCCTTAAAAGAAAAAAAATATTGATTTTTCTGTTAACTGAAGCTTGTTTAAATAAATATATACAACTAAAATTGATATCAATATATTAAACAGGCTTTTTTTTTTTTTTTTTTTTTTTAATTAAAAAAAATATTTTTAAAGGCATTAAGATGGGAAAGATATCTGAGAATGTTTTATGGAGTATATCTGAGCACTAAAGGAAGACGTCGATACGTGAAGGGGTGTGCTGGAGGTGGCTATATCGGTAGTTTTATCCATCCACACCCAAAACGATATATCCATATAGAAATATCCATTTCAAGATTCATATTCTCTTTTCCATATTCATGGTTAGCATACCACTTATTTTTGAGGATAGGAAATAACCAGTTCTCTCTTTATATCGAAAAGGCGATACCATATAATTTTTATAACTTGGTAACTGCATCGAGATTTTTCAGTTAAATATTTTATGTCGGTAATAAAGTTTAAATATACACCTCTTCTTTTTTAAATACGAACATATAGAGATAAGTAAAATGTCAATTTATTAGCTTTAAGATTGTCTACTAACTGATGACCAAGAATGTCGTAACCCTCACTACCACCTTAAATTTTGTTTTTGTGTTTGCTTTTTTTTTACTTGTATGTAATGGTAACTATGAGAAAATTAGACAAGAGAGACCATTTATAAAAATATAAATCTCTTGAAGTTAACATCTCATAATAATTTTTTTTCACACTTACAAGGGGAGGACACACTCAGTCTGGCAATTTTTTGGAGATTCCTGGTCAAAAAATATTAGGCACGTATTTTGCCGTTCCGACCAATGGGCTTTAGAAGCCGAGAAAAAAATAAAATAGCATTAAACTAATTTATTTTTTATCTCGAGTTTAAAAAATCATTTCGACATGATTCTTTCACCAAGATTTTTAGTTTTGATTGCGAATTTAAGAAAAAATAGAGTCGCTCTATAGATTTTGGTTTAGGATAATTAAATCCTAGAAAAATGATTAGATTTTCAAGCAAACTACCTCTATAGATTTTTTTACACAAAAATTGACGTCAGATTCTAATTCAGCATCCTCAAAAACATTAAAAAACGCTTATTCAACCAAATCAAAAAATATCATTTTTTTCACCCTCTTCGAGGAAAATGAAATTTTTAAACCGAATATTGGTTACATACCTTTAAATCGCCATTACTTTGTCATGCAATTCACTGGTTAGTATCGCTGGAAAGAGGAGAGTCTCAGCTTTCTTTTGATGTATATAAATGTAAAATTCGATTAACAAAAACCTATTAAAAAAATTGGAAAATCCAAAAAACATTTTGATTTTTAACTTGAGTTTGAAAACAGATAGGATAATGAAACCAAATAGATTTCAAGTGTATATTTCGTGTAAAAAAATAAAGTTGATATGTTTAACCGTCTAAGCGTAATTCATGTTTTTGTTAATTTAAACAAAAGTTGTCTATCATTTGGTCAGGCAAATTTTGAAGCTTACAAATTTTTATTTTTCTACTTGAATGAAATTTCGTATTTAAAGGTTCTTTTGAATGCTGAATTCGAACCTGATGTCGGTTCTTGTGAAAAAAATATATCGAACGCTCTTCACTTGAAAAATGTTCGCTTTTACACTGTAATATGTGTTAGAAATTTTTTTTAGCCCTAGAATTCCATTTTAGCACCCTCAAAACTCAGGAAGCGTATGTATATAAAAACAAATATACATATATATATATATATATATATATATATATATATATATATATATATATATATATATATATATATATATATATGTTTAGTAAAGTTCTTAAGGTTCAGTCAATAAATAAAAACAAATATTTTTGTGACGGTTTTGAGACTAAATTGTTCTCATAATCATGCCAATGTTACTAGTGGATGTGGAATAGACTGAAGTCAATAAAGACTGGAATAGAATCAGTCTATACCATATCCAGTTGTAACATAAATACTTAACAATCAAATCTATTATGTTCTGTTTGTGTATTATGTAAATATTAATTTGTAATCAATTATTATTACAATTAATAATTATAATTACTTTAATAATAATTAAAGTAATACAATATTTCTCCTAATTAGTATATATATATATATATATACTTCTAGGGCCCATTGGTCGGAACGGCAAAATACGTGTCTAATATTTTTTGACCAGAAACCTCCAAAAATTTTTTGTTAGTTACGAAATTTTGAATCTAAACAAGAAAAACATTTTTTTTATGTGGAAACACTGTCAGCTACAGAAGATAAGAATACAAAATAGCCATTTTTTTTTTTCTTTTTATTCATTGACATTTACATCTGTACAAAATAATATACATCAATCAGTGAATGTGTTGATAGTGGATAAAATGGCAAGTAAATAACTTGTGAAGAACTAATCACAAGTAGCACTTCCATAAAATCTGCACTAAAAGGTCTCTAGGCCATCTTCTTTTCAGATGCCTCGGAGGATTATCGAGAATGGAGTAGGAAGCAAGTTGGGAGACTAGTGGATTGGAGTAGTTATGGAGCTTACAATGGAAGGATAGGTATCTGGTTTTGGCTAAATCAAGAACATATGGAACATTAAGAAAAAATAAACAAAAAAATAAATATATATATTATTATTATTATTTATTTTTTATTTTTTTGAAGCGTTTCATTGAAAGTAGTCATTGTTCTTAAGTATAGTTGTATTGATCAAAAGAAATCTTGTCCAAAAGTGGGCGATTATAAGTTTGAATCATTTTTTGCGATAAACAAAATTTAAGTTTGTGAACAGCTATGAGTAACTAAAGGCGGAATTCATTTCAACGTCTATCAAATCAAGGTTACGTGTACTCTGTTATTATAGGAAATTTAATGCTAAATCCGAAAATGTGGCCAAAATTTGAAAAATATTTAGACAAAATGGATATATTACAGTATTTATGGGAAAAAAAAAAAAAAAAAAAAAACGTGATTTCCTCTAAAAAGTCTTTGATTTATCGTATATCTGCAACGGATTGGAATAGAAAGGTGAGATTTGCGGCATTAAGCTACATTTTTGATCTAGTTTAACCCAATTTTTTTTTTTTACACTAAGAGATACCCTGTATATCTTCAAGGTGGGTTTGAATTTAAAGCAGCATGAAACTATCTTAAGTTTAATAGCTTGATAGATAATAAAAGCTAGACAGAAATCATTTGAAATTTAATAGCTTGGCTATAAAGTATTATTGTTTTCTAAACTTATCAAATATATTTGAGACTATTCCAATAAAGTTTGATATGTCATAAGATCACAAAAAGTATTTTATTTCGATTGTAATTGCTCAATTTTTTTAATGTTGTTCTTGATCCTGTGAGTGCAAAGACTAGCTCTAATAATGGAACAGTTGGAATGGCTATGTTAATTTGATTAAAAATAAATGAATGAACTTTTTTAAAGAGAAAATAACATTAAAACAGAGTATTTTAAAGTGTCAGTGAACAGTTTGATTTCAAATTGTCACTAAAATAACTTTGGAAATCACGAGTGTATAAGTAGATGATAATTTAAAAAATATCTTAAGAAGCCCCAGATTAAATTCTAATGGTTAGATAAAATCATTTCTTTCACGAAATTGATTACAAGACAATATTTTAAGCGTAGAATTTCAAAACTAGCAAAATCATTTTTTTTTTTTTTTTTTTTTTTTTTTAATTTTATTTATCACAGCTGGTCGATAAAGGTAATGGTAAAAGTCTGACGGGATTCGAAAGAGGCCTATTTCTTTTTTGGCCGTTTTAATTTTGATTTTACTACCTTAGAGAAAACCTTTCACCTAAAGACAATCTAGTAGAAAAATAATTTTTAAAAAAATCTAGAAATTGGACCTGGTTGGTTTTGGAATTCTATTCCTCATTTATATTTTTCTGGTTTCGATGGGCACTATAACTTAAATCGGTATCAGGCACATAATTTTCTCCTTATAATCAATATCAAGCTGTTAGTACACATTTGCCCAGCCAGATAGAATCACACTGCTACACCTTCTTTCTCCATCTCCAATATTTTATTGAGCTAGACTCAATTAAATATTGACGTAACATTTTTCTATCTAGCTTCCACTTTTTATTATTTCCAAACCTCGAAGTTTACTTATATGTCAAGAAGAATTTAAGGAATATGCTATAAATTCAAAATTAAAATTAATGTTTTTTTTATTAATACTTACTAAGATTCGATAACTTCAGAAAATATAAATTTTAAAAAAAAATGGATACTGACGATTTTTCCATCGTTCCCTCCCCTCCCCCAATGTCTGTATTTTCTCTTGTTTTTCTCCAACGTCTTAAGGTGTTTTCCTCGAGAAGCGGTGAGGAGGACGGTTATAGACAGGGAGAATGAACCAGGTCACAGCATAAAGCGTGTGTCGTGTACAAATTGCCTGGCGAGAAAGGGACGAATAGATATCTCCTTCTCAGCCACTATAAGCAGACTATAGTTGTCCCTCATATTCAAGTAATTTATAAAAATATATATATATATATATATATATATTTGTTACATATACATTGAAACATTTTTAATTATGTATTTAAATATGATGGACAAATTATTCGTTATTATATATTTCGCTATTATACGGAAAATCGTATATAACATTACTATGTTCACTGTTTAGCACCACCAAACAATGATTCTTAATAATTTATAACAACAATTATAACATTAGATATCTATTATGAATTCCATAATACCATAATAAAAAAAAAAAAAAAAAAAAAAAAAAAAAAAAAAAAAAAAAAAAAAAAAAAAAAAAAAAAAAAAAAAAAAAATTCTCACTGACTGGGAAAGCAATAAGTTATGTATATTTTTATCTATAATCCACTGCTACTCCCTATTTAAATTTTAGAATTGAAAGGATCAAATTATTTCAATAATAATAAAATAAAATTAACCTTAATCATTATTGGTAATAAAGTTGGGATTTTTTTTTTTTAATTTAAACCAATATACTTTCTAATTAGTGACAAATGTTATATATAAAAAAAAATTAAATAATACGAAAGAATAGAAAGCCAGAAGGTAGGATCTAACGCAGTTTGTAATGCTGTCCCGGGTTCCAAACAGAGTCAAAGTCCGCTATACGTCAAGGAAAGCTCGCATACATTTCGCTTTCTAACTAAAAATTAGAACTCATAACAGACTTATTTCTAGACTATTCACTGTCTGGTGTATGGTTATATCGGTGCAATATTTTATTTTGGTATAACAAGAGAGAAAACCCTCAAAGCAATTCTTGTTACAGTTTAATTAGTGGCTCTGTTAATTAAGCCTTTGTGAAATTGAACGCGTTTAAACTCATTAACATTTTGACATCTTTTTATAACTTAATACTCGTAACTCTGTTAATTTCCCTTAACTCGTTTTTTTTCTTTGTGCTGTAGCTTTCGTACTCAGTTATTGATCGTATTTTTTTTATACATCGCCAAGCCTTATCTAATTATAATAAATCAATGTATTAGAAGATTTAACAAAAATATTTAATGAAATCATGAACACAATTTTTTAAAAAAGAGTTCCTTAACGAGTTTTTATAACTTTGTTACCATGATCTGATAATCAAAGCTTTCTTGGAACATACGTCTTCTTGCATGATCTGTGACAATGAAAAATTGCTTTTTCTGGGAAAGTGAAACTAATGCTGAATGGAATTGGGTTTATCTGACCTACCGTTTCTTGCCTTCTTCCATCAACATCCGGTTTAAGAGATGGATTCATTTTTTAAATAACATAAGATCAGCAGTAATATAATTTACAAAATACCTAAATGAATCATTCATTTGATGATAACCTCTGTCTTACTTCATATTTCAGTTCCAACTTCATTATATCATTAGTAAAAATGTTTGAAGTATTAGTAATTAGTATCATTAGTAAAAATTCTGTGATAAATCTTTAAAGTAAATGAAATATCATAATCATTTAAGAGGGAAAAAAGTCTTTATTTTATTTTATTATTTTTTTTTTTTTTTTTGTAGTTGAAATAATCAGGCATATCCGAACTTAGATGTAAAATTTTGTGTGTTGTTCGATTCGAAAAGTTTAGGTTAGTTTCTTGATCAGAAATTTAATGGAGAATATTTTTTATTATATTACATTTGTTGCTAGGACCTACCGTCTCACTGTGGAACGAATAACGTATTCTAAGTGGAAAAAAGTCATTTCAACGAATCATCAATTCCGGTTCACTGTTAATAAGAACGATGTTCAATTAAAGGATTTCATTAATATTATTAGCTTCATCGCTCTGCAGCGCCAGAAAAAAATGAATGAAGACCCAATAGTGCCTAGATCCAAGGTGCCTAAACTAATGTTTTTTGGAAATCCAACGAAATAATCCAGTATTATGAATGAATGACACTATTGCACATAAGTAGTAGTTTTCATTTGTAATAGTTAACTATATTTACAAATGTTACTGTTTTAAATAAGCAAATTTAACGTTTAATTTTAACTTCATTAATATATTTTTGAAATGCCACCACGTGACACCGTCTCCAAACCTTTTGATTACAGGCACTAGTATCTATATTAACTTTTCCAGCAAACATTAGCTGCTAATAATTGCCAATTTATTAATTATATCGATTTTTCTTCGTGATTCAACTGGATAGTTAACCTCAACAATATAACGAAAAATGAATTTTAACTGGAAATAAATCATAGCAAAAAAATACATATCACCAAATTGCTTTCACAATACACTAGGTCTAGTACTACCTAATTCCTTTAATTAATACCAAAGTTTTTGAACAATATTAAATCATGAACTAAATTTTATTTTATTTACTTTATTTTATTTTTTTTTAAAGGAAGCTGTTGTTGAACGAGTTTTTATAAGTTTGATACCAAGATCTGATAATCAAAGCTTTCTTTGAACATTCGTCTTCTTGCATGATCTGTGACAACACAATAATAATTATTAAATTATTTTAAGTGGCTGATTTTGAGATTAATTTAATAATCAATTAAATCAGGTTTTTCCGTTGTTACTAGAAATTTAATTTGGGAATAAAGATTAGTGTTTAACATCCGAAACTATTTTTTAAATAAAAATAATTGTTAAATAATTAATTATTCCTACTTTTATTGATCATTCTATATTATTAGGTGGTTCTGAAGTTTTTTTTTTTTTTCTTTTTTTAATTTAGATTATTTTTAGTTTATATTTTTATGTTATTTGTGTATATATTTTATAAATAAATAAAAAGCTTAGTGAGCCCAAAGCTTCGATGCAAACATCTCCCTCCAACCCGCTTTTTCAAAACCCAAATCCCTCAAAGTCAGCCCTAATGCATCTCTCATCTACGTCTCGGTAGTGTGAACTGAGTAGTTTTGCGACGGAGATATAACAGTCATAACCGGCTTTTGACCTTCCCCTTATTTTCTCTTGATTTTCGTTTTCCTTGATATTGTAGACCCTATTTATTTGAATTGCTGCACGTGTTGAAATTTAATATCCACATCACTGCTTACTTGTGCATATATTATTATATTTAAAAGCTATTTTTCTGTATGTTTCTTCAATAATATTTAATCTTACTAATGTTATAGCCATTTTTACCTTATTACATAATATAATCCTACTCCCATAGTTATATAGGATACCAGATGATAACATATCTTTTGATACGGTTTTTAAATTAAAAATGAGTAAATGAATATGCAGATATGTGGATTTCTCTGATACTAGGAACCAAAATTTCATTTTATGAGTTGATAAATAAAAACTTAGTTCTAATTTTCTTCTTACGCTGCCTTCGACTATAGATCTAAATTAAATAAATATCGACTAGAATCCGGCTGGATATCATTAACCTTTGTTTCGAGCCTAGTTCCTTTGAATAAATTTAAAATTAAATGCATTCTGGTCTTGTCAAATCGGAATTATTTAAATTAAACATACTTTAATTCCTGATTTTATATGTTAAATATATTTTATTTATTTACATATCCTGTTTTTTAATAAAAATCCACATCCTAATTACAATAATAGTGGTAACATGAGGACTTCATTCTGAGATGATTATGCCATGATTGGACAGTAGACATGTGGAACAATGGATATGCATGACAATCACAGTAAGTAAAGGTCGTCTTCCCAGAATTGATTAAGGAGCTGTAATTCACTGATGATCTCTCAATCAGCTTATTTTCACCTCCTAGTATTGATGATCATCTCAACTGTACTCATGTTATATGTTATATATGTATTTGTTTCTTCGTATATCTGCATAACCACTTCACATTATCGTTTTTTCGCTGGCTTATCACAACTGATGTGTTTTTTATTTATTTAGGTTACACTGCATCTTGCTATCTTCGGTTATTCACTGTCGTTTATAAATTATGATTTATGCTTTTTTGCTTCATTATTATATATATATGGTATATATATATATATATATATATATATATATATATATATATATATATATATATTCATGTATTTATATATCGATATAACCACATTACATTATCGTTTCTCGGTTACTTTCATATAAAGAAAAAAAAAATTTTTTTCTTCTTATTTAGTAGAAAAAATTTTAAGTTGTTACTAAATATATATTTATTTATTTACCCTTATTGCAACGATTTCTTCCTAAATCCTACAGCATCGCCCTTTACTTCTCTGCAGTATGTCTAGTATCCTAACAGCCTGTCACGTTAACTCCCAATCCTTACCAGCTCACTTTGACGAATTCCAACAATACTTCAGTCAAAATGTTTTCCACATCATGTCCATTTCCGAAACCTGGCTTAAACCCTACATTCCGTCCTCTTCCGTATCCCTTCAAAACTATTCCCTTACTACGGTCTGACCGGACAGGCGGTGGAGTAGGAATCCACGTTCATGATAGCCTAAAGACAAAAATTCTTGATTTGTCTCCCTCGTCCGTACAACCTCACATTGAGTACCTATTCATTGAAATTTCTGCTGGTATTCAGCATCTA
This sequence comes from Euschistus heros, assembly GCA_003667255.2. Classification (NCBI taxonomy): domain Eukaryota; kingdom Metazoa; phylum Arthropoda; class Insecta; order Hemiptera; family Pentatomidae; genus Euschistus; species Euschistus heros. Next base: position 529,093 of record RCWM02000412.1, on the reverse strand, counting down.
CTTTATGAAGTTGTATACCGTCCCCCTCTTGTACCTTTCGATCTGTCCTTTGAATAATCCTTGTTTAACCTCGTTCCTCTCTATCCCAAAATCATTATTACTGTGATTTTAACACAAATCTTCTTTCCGACTTCAACAACAAACGTTACCTGGATAACTTGATTTATTCCCTTCACCTTTCTATCGTTCCTTTTACTCCTACTCACCATTCCCAGTGGTCTGACTCATGGTTAGAACTTTATATTATCGATTCACGACAAAATCTACTTTCCTCCTCCCAATGTCCTGTATCTTTTCTATCCTGCCATGACCTAATCCAAATATCCTATGACTTCCAAACCCCTCCGGTCCTTTCTAAAACCATTACCTTCCGCAACCTAGATGCCCTCAACCGTGATAATATCTTAACACTCCTTGAAGCCTTAGATCGGAGTGAGATCTACAACACCTCCTCCATAGACTCCATTGTTGACATCCTCACAACTAATCTCAAAATCCTCGATACATTTGCTCCTCTTAAAACCTCCACCTTTCGTCGCCGGCCTGCACCATGGTTGTCTCAAGAAATCAAAGATGTGCTGCTAAAGCGTTCGGCTCCAAGAAGGAGATTCAGAAGGACGAGACTTGCGGACGATCTAACATTCAAAGTGCTCCACAACTTGGTACAAACAAAATTTAGGCATGCAAAATCAAAATTTAGGAATCAACTTCGACCAAAACCTTTCCTGATTGCCCAAATATCCAGAAATTCAATAGGAACCCTGAAACTATTTAATCGTTCCTGTTTTTTCCTCCTCTGATCCACTCGCAAACTGCTAATTTCCTCACTCATCTTTATTCAGTTTGATTATGGCTGCGTGGTGTATAGTAGTATCTGCATGGGTCTCCGAGACATGTTAAAAGGAATTATGGATTGCTTTGTTCGATTTGTTTTCAGAACCTCAAGGCGTTCCCATGTTTCACACCTGTACACTGTCTTGAAGTGGCTCTACTCATCCACCCGCAAATCATACTTCCTAGGTTCATTCCTTTATCAGGTCATTTATCATCATCGCACATCCTACATTTATAATCTGTTGAAATTTAAGTCTTCATTCTACTCCCGGTTCACAACAAGATCACGTTCCTCTGACCTATACTTGCCTTTCCATCGAACAACATTATACCAGCATTCCTTACTAGTCCGATCCGCTACCCTCTGGAACACTCTCCCTCCTGAAAGAAGACATGCCCCTTCCTTAAGCTCATTTAAAACACTCCTTTTCCAATATCTCCTCTCATCCAAATCAGATGCCAGTCAATCTGGGGATTATTTCCCATTATTATACCTTATTTTGTCATATCTATTTCATAAAAATAATTTTAAGAAAGTATATATTTAAAACCTACTAAGTCCAATATTAATAATTTATTATAGCACGCATCAGGTGTCCCAGCAATATTTTGAAATTGTTCAACTAAAGCTCAAATTGCTACATTCATCATGTCAGATTGGTTGAAAAATATTAAACACTTTTTTTAAAATTTAAATTTTCACGGTTTTTAGAACTCAATATTTTTTTAAAAAGGACGGCAGGTTTTAAGTTCTAAAGCCTCATATACATACATATATTTGCTGTGTTGTTCAGAAATTTATGGCCACTAAAACTTTTTACATATTCAGTCTCTATTAAAATCCGATTAAAGTGACACTATAGTCCTAGTAACAAATGCGTCTCTGATAACAAATATATTTCTAGCTGACTTAATAACGATTTTTTGTCTACAGTTGAGGTTTTTTATATGTTTCGGACCTTCCATTTTTTGAATGTTTGGAAACGATTAAATACGAAGGGGAGTGCAACTACAATAATTTAGTTTATGCCAGGCATTGTGGCTATCAATACGTCCCCTCACACCAGTCTCTAGTTCCAAGAAAGAAACCTCTCTCTCCAAGGAAGGTTAATACTTCCGTATTAAATTGAAGTAAATGTCTTCCTACGTTGAATTAGTAGCAATCATGGCCTAGAGGATGGCATAAGGAATGGAAAGCATTGGTAATTGGTACCTCTCGGAAAATTAAACAGAACACCTTCTAAGTGACATTGAATTCGAAAATTTAAAAAAGATATATAATGTTAAGTGGATTTGGTACTCCACTATTTTAGATGCACCTGGGAAAGAGAGAGAGATCTGTTTAAGGGGCTTGTGGTGGACTGCTTATACGCTGAAGGGACGATATGAAATCACGGAAAACATACCATGTATCTTTTCTGTAGCAAAAAACAAATATAAGAAACTATTCACTGTTAATTGTCTTTTTTTTTTTTCTAATCCTCCATGTATTTACAATAAATACAATATATATTATATAATATACATACAATATATATAATATACAATATATATATAGACAAAGTCAAAAAAAAAAAAAATGTAGAATACTAAGAATCCAATAGCTAGATACCAATATTTTGGAGATATTGTGTAAACAGAGACTATATTATAGAGAAAGGCACAGTATTGAATATCAACAAGCTGTAGCAACAACACATCATGTATAACAGAATATATTACAGAGAAGTTTAAATACTAATTTTGAGCTCCCGTGAATAATAAAGAATAAATACATTTAATTTTAGTTCGAGGATTTATTACGAACGAATATCCTTCTACTATCTTAAAACAGTTAAATCGTTAAACATTTTTTAAAAAGTGTCCTTTTAAGATCCGCCATCTTATAACCGTTAAATAAAACATTATCCTGGAAGACAACAATGGCGGAAGCTATCCTTCGGATAACTCAAAAAACCGTTAAAACATGTTATCCTTCAGGACGAAAAAACTAATTCTGATTGTGGATGGAGAGAGTGGCCAGGGATGTCCTTCGGCATCAAAAAATCGTCAAATCCTGGCAGATCGGTAAAACAGTGTCCTTATAGCGGAGAAAGTGCTAGCTAGAGCTCTGAAAAGGACCGATGTTCTGGAAGCGATGTTAACCAAAATTATATTATTAGCTTTACGAGTAGAAAGCAATAATATTTTTAGCAAGTCATGTTAATAGTCTTTTTTTTTTTTTTTCCCTAATCCTCTATTGATTTACAATATATACAGTAGGAATTGAAAGGAGTTACGATCTTGGATTGCCTTGAGGCATTTGAAGATGGGTGTCCTCGGCAGCTGCTGGATCCACTCTGTTGACTGATGTGTTAATAGTCAGAATGTTCAAAAATGTAAATAGTGTGCTGTTGCATTAATAATACGAGCATAAAACCATAGTTTCATATTTTTAAAATCATAATATTAAATAAAATATATTCACCAACATTATCAATTATTCACTACCTTACTGCCATTTGTTAAAGTAGAATTTGTTAACACGACTGATGGAATCTAATAGATCATATAGCGCAGGCACCAATGGTTAGTGGCTATTGTGTCGTTAGGGACTAGATCAATCTTAATACATGTAAATTATTAAGTAAACTCCTAAGCTTTATGCAACAACAGCAATGCTTTGTTTGTAATATTGTACAATGTCTGTCTGTGAAATTCGTCTGTAGTCTACTGATAATCTGAACGATTGATCATTTTAATGTTAAAATTAAACTACCAGCTACACCAGTAAATTAAAAGGAGTGGACTATGGCGTGGGCAACAGGTAATCAAAGTTACGCACTTAGTGGGGTGTTAACTTAGGTAATTCCCCTTTCTCCCCTCCCCACCCGTCTGGGTAAATGAAGCCTGTCAGCTTAGAACGAACCCACACCAACCTAACCTGATCAAGGAGTTATAACCCAATCTTGTAATATTTTATGGGAATCGCAACGTGGTTTACAGAGTATTTTATAATAGCTCAACTGTACACTAACAGATTAGTTCAAAGCACATGCAGCTCTAAGAAATGACTTATAGGCCATTGCAGCCTTTGATCCTGAACTGCTACAATGTGAGGATCTAGGCATGTAGTCCCTGTCCATGAAGCCGAAGGTTTTTTCTTTGGAAAGCGCCACTGGCAAATTGGCCTCAAGGTAACGTAACGGTAAATAAGTATTGAAACTGAAAGTTCACACTCGTAGGTGACGCAAGTTTGTGAATGTATATATCTGGCATATTTACTCCCCGTCAAAGGTATCACAACACTATGAAATATTTGGATATTATAAAAACGCATTTTTTTTTCATAATAAAGAAAGGTTCTGAAGTTCTAAAGAAAGTTTATTAAATGTCTTTAATAAACATTCCTAAACTAGACATAAAAAATTTAAATAAACAAACAAAAAAAGTTAGGAAACTTACTTTTTAAAATTTTCACTTTTAAATTTTAAAATTATTTAATAAGACATATTGTCTTCTCTGGCTTGAATAACAGCTTCCACTAGTCTTGGAATACTTGTAACTAACGAAACGAATGATAAACATTGACTGAAGGAAATTAGAAAAAAATAATCTAAAATTCCATTGTTTTTTATTAACAGGGGAAGACATTAATCTGTTTCATACATAATGTCTCAGGTTTAATAAATAATATTAATATGAATATAAACCAATATGGATTAAGTTAAAAACCAGGAAAATCTCGAGAATTATGGGGTTTGCAATACTTTTGACGGGGAGTTTATGTTAATTAACATTTTTTTTACTCAATATCGTAATTATTGTTATAATAATTAGGGATTAACAATGTCCTTTAATTTATTTTTGACTATAGATTATATATATATATATAAATATATATATATATATATATATATATATATATATATATATATATATATATATATATAAACTAGAGATATGAAAACAATTAGTTTAAAGCTTATTATTTTTCTCAGCTCCTAGGGCTCATGAGTCTGATCGGCAAAATACGTATTTAATATTTTTTGGGCAGGAATCTCAAGAAAAAAATAAAATAAAATAAAATAAAAGATCCGCGAGATGCTGAGTTTGTCCTCCCCTTGTTTGATACTCTGTAATATGTTTCTGAGGATTAAAGACGAGAGATGAATTCAAGGGTAAAAAGGAAGTATATTAAATATTTTGAGGAGAACGATGATTATTCCTAAAACAATAGTAAAAATAAAATAACAAACTAAAAAATATATATTTTTAAATTTTTTAAAAATGATTAAAACGAAATAATACAAATCGATGGATTTGTAACGGATTGGAGTAGCTTAATGAGATAGGCTTCTCAATTACGTTTTACATTCACCTTCGGTGGAAAAGAAATTAACTAATTTGTTCCGACTGCTTCATTACATTATTCGTTCTTGTCTATCCTTTATGTGATTTCGCATATAATATAGCAAGGGCTAAATTTGTGTTTTGTATAAAATTAAAGATAAAATAAGTTTGAAAAAAATGATCCTTTATTCCTTAAAATTAAGGAAATATTTTTTTGCGACAAATCTTCTTTTGTATTTTTTCTATAATAGCTTTAAACGGAGGGAATAATTCAGGTTTCTTTTTTCTTTACAAACGCCTCCGCAGCGGTAAGAGTGTATTTCCCTTGGGTCGACTTCCTTTTTATTTTTATAGAGGTGAATATAATTAGTTTATAAACCTCTTTTGTAAACCCTTACGAGAACGTTTAAACATTTTATATATTTACTATTAAGACTATTTTTAGAATAATTTATAAAACATTAGTGATTCTTATTCTATGCTGATTTAAAAAATGGCTGGTTGCGTTGAGTAAAAAAATTGAGGCTTGAACATTATGAGAATAATGAGTTCCCTACTAGAAAAAAAAAAAAAAAAAAAAAAAAAAAAAACATTTTGAAGATTGTAATGGAAGGCTAAAGTTACTGTATCTGGACGAAGAGAGAATGATTAGAAAGAAAGTGTGCCTGGGGTTAAAATGAGACACGGATTGAAGTATTATGCTCAGGCAGTTCAAAGAATTTGGGTTTTAACGGTATTTAGCGAATAAAAAATGATGTACGTAATCCACCGATTAGGTAAAAATATACTTTTTTTATTTTTGTATTTCTTGTGGGTGCTATTAGTGTGGTTTCAGGATAGCAAATAAAAAAAAAAAAAAAATTAAAAATGTTCTTTTACAACTATTTTTCTGAATGAAAAAAATCTAATTTTCATAAACGTACTAATAATACAAAATAATATTCATTAAGTTATTCTAGTTATTTCGTAAAGGGTAATTTTTAAAAATATTTTTGTCGAAGGAAGTTCAGTGAATACATCTGACCTTAGGTTTCAATTCGGACAAAGATAATTATTTATTTTATGATTATCTCGGGATCTACCATGTGGTCAGAAGACTCTCTTTGATCATACACAGACTCAATATAATGGAGCTACAATTGTATTAAGAAAACACCTGGTGGTTAAGCGAGATAGTGTTCAAATCGCTTTCCTGAACAGAGATTGGTTAGGATCATTAACTGGTACTAAATCCAACAACGGTCATAGATTGTGGTGGGCCAGAGTTTTTTTTGCAAGGAAACTCAGATAAAATTTGATTTCACAATAAAAAAAAAATTTTAAGGAATTTTAAAATTTAAATATAAATTATCGTTTTTATTTATTACATTACTATCTATTACTTTCAATACATTTCTGCTTACGAATTAATAATTTTTCTATTCTCCATGAATGAAAAATTGATTCTTTAGTTTTAGCCAATCCTGAAAATGGCACATTCTGTCCAATGAAATTATTAATTATGCCATTATTATCCTTAACAAAAATATGTAATGAAAATAATCAGCTCATAATTGCGATAAAAAAAAATCTGGGGCTTATGTATATACATATATAGAAAATACGAGAAGCGAAAGGTTTCTTTTTTTTTATTTCAAAAGTAGGGTAAAGGTAGTTTTTTTTTATTAAAAAAAATAATTTCTTCCCGGATATTGTTTCAATATGCTTTTATATCTACTGACTCTGATGAGGAAACTTCCGGCAAATTTTAGATTCGAGCAAAACTAACAGAGCTAGTTCGTGACAAGAAAGGCCCAACAGAAAAAATGTAGGCAAAAGGTTACTTTTTATTCAAAGCAATATAGCTCCTAAACGGTAAGTACAAAATACAAATGTTTTAGCTTTTTTTTTTCTTCGTTATTTCGTAATATTTCGTTACCTCAGCGCAAACTAGCGGTTGTTTAACGGTGTGACGAAAAAATTATATTTAACTGCTTCAAAATTAATTGTAATTTAAAGCGAAATTAAAAAATATTTATTTAGCAATGTATTATCTTTTTGCATTTTAAAGGTCCACTTCACTTTTTTGTGGTGTAACACTTCTTTTTAAATTAAAGCCAAAATCGAAACGAATAAAACAAAACATTTGTAGTCGAATCCTAATGAAGTTACCGGCTTTCAATTCCTAGATTTAATATGACTTCATATTCTCAAATAGAATTTATTTTAAATCATGAACTACAACTTTAGCCTAATTTTATTTTTCATATATCTCTATTTTCTGTTCCTAGTATTTGTTTCGTGTCTCGTCTCATATTTTCAATTTTATATTTCATATTTATAGTAACAAGGGCTAATTTGACTCTCATACATGGAACGAATATTTTTAAATAAAATATGTAAACAATAATTTAAGGAAACAATACTCATTAATATCACTATAAGTAAATGTAATTTTTTTTATTAAAATACCTTCCAACAAAATGCAAATTTTCAGCAATAAGCTAGCAGTGTTAGTAACACGTAAGTTTAGTTTGGCGTTATACATTTTATAAAGAATAAATAAAAGATGTTTAAAATTGACATGATGAATTATTCTCTTCCCCAAAGTTTTAAAATTCTTTCCCCGATATCTTTTTCTAGAATAAACGTTTCCATGGCGTTTGCCACCAGCGCAAACGAACTCAATGAATTAGGGAAATATTTCCTTCAGTGTTGACTTAAAATTATAGGTTTCGTCACGAAGCGAGCTGAAAAAAAGTCTCTGTTAGCATTTTTTAGTTTGTTCTTGAATCATTCTAAAGTTACGAAATGTTTTCACCGGAGTGTGTTATTAATTGTTATTAACTTTTTTTATGAATAGGTATATTTATTTATTTTATTTGGTTTATGGTTTTAACATAAAAAATATACGGTTAGGATTCGATAGTTGGCGTGGTTTGAGCCAGATTAGTTATAATAATATTCATAAATAGCTAATACTAAGTATCGAATGTGAAAATCAGCTTTTCCAACAGAGAGGAAAAACTGTGTCAGATTTCATTAAAATTCTCTTTGAGAAAGTTAATCCTCCCATCAATGAGGAATAATGATGTTTAATACAGAGGTAATTCAGATTACCCCCCTTAACTCCCTATAAATAAGTTGTTTTGTTTTTTTTTGGAGGGAGGGAGGGCTTGCCACCTTCACAACTCTTTATCCATCATGCATATGGACAAGTGATAAAAAACTAAAACATTTATTCAATCTAGTAGGTATGTGGAGCAATCAAGTATTTATTCTCTAGCCTGTTTTTCATCAGAAAAACGTCTGTTAGACTCAAAAGGTGAAGTGCAATTGTATCATGAGTTACACCGATAAAAAGTTAACTAAATTTTGCAGTTTTTGAGAAATTTGACGGCTTCTAGGGTTCTCCAGTGAGGAGTGAGGACTTTTCAAAAAATATTAAAAATTTAAGTTTTAATAAATGTTTTGTGTTTTGCGCGTTAAAGGTGAATTTAAATTAACTAGACCTATTTCATCTTTTAGAAAATTTAATGCTGATTAAGAAAATATCATCATTTTAGTTTCTACGCTAAAACAAAGTAGAGAAAACTGTAATTTTTCAGAAAAAAGTAAGATTTTAAAAATAAAAACGAAAAAAAAAAAATTCTATCTCCTCAAAAAATTGAGATAGGACACTCGTTTTTGCGCCATTCTACCCCGTTTAGTTTGCAGTATTACCCATTTTTTTTTTACACTATGTCTGGGACACCCTGTATATATATATATATATATATATATATATATATATATATATATATATATATATATATATATATATATATTTTTTTTTTTTTTTTTTTTTTTTTTTTTTTTTTATTGGTATTTATACGAAATTTCATCCAAATAGAAAAATAAAAATTTTTAAACTTCAAAATTTGCCTGACAAGGGAGGCAACTTTTGTTTACATTGATAAAAACATGAATTACGCTTAGACGGTTTAACGTATCAACTTTATTTTATTACACAAAATATTTTCCTCGATGAGGGTGAAAGAAATTATATTGTTTGATTTTGTTGAATAAGCGTTTTTTGATGTTTTTGAGGGTGCTCAATTAGAATCTGACGTCAATTTTTGTCTAAAAAAATCTATTGAGGTATTTGCTTGAAAAACTAATCATTTTTTTTAGAATTTAATTAACCTAAACCATAATCTATGGAGCGACTGTATTTTTCCTTGAATCCGCAATCAAAACTAAAAATCTTGGTGCAAGAATCATGGTATCATTTTTTGAATTCGAGATAAAAATGAAATTATTTTAATGATATTTTAGTTTATATTCTCGGCTTCTAGGGCCCATTAGTTGGAACGGCAAAATGTATGTCTAATATTTCTTGACCAGGAACCTCCAAAAAAATTGCCAAAAAAATCCGTGAGAGACTAAGTGTGTCCCCTCCCCTTGTCAGTACGATTTGATGGTTTTTAGACAAAATAAAATTAGTGATTTTTCTTCAAGCCATAAACCTGAAAAAAAACAACTAAAAGATTTAATCTTGATTAAATTAAACGATTGATCCCAGGAAAGTAGTCAAATATTTAATCATGATTAAATTTTACCTAACTCGGTACCTTATTTAGAACAGCCTTCTTAGGAAATTGTTATTGACCACTTGTTTCCAAGTATACCTTCCTTCCCATCTTTCAGCCTACTCGTAGTAATGCCCTTACAGATACTGCGTAATGTCTTGTTTGGCAATTAAATATTTTTAAAAAAATACTTGAAAAAATAAGAGACTAGGTCGAGACTTATTTAATAAAGTCACGAGAGTAATTTCATATTTCAGGGCTCAATGAATAATTTTTTTATTATGAAAATTCTCTTTAACTTTCGAATTCTTCTCATAATTTATGAAAAACAGAAAAAAAAATCACTAACTAATGAATTGAAAGGATGAATTTTAAATATTGTCAACAAGCTTCCTTCCATTTGGTGTAACTGCTTCTGTAATTAATTTAATGATATTTATTGACTATCTATAAATGATGTACTGATGTCATAGCTATGATTAATACAGTAGTCTCTGATTGCTACCAATCTGTTCATTTAATATTGTCATATTATAATCATTATAATCAGTAAAAAAATTCCAGATAAAAAATTAATTATATATTATAAATTAATTCAGTTTTTTTTGTCAAATTCACTGATTATTAAACACTTTCATTGATAGGTGTGAATAAAGAATTAAAGTTAAAAAATAAATAAAAATATTTTTAACCTTTCCATGATTTAATTAAAACTGACCTAATTAATCTGACGATTATCTAAAAAATGGTCTAAACGATATTTTCAGAGTTCAAAGACAAATATCTAAATACGTTTTGACCATTCCACAAGTGAATAAATTTAAATATTTGTTAACTTCTGTCACATATCACTTCCCTTGAAGAACGATGCCATAACTGGAGGATTAAGATAAATCCCAGCGAATAAGCTTTAACCTACTTAGAAATCCTACCTCATCCTGTACTCCTTTATCCTTTAACAGAGTACCGTTAAATGATGTTGAACAGAATACAATATGTTGCATTTTATCTGGACAAGAGACTCACATGGAACTCTTATACGAGATTGAAAAAGCAAGAAGCTGCACGTCGATTTAGTCTGTTACAACGCTTATTTGACTAACATTCTAATTTACCAATTCACTACAAATAACTTATCTATATGACGATTATCGGATCTATTTGGGGTTATGGAATAGAGTTATGGCGTTCCACCAAACCATCTATTTCTTCCCGCATCCAATTACTCCAATCCAAAATCTTTTGTAAAGTCCTTAATGCTTCTACACTTTGTCACAAATGAACTGATCCATAATGTCCTATATGTCGCTAATTTGGCAATAAATACTTATCTTAATCCAATTGTTTCTTTACGTGCTTCCCATTTAATTCCTAGCAATCATCTGAGGTGCCTGAAAAGAAGATGATCTCGGCACCTTATAATATTTTATTGAAGAGCCAATGGGTGGTTATTGTACGAGTTATTGTCATGTTGCAGTAGTCATTTTCTTACAAATTGACTAGATGTGTATAGTATAGTGTAGTTAGTACAGTTGTATAGAACATACACATAGAAATTTGTATTTAAAGTTCTATACAGTTAATCCCAATATTTTAAACTGTATATCATCTTATATAAAACTACTTCTTTGTAAAATTCTTCATCATTCGTGCTACGTCCTTCTAGAATTCCCTACCCATTTATAGAACTGGATAGGGAATTCCGGAAGTATGAATATTCATGAAGCAACTTCCCTAACTACCTTTAAAAAAATTATTTTTACACCTTTCAGACAATCAATCTTCCGCATAGGATTATTTGAAATAGATTATTAATAGAACAGGATGTTCTAAATCATTAATTGGTACTTTACTTGGGTTCAAAGACTTTTTGTTTTCATATTGTCCGTTTTGAGTAATACTATCTCAAAATGTAATGATATAAAAAAAAAATCCTGTTGAATATGTATGTTTTCATTCATGCTTAATAGCTTCTATGACAATCCACACATCCAAACTACTGTTGAGTGCTTTTAAGCTCTTTCAGAGGGAACTTAACATATTTTTTTTTTGTTTTATTATAGTCACACTATAGTGCTCACCAATTGGTGTCTGAGCTATATGATCTACTTGATTTTATATCTCGAGCTAACCAATTCTATTTTAAACAGTTGTTGCAATTAGGTAATCGATTTATTTTTACTCAACTCATGGTTCAGCTCAAAATTGCCATTCTTAACTTATCCTGATTATTTACAAAATACGGTTACTTATCTTATACACTATGTTTTACGACGAAGGCTATGCAGTTCCGGATTTTTCTCAACCGCCTACTTCATTTAAGGTCTTGTCCATCTTCCGCTGCGGCTGATCATCTTTCTAGCATATACATCCTCCATCAGAAGCCCCTCCAAAAAAAAAAAAAATACCACTTCTTATTTTCGGTTATATCTAAAATGGAGGTATCTCCTTTGTCAAACCTTAGCATTTCTTCTTTCAAATCTTTGACTACTTTTTTTGAAAACTTTTTCCTCTGTTATTGACGGCACCGAACGAAAATAGATAAGGACTCCTTGTAGAAATATGTATTCCCTGATTATCCTGTCGAAAGTCAACCTATAATGTTCCATTCACCCTATAGCTTTTAAATACTCAGTGATTATTAATATTATTTATTGATTTAGTATTAATTAATACAATGCAATACATTTTTAAATTAAAAAATTTCTCCCTGATAATAAATTAAATATTAAAATTATTTATTAATTTTCTTCCTATGATTACTATTAACATACTTACCTAACAATTGAACTCGTAAAATGCGGACTACAACGGAATTTTACCAATGTTTGTCACAAATGTCATACCTCAGTAAGTTTGGTTGGCATAATCATTTTTATTGCCGATTAAAATTATACAGGAGATCATGTTTATATTGTATTCTTACAAACATTAATACTATTCTTAACATTACACCAATTAAGCGATGTTCCAGGCTGTCCGACCCTGTTCCAATTAAAAAAAAAAATGATACATCTTTCTTTTATTTTCAATACACATTTTCAGTTTATTTCATCTATATTCCATTGCATCAAGAAAATGAAGTTTTCCAAGTGACCCAGTACTTTAACCGTCCATCAAAATTGACATAGAATGAAAATATACTTTATTGAGTAAAGTATCTTTAAAAAAAGTTTAACTAAAAACTAGTGTCTTATTTCTTTTTAGAATTGTAGAGAACCCCCACATTATAATTTTTTAGTGAATCTTAAATTAAAACGTTTTGACGTAAAATGCAACAATATATGTTTTTACCCAGCGAGGGTTCCAAGATTGCTGCCACTTCCCGCACTTAAAATCTCAGTTCCCTTTTCTATCTTCTTTATCCATTTCGCATTTCTTCATGAACTTTTCTATTCCTTTTCTTCATGATGCTCTTGGTCTTCCTTCTGGAAGAAATCCTTCTGTTATTTAAAATGTCCATTGGCCATTTTTCATTCTTCATTATCATAATATTACTGTATCATATTATTTATTGTCTATTGGTATTTATATATTCTTCTACTATTGTTGTGTTGGACAATTGAACAATACTGTTTTGGATTTATTTTCCAGTCGAATGTTCAAATGATGAAATGTAAGTTCTCTAGTATTTGAATCCATTTATGATTGAATGTTGATGTGAAGATCATTTCGTTTTTTTCCAATATCCAAGTATTCAGTTTTTGTAATGTAGATGTTCAGCCCCCATTCACAGTACTTTTGATGAATAATCATCTCTAATTTGTCCTCTTCAACATAAATTAAGAATATGTAATTATTAATCTTTAATTTCATTTTTAAATATGCCACGAAAACTTGTATCAACTTTTATTTTATTTTATATGACAATACATATATTTTTTAATATCTGTGTGACAGGAGGTTTTCTTAAAAAAATATACTAATAAAATCAGATTTTTATGGTTTCGCTTTTATTTCAAGAAATGGATATCTTTTTTTTTAAAAATAAAACAATGTAGTGCTCATTATTTGGACTCCTCAGATAAACGTACATATGAACTACATACATTTACGCTTAGTTTAGTCTCTCCGTTTATATTTTTGATTTTTTAATCTAGTTATAGTTTTTATCATATCATAAATTATTATGACTTTATATTGAAGGAGCCATGATGAATCCAATACCCGATAGTTATTTAGGCCTTTGTAGGGAAGATGAAACACCAACTGAGGAGATAGATCTTGTTAGGAAACAGCTGACAGAGGACAAAGAAATCGCTTTCCAGTTAGTTTGCTATGACCTAGTGGCCTTGATGCTTGTTAGATAGTAACCAATTTAGTCGGCTTACGAACTCGCTAGGGATCGAACAATGAAGATCGATAGCTTCCTCTTAT